>JARGCV010000049.1:5397500-5827500 GCA_034064705.1 Bothrops alternatus
CTATGTGCATCTATTATTTCCCTATAGCTAAGGAACATTATTGGGGGGGCACAAAAAGAGGATGAATTGATTCTATAGTATTTTTTTTTAAATTAATTGGCTCCTTGAGAATGATTCATTTTGATTACAAAACTGGGCCACAGGCAGATGTCTATTAAAAAAAAGGTTAAGACCTAAGCCAAAAAAGTATACTTAAAAAATCTAATATGGAAATTCCTACAATTTACTAATGGAGAGTCGCATGCATGTTTTTCAGTGGCTAGATTAGTTTTTCTTTTCCTTTGGAAAGTAGTAATCTTAGAAGGTATTCAGGCAGAATTCTTCCACCTCCTGACAGAGATCAGTGAGTGTCATCAAGTTGATAGTCTCTTCAGAGAGAAGCGAACAAGCAGAGCCAAGAGAAGATACTTGTATTGTCAGCAAGACTAAGAACTTTCCCTTTTTTGCTCTGGCAAGAGAAGAAAAGAAGTCCATAAGGAAGAAAGCTGAAGAGGAAGGGAGCCCATGAGCCCATAGATCTCCAATCTAAATACAGTCCGATAGGGGAAATCCCATTGAACTAAGAGCCAGCCATTCCTAACATTGACAGCTTGCATGCTTGCATCCATGCATAGTGTTTCAAATATTTGCAAGGAGAAAGGGTCACAAATTCAGACTCCCATATCATCTGGAATTTTAGCCATACTAATTTCCTGTTTTTGCATTAAAAAAAGTTATAAACCTGTGACTCCTTTTCCAGCAGACTTTGTAATATATGAGTGAAGCCCATATAAAGGTATGGGTATATAAGGGTAAGGGTTAGGGTTTTATTGATATCACTTCTCCCTCATACATTTATCCACCATGCACAAGAGACTTCTAAATAAGATACATTTGAACCATTCATAAGAATAAATGTGTATTTATCCAATAGCAATAGCACTTAGACTTATATACCGCTTCACAGTGCTTTACAGCCCTTTCTAAGCAGTTTACAGAGCCAGGACATTGCCCGCAACAATCTGATTCCTCATTTTACCAACCTGGGAAAAAATAGAAGGCTGTGTCAACCTTAAGCTGGTCAGAATCAAACTGCTTGCAGTCAGCAGAATTAGATGGCAATACTGCATTCTAACCAGTGTTCCATCACAGCTCAATGTACCACACAAGAGACTTCCAAATAAGATATATTTGAACCACTCACAAGAATAAAGGTGAAGGCAGTTGAGGAGAATCAGTATTTTACCAATATACATCTCTCAAACTGTTTACCTCTCCAAGATGTTCTAGAACCACAACTGAATTGATAAGTTAACACAAATGCATTGGAAAGGCAACCCCAAGAACAATTTTCTTCAGCAGTACCATTCATCTTTTTTCAGGAAGTTTGTAAAACAACTACGAAATGCCGTAGTTTCTCTTTTGTCTGTTTCTTCATGTTGAATGCTTAATTCTCATTCATACTTAATTTTCCCAGTTAATAGCTCATCTCCTTATGCCAAAGCATTCAAATCTATTCCCCGCAATTTTCTTTAATCACTTTGTTCTTCCTTCACTATGCTATTTTGTTCTATTGAATCTAGGCTTCTTTTTTTCTCTGTAGACCTTTTTTTAGCATTCATCTGAACGCATAAAGGATTCTAAGTGGTTGAAGCTATGCGGTCCCCACCTCCTACTAAATTATGCACTCAAGCTGGAACTTGTAAAAGGAAAGAAATTTGTGTTGTAAGCAAATGCAATTCTTTTCATTATCTAGTCCATAATATAACAGAGTCCCCAATTTTGGGGAAAGCTGTATGCACACTGAGGCAGAGGTAAATGTAGTTTCTTTTTTGAGCTCTTGTCTTCATCTGGCCAAACAAAGAGGCAGTAAGAGCAAATGTTTTCTCCAGTACAGGAGATGGAGAATCCGCCAATGGGTTTTCTCTGTCTGCCTGCTCTTGAGACCAAGTAGCCAAACTTGACACGCCCCCTCTTGCTAGGAGATCCAGTCTTAACTTGGTCTCAGCTCTTGAAGAACGTATCAGGTTTGGCTCTCAGCAGATAGCACGTTAGAAAAAATCCATTGGTGAATTGTCCTTGAAAAATCCTTTTATTTAAATACAATTGGCATTCCCCTTGACTAAATTCTCCCCATAAACACTGGTCTCAGTGTTTAATCACCGTGTTGAGGTGTGAGGGGGGGGAGGCCCTTGCAGCTTCCCTGCTTCAATTGGGTCTGCTTGGAACTTTTTCCAGACCCTTTCTTCTCCCCCCCTTTTTTCGCATCCAGTTCCTGGAACGCGTTCCAGGCTACAGGTCTGTAAGTCCTTTGACTTCAGACCGTCGGCAAGCTCCCAGGCAGCTGGAAACAGTCGTGGGCGCCATTTTGGTTGCCGTTTTAGGCAACGAAGCAAAATTGAGATGCCTGCCTTGCCTGCCGTTTGGAGGCAGCTCCACAGAGCTTATTTCGGCGCAGTGCTCAGTGCTGCCACCACAATCAGACCGACCCCAGAGTCAAAAATTGGAGGTTTGGGCAACCATTCTCAACGGAGAACAAGTCACGGCCGCCATTTTGGATTCCCCGATCGCTGCAGGGAGCCGCAAACGGCCCTCCCCAGGTGTTCGCTGCACTACAGCCTTACTGGTGGCTCATTTAACTACTTAATCAGGGCCCCATACCAACAAATTTGCCACCTTACTGGGGCATATTGGGGGGTTTACTTCCTGAATGCCACTAACCCACTCCCACGTGAAGCCTCAGTAGGCCCAACGAGGCCTACTCGTAGTAGGAACGGCCATTTTGAAGGCCACGTCGGAGCTACATTAGACACATTGGGGCCCGCTCATCTCTAAACAGCAGATTCAGGCCACAATAGGGGGTTCCTTTCTAGTAAAACATAAAAGCAAGTGGAGTAGCCGCCAATTGATCTGTTCTCCTTTTGTCAGGACCTCTTTCTCCCTTTCAGACCTCTAAGCCCTTTCAGGGTTTTTTTCCTTTTTCCTTTTTTTCCAGTGGTGCACCTTGACTGGCCACCTAAGGTCTCCGGGCAGAGCCCAGAGAGTGGCCCCAAATGTGCCTTCGGCATCTAACTCAAATTGCCATGACCATAGCCCAGAGAGATATTTTTTTTTGGTCGGGTGGTCAGGGAAACAGTCTTGTTGCTTGTTCCAATCTCGCTTCCGCCAGCTACTTTCCTGCCAGAGCTCTAATCTCAGTTCGCCTGAGATTGCTCAACCAGGATGGAGGGCTCCTCATTGCCTCAAACCTCGAGTACTGTCTCACCATCCTCTTATGGCTGCCAAAAATCCTCTGAACAAGAGGCGGCAGGCAAGTCCAAATCCAAGATGAAGCACACGCTTAAGAAGTCTTCCAAGCTGGCAGAAAAGCAAGCCAACCATAGGCACCAGGCCCTGGAGAAGGAGTTCTCCAGGGCACAGAGGCAGGCTGGACTGGATACTGATCAATTGGCGGCCATTGAAGTTGACCTTCCCTTAGGTCCCTCAACTTCAGCTCAGGGCATGTAGTCCCTCCCAGGGACGTTGGTCACGTTGGGTTCTCCACCCGCACCGGCTCAACACGTCACTATGGCTCCAGCCCTAGAGGCCACATTTACCCCCATGGCTGCAGGGCTCAGGGGGCCAGACATGGGGGACATTTTCTCCGATGGCCGTCTGGAAGCTTTGCTTTCCAAGGTTGTGGACCGAGCGCTAGCGCAGCATTCCTTTCAAGCACCAGATCAGGGAGCCTCTACATCAGCCATCCCATGTTATGGTCCTCCTACGGAGCCCCCCATGATTCAGGAGCCCACTTCTCCAGCGCATTCCTCCATGAGCGGTTACTCTTCCCCTCAAGGTGAGGAACAGCTGGACCTTGTGTTATCAGAGGAGGAGAACCTTCCTCATGAACCCTCTCCTTCGGGGGGCCTATTCAACCCGGCCCTGTTTCTCACACTATTGCGTAAGGCCACATCAACAGCCAATATTGGATCCGATCAGTTCCCGCAACCGCAGGCCACATCAGATTCCATCCCCAATCCTATTTTCTTTGAAACTGTGGCAACAGAACACCATGTCCCGTGCCCCTCCATTTTCCTTAAAGGGATCAAGAAACAATGGGCTTCCCCTTCTTCATTCCCTTCTGTAAGCGAGATTGATAAAAAGCTCTTTAGCACCTCCACAGACCTCACTGACGCATTGGAGGTCCCAAAGGTTGATGAGGCCTGGACCCCTCTGGTTTCCCAGACTGTGATAGCTGGGGACCTGTTGGAGGCGCTAAAGGCAGATGATAATATAGAAATTTAATAAATAAATAAATAAATAAATAAATAAATAATAAAAAATGGGAGCAGACCTTCCGGAGGAGCCATCAGTCTGCAGCATGGGCAATTAAAACGGCCACTTGCGTGTCCGTTTTTGTTAGGACTACTCTTTTATGGCTCCGCCAGCTACAGGCCAGAGTTCCCGCTGAGGACATTCGGACCCACCAGGACCTAAGTAAAATGGTGGCAGCCACAGAGTACGCAGTGGATGCCACACTTCAGTCAGCCAATTTTGCCTCCAGGTCCATAGCATCCAATATCACCGCCAGGCGGATGTTGTGGCTCAAACACTGGCAGGCTGATGCCAGGGTAAAATGGCATCTAGCGACTGCCCCTTATCTGGGTAACAATCTATTCGGAAGGCCCTGGCTCCGTACCTTGTTGAAAATAAGGATAAGCGCAAGGTCATGGCTCATTTGAACAAAAAGCCCGATAAGCGCCCCACTCCATACTTTCGCAGGCAGTCCTTTCGGCCAGCAACAAGTACAACAGTCGCTCAACCACCCCGCTCATACACTCCCAGACAGGAGAGGCCGTATGACCACTCCTATGACAGGCCTGGGTTTCAACCCAGACAACAGGGCCAGACTAAGCGGCCATTTCGAGGGGCAGAATGCCCCTACAGGAAGTCCAAGTGACTCCTGCACAAATCTTCCAATCGGGGGAAGGCTAACCCATTTTTTCCACCAGTGGGAACTCACTTCCAGGGACAGCTGGGTTTTACAAACCATCCAGTTTGGTCTCTCTCTAGAGTTTCTAGCCACACCCCCGAACCGATTCATTGCTTGTTCAGTTTCCAGGGACCCACTCAAATAAGGACTCATGCAGGAGGCCATCCAACACATTCTAGAAATTCAGGCCATAGAACTGGTACCGTCAAATCACAAGGGCGGGGGGTTCTACTCCATCCTCTTTGTGGTCCCCAAAGCCTCAGGAGGGTGGAGAGCAATCTTGGACCTCAAACATCTCAACCATTACATCACTTACAAAAAGTTCAAGATGCACTCGCTACAGTCCGTTCTTGGGGGCATCAGACAGGGAGACTTCCTAGCGTCAATAGACCTCACGGAAGCGTACCTCCACATTCCCATTCATCCAGCACACTGACGGTTCCTAAGGTTCTTCTACAGAGGCCTGCATTTCCAGTACAAGGCCCTTCCTTTTGGCCTGTCCTCGGCACCCAGGGTGTTCACAAAAGTTCTGGCTGTGGTAGCCGCCCAATTAAGGAAAATACCAATACGCGTCCAGTGTTACCTGGACGACATTCTAATTCAAGCATCCACATTCCAGGCAGCTCAGGCAGATGTAAAAAGCACCATTCAGGTCCTTCAACAACATGGCTTCTCGGTAAACTTTCAAAAAAGCCAGACAGTTCCCTCGTCCAGGCTCCTGCACCTGGGAGCCGTCATAGACAGCACAAACTGCATGGTTTATCTATCCCAGGAGCGAATAACCAGCATCAGAGACCTGGCCCGTCAGGTACACAGGAAACACTCAGTTCCATTGGTCCTACTCTCACAATTGTTGGGAAAGATGGTCTCCTGCATAGCCATTGTTCCCTGGGTCAGACTTCACTTGCGGGACCTCCAATCGTTCCTGCTTCTGTTCCAGCGGGCGAATGCCAGTGCATCCAACTGCCAGGTCAGGGTACCGATCCACATTTGCAGGGCACTGAGCTGGTGGTTCGCGCAAGCGGTGACCAAAGGCTCACCCTTCAAGGAACCGGATCGCATCACGATCACAACAGACGCCAGTCTGTTCGGCTGGGGAGCCCATCTGCAGTCTCACTATGCTCAGGGCCGTTGGTCCCACGCAGATCTGAGACACAATATCAATTGGCTGGAGCTCAGGGCCATTCATCTAGCTCTACACCAATTCAGACACTGGATCAGGGGTCACCACATTCTGATCCTCACGGACAACGTGGCCTCCAAGGCGCACGTCAATCGCCAGGGGGGCACCAGATCCAGGGCCCTCATGGCCGAGGCACGGGTCCTGGGTTCCTCGGCGGAATCCAACCTAGCCTCGATCAGGGCCGAACACATCTCGGGGGTCATGAACCGACAAGCGAACTTTTTGAGTCGCTCCACGGTCGATCCCTCGGAATGGGGGTTGCATCTGGATCTCTTCTCCGAGATCTCCCACAAGTTTGGCCATCCACTACTAGACCTGTTTGCGTCATCAACCAATGCCCAACTACCCAGGTACTACTCCCGTTATTTCCAGCCAGGGGCAGAGGGGACGGACGCCTTGCGGATTCAGTGGCCACCAGGCCTCCTTTATGCCTTCCCTCCCCTCCCACTCATACCGGCGACCATCCGCAAGCTGCCATGGTTTGCTGACCTGATGAACCTTTCCCAGTCTCCCCCTTGGCAAATCCCTCCTCATCGCATGACATTGCACCAAGGGACCATCCAACACCCGGACCGTCAATGGTTACAGTTGACCGTCTGGCACTTGAGCGCAATATAATGACTCAAGAACTGTTTTCCCCTCGAGCCATTGACATGATTCAGGCCTCTCATCGTCCAGTGACCAATCGTATTTATAATTCCACTTGGAAGAATTTTTGCCATTGGTGTCGCAGGAGACATCTGAATATTTTCAAATTGACCATTCCTCAAATAGTAGATTACCTTTTGGACTGCCTGGACAAGGGCCTTGCCCCGGCGACCATTTGCTGACAGGTAGCGGCCTTGTCTACAATACTTACTTGTGCAGACTCAGTTCCCTTAGCTCACCATCCTAGGATTCATGCCTTTATCAAAGGTGCGTGCAACACCAGGCCTCCTGTGGTAAACAGGTACCCCTCGTGGGAATTGCCCCGCGTCCTTCGCGCTCTAACCAAACCTCCCTTTGAATCAATAGCAACTATTCCGTTGCAGAATCTGTCCCTTAAGGTGACGTTTTTAATCGCCATTACGTCAGCCAGACGTATTTCCGAACTAGCTGCCTTATCGGTCAGAAATGACCTTTGTATTTTCCACAGCGATAGGGTGGTTCTTCGCCTAGATCCTAACTTTGTACCCAAAGTGAACTCGCTCTTCCATAGAACACAGGAAGTTATTTTACCAAATTTTTGTCCCAATCTTTCCCATGACCTGGAGCGGCAGTGGCACATGTTGCACGTCCGCAGGGCACTGCGGCGTTATATGAAGTGCATGGAGCCTTTTCGTAAGTCTGAGGCTCTGTTTCTTTCCTTCTGCCCAGCTTCACTGGGCCACAGGGCTTCTGCTGGTACTATTGGCAGGTGGATCAGGGCCTGTATTGCGGAGGTGTATCAATCATCTTCCCTGTCAGCTCCACGTCATCTTACTGCTCATTCCACGCGCAGTGCTGCGATTTCTGCGGCATGGGCCACTCAGGCGTCCATCGAGGAGATTTGCAGGGCCACGACATGGTCCTCACCCTCCCCGTTTGTTCGCCATTACAGAATTGACCGCTTTGCTTCAGCGGATGCCTCCTTTGGTCGGAGGGTCCTTCAGCAGGTGGTCTCCGGGGACACTATTCCAGCCTTATCTGTTTCCCACCCAACGGGACAGTGAGGCTTTGATATGTCCCATTGGTGGATTCTCCATCTCCTATACTGGAGAAGGGGCGTTGTCTTACCTGAACGCCTTTTCTCAGTACGGAGATGGAGAATCCACACCCACCCTTTAGGTCAGTTAGGCCTTATTTAAGGGTTTGAGAGCCAACACCTCGTCCACTTTCAGCCACTTTGCCCTCCTTAAGACTGGATCTCCTAGCAAGAGGGGGTGTGTCAAGTTTGACTACTTGGTCTCAAGAGCAGGCAGACAGAGAAAACCCATTGGTGGATTCTCCATCTCCGTACTGAGAAAAGGCGTTCAGGTAAGACAACGCCCTTCTAGCAAATGTGTTGCTCTCAAAATATGTTCAACTGACATGTTTTGCTTTCCACTATCAAAATTTGTTTCTAGAAATTACAGTCTAATATCTTTGATTTCCATTTAGTCTTCCATTTTCCAATAAGCTACATCAATATCTGAATTATTTGAATATTGGAAATGAATATACTGTACATGTAACACTTTGTTGTGATCTTTTTGGTTTTTAGAACAGGTATCGACCTAGGTCCTGATAGAGAATTGGGAAAGGTGATGTTGGCCAGCACAAGTAATTCTCAACTTACGACCACAATTGAGCCCAACATTTCTGTTGCTAAGTGAAACATTTATTAAGTGAGTTTTGACCTTTCATGCCAAAGTTGATAAGCGAATCATTGCAGTTGTTAAGTTAGTAATATAGTTGTTAAGTGAATCTGGTTTTCACGTTGATTTTGCTTGTCAGAAGGTCACAAAAGCTTGTCATATAATCCTGGGACACTGCAACCGTCATAAAGCATCTGAATTTTGATCACGTGATCATAGGGATGCTGCAATGGTTGTTAAGTGTGAAAAACAGTCATAAGTTACTTTTTTCAATGCCGTTGTAACTTCAAATGGTCACTGAATCAACTGTTGTAAGTAAATAAGTAAGTCGAGGACTACCTGTAGTAGGAGAAAAGTATCCCAGCCTCGTGGGAAAGCATATTTTTCCCCCCTGGAAAAAGTAAGATGACTGAACTTGGTTCTATTCAAGTAACTATACCTATGATGGAAAAGGCAACTACATCACTATTAGAATAAGGTCAGTTTTTTTTCTTTTGAAAATGTAGATCTAACTGGATCCCTGCTTTCCGAAATGACTTTGTGAGAGGTGTGCCATTTTGTAATATCTGAATCAAAATGCTACATGACACATTATACCAGTAAGTGAAAACAAAATTCATATATATAGCTATTACATACAATTTCTTTATACTGCCTCAGAACTTCCCCCTCCCCCCAAAATAGTCTGCTTTCTATATTGAAAAAATTCCCACATACCTAAAAGATGACAGAAACATTATTTGTGTCACTTTCTGATTTTCTTATATTGAAGGTATAACATATAAATACAGGTATAACTGTATTTGCATGAATGTTGTTACAATCCTCATAATGCTTGTGGTCTCAGATTATGCAAAGTTTGTACTGAAACGGAGACTTTAACAGTATTCATACCAAAAATATTTCCCCAAACACACTCTTCCTTTCAATGGGAGTAAATCAAAAGCAGAGGAACGTTAAGCTAACCATAACATTAAGCTAACCCTAACCCTTATGAGAAGCGATAATTATTATTCCTCCATTTTTCCCCTTTAGGTTAGGTTGCATTGAGAGAGGTTGGCTCAAAGTCATCCAACAATTCCTCCATGTGTTAAAGCTGTACCTGGGTTTCCTACATTCCTAATGTAAAAACTGAACCATTACTCCACACTGATTCTTTATCCCTTTAGCAACAGGATGCGATCACTCACTCTTACTGTGTTCCACAGAGAATTAGTCTGCCACCAGATGCAATAGTGTAGGTGATGCAGAATACCCAATGGAATCACCTATTAATTTTAATTAATTAATTAAATTAGTTAAACTAGTTAATTAAAAGTTAATTTCACTTTTTCAGTTTGCTTGAACCATTCAAGAATATCAGTAAATGTATTATGGACAGTGGTGGGATTCAGCCAGTTCTCATCACTTCGGCAGAATCAGTAGCTAATTTTTTGTTGCCCAGGCCCAGAATGGACTTCCGGAAGCGACATCTACGCAGAGAACTGATTGTTCACATATTTGAATCCCACCACTGGTTATGGAACAACGTTGGCGACATTGTATGCCAAAACATGTTCAAGACCAGTATAGAGAGTCAAGGCATTTGCCATGCCCTTCAGCAGCCTCTCTTTACCAGGAAAGTACAGAAACTGTTGCTGCTCTGTGGTACAACATTCCCTGTTTTGCTTTTAGAATATCTGAGAAATGATTTTCAAAACTGCAATGTATTCTAAATTCAAGCTTCATTGCCTTCCTTAGACCAATTGCTGTTTAAATCTTTACATGGCGAGAGGATTCATTCATGATTTAGGGCATGTACAAGCCAACACATATGAAGAGCTACAAAATAGCCCATATTTCCTTTCCAAAGAAATACCCTTGCTTCCCCCATATACAAATATCTAGCTTTAGAATACAATATATAGAATTGTATTGTAATTGTATTTTGTATTGTTTGCTCAGTTGTTTACATTTCAAACTTCCTTCTACTGCAACCCTTTCATGCAACCCTTTCAAACTTAAAGGGTCCCAGAAAAAAATGTCTTGAGATTTCTTCCATCTGTAATTTTTTTTACATGATTTTAATTGGATACAAGAATTAATAACTTTATTTAAATCTTTCTTTTCCTTCTTCTGTTTTCTCTCCTCTGTATTCTTCCCTCTAGCCTTTGAATCTATAGATAGGGATCATGTTTTTTTTAATGCACCTCTAATATATTTAGATGATTTTATAAATAAAAGTGGATAGTGATGACATATTTGAGTGTGTCGTACTAACTATATTTTCTCTTGAATGTAATAAATTTTATATCCCTAACTGCAACTTGAATGCACATGGCACACAATACCATTCATATCATGGTTCCAACAGATGAAACTCTTCAAAAGAACTTTGAGGCATTGTTTACCTTAAAGAATCTTTATTTTGAGTAGCATAATATTGGCACTGAAATAACCGGGCCGCCAGGAGCGTAGACCACCGGGAGAGACAGCAGGCTCGAGGAGGACCCTCGGACGTACCTGACAAAGTGGAGATCACCGCGGGGAGGTCCGAGGGAGCCTCAGACGGAGCCGAAGAAGCTGGCGGCCCAAACACGAGACAGCCAAGACAAGCGGGAGCCGGCGAGAGCGGCGCGAGCGATGGAGGTGGGGGAAAAGCGGCTGCTCGAAGAGCGTGGGCCCCCGGACGAGCCTAACAGGGTGAAGACCACCGCGGAAAAATCAGAGGGGGCCGGGCGAGAGCAACGGAGGTGGAAGCAGAAGGTACGGAGACAGAGCAGGAGGCGGAAGGTACAGAGACAGAAACAAAGCAGCGACTCCCGGCGCGCCCGGACAGGGCCGAAATCGCCGCAGAACAACACGGGAGGACAGCGGACGGGGCCGAGGAGGCTGGTGGCGGCCGGCCGGCAGGCCCAAAGACGCCGAGAGCCCAAGCAGCCGCAGCTGAGGACAGCAGAGGAGAGCCGGCTGGAGAGCCGGCTGGAGCGGGGAGAAGACGGCGGACGGCGGAAGGCACCGGTAAGACCAGCGGGGGCCGATTAGAGCGCCGAGGGACAGTAGATGCAGGGGAGCCCAGCAGCAGGGGGAGGACCCTCACAAGACCCCCAGAAGACCCCCCCGGACCCCGAAAAGTCTAGTTGTACTGCACCTGGGGGGGAAAAGAGCCATCTGCGCAGGCCCCAAGCCACAGATCCGCTCCTCTTGCATCTTGCATCATCCCTGCCAGCACAGCGAAGCTTACTTGAAAACAAATAGCACCCCCTAGTGGACTAAAGAAAAGGGGAAAAATCTTTTTTTTTCCCTGCTGTCAAAATATAAACTGTGGGGGGGGGGGGAAGAATTTGATCCAACCTATCCTAGCAGCTTGACAATCTTGCACAGGAACAATCCTCCCACAATTCTTTGCATCAAGGGGTGGCTTTAAGGGTGGACAGGCCAACAGGAGGAGAAGCTCAAGATGGCCGCCAAACGGACGAAACAGACCAAACTGCCACACCCGAAGGGAGCTGCACCCTCTCCGACACAGCCCTCCAATCTGCCAGGGAACACCCCACCCACCCACACACCCTCCCATCCAAATGCAGGCCCTCAGACCCAAACGCCATCCCATGCCCTCACAACAGCACACATGATCCAAGAACTAAAAGAGACGATAGAGACACTAAATGCGACGATAGAGACGCTGGTTAAAAGGATGGATGGCATGGATAGAAAATTGGAAGAAATGGGCTCGAGGACGGAGAAAAGATGCATAGAAGCAGAACAGAAGATGGAGGAAAGATACAAAGACATAAAACGGATGCTGGCGGACCAAGGTAGACACCTAGAGAGAAAGTGGGAAGAACAACGCAGAGCGACGGCCACTGACCTGGCACAAATGAAGGAGGCACTGCAAGCACACTACAAGAAGGGGATGGAAGAAGTGGAGAACCGCATAGAGGGACAGATTGCAGAGGTGAAAAGAGAGGCTCAAGACCAATCCACCATGATGCAATTCTGGCAAATGGCATTTGCAATCAGGTTCAGAGGGTGGAAAGAGACAACAAACGAAACCCAAGGAGGCCTGCTCAGGACCTTTGTAGGGGCCCTGGCGACATTCCTGGGTAAGAGCACCAATGAGATTGGGTGGCAATTCGAAAGTATCTACAGAATTGGCGCATGGAGGTCAGTGAACAGGCATCAACCAAGGGACGTGGTCATCCACTTCGTAACACAGGGACTCAGGAACCTCATCTCTGTCACTTCCTATAACAAGGCATTCTACATAGAGGAGCAGGAGGTGAAGGTACTGAAAGAGATCCCACAGGCGATGCTGAGAGACAGAAAGGACTACAAATTCCTGATCAACGAACTGAGATCACGTGCACTGCAATACCGATGGGAAACCCCAACAGGGGTGTCACTTTTCTATAGAAACAAGAGATATTACTTGACCTCGGTCCAGAAAGCCAAAGACTTCCTCAAGAAGGAACTGAAGTCGGGAGGCCCTCAACCCACCGCGAGAGAAGATGCAGATGGACCACTGGAAAGCGGGAGGGATCAAGGTCAACAAGCAAGCCACGCAGAGGCACAGACTGGGGCAGTGGCAGAGGGAAGGAATGGACCACCTCGAGATGCGAAGGCGCAGAGAGCAGAGGGCAACAAAAACAAGGAGGCAGAACAGTCTACAGAGGACAGGCTACCAGGCTCCACTACCAAGCACACAGACCAGCAGAGCAACACCCCACAACCCAATATGAGCTTCAATCCGGATATCATGGGAACGAGACCAAAGAAGACAACAAGAGAAATAACAGAAGTGGTCTTGCAAGAGTATCCTGCAACAGATAATGGCAACTAATTATTTGACTTGGAATGTGAACGGACTGAACTCCCCCCACAAAAGGAGAAAAATACTCCACTACCTGAACCAAGGTAAAAGCGATATAATCTGCCTACAAGAAACACACATCAGAACAGCAGACCAGAAATATCTGATCAACTACAAACTAGGCGCGCACTTTGTGGCAGCGGCGCCAAGAAAAAAGAATGGGATTGTTATATATGTAAAGAAACATGTAATGGCTAAGCTAATAGAGTCTGACCCCCAAGGTAGATACCTGGCAATTGAAATAACACAAGAGGACAAGAAGATTCTAGTAATGGGCGTATATGCACCAAATCAGCAACAAGGCAAATTCTACAAAAAGCTACACAAGAAAGTAATACAACTTAACTACAGATCTTACATTATCATGGGCGACTGGAACGGGGTCATAGAGACTGCTCTAGACAAAAAAAGAACTGCACCTAACCCGCAAAAACACTCCAAGTTGCCTAAATCCTTCTTTGATATGAAGGAGGACCTCGAACTGACAGACGTATGGAGGGAAAGGCACGGCAAAGAACAAGAATTCACCTTCTTCTCTGGCAGACATCAATCATTCTCCAGAATTGACTTTATATTAACTTCTAGCGACTTGCTAGTTTGTCTAAACGCAGTGAAAACCCTACCCAAGATACTAACGGACCACAACCCTGTGAGGATGGAATTACGACACGGCTCGAAACAGAGGAGATCCTGGAGAATTAATGAAAACCTGTTTAGACACGAAGAAAAGGTGGCGGAATGCAAAAATGCTATGAAGGAATTCTTCAACATAAATATGAACAACGAAACACCAATAGAAATGATTTGGGACACCAGCAAGGCGTACATGTGCGGGATCCTCATGGACATGAATAACAGGCACCGTCGCAAACAAGAACAAAAAAGAAAAGAGTTAGAAAACGAGATAAGTAAAAGGGAGCGGCTATTAATAAAAAGGCCAGAGGACAAAGTCACCAAAGAAGGAATCAAGATCTTAAGAAAGCAATTTGACATTTTGATGGCAGACCAAGTTGCAAGGAATATACAATATGCAAAACATAAGACATTCTGCAAGGCCAACAAACCGGGCCGCTGGCTAGCCTACGTCATAAGAAAGAAACAGAAATCCCGCATAATTGAAAAGATAGAATACAAAGGCAAGGAAGAATTCCGACAAAAAAACCATCAAGAAAGCCTTCACAGAGTTCTACTCGAGACTATATGCCAAGGAGAAGACACAAGACAAAGAGATAGATGAGTTTCTACAAAACGAAAAGATACAGGCGATTACCAACACACAAAGAGAGGCCCTGAATGCCTTAATCACAAAGGAGGAAATACACTCAGCGATCACACAACTGAAAACAGGAAAATCGCCCGGGACGGATGGGATAACAGCGACCTACTACAAGCATCTCCAGGAAGAGATGTTAGAACCCCTCAGAAAGCTATTTGTCAACATTCAAGAAGGAGGCCAAGTCCCACCATCCTGGAAAACAGCCTACATCTCATTAATCCCAAAGGAGGGGAAAGACAACGCACAGCCTGCAAACTACAGACCCATCTCATTACTAAACACGGACTACAAAATCTTCACAAAAATTTTGGCCACTAGACTAATGACTGTACTACAAAAAAACAATACACCCGGACCAAAGGGGATTTATACAAGGACGCCAGATGAAAAACAACGTGAGACAGCTGTTGAACATAATAGAGTACCTGCAAAGGCACAACCAGGTACCCGCCGCTCTTATGTTTGTGGACGCAGAAAAAGCTTTTGACAGACTGAATTGGCCGTTCCTGACGAACTTGGTCCGGAAGATGAAAATGGGAATACAGTTTCTCAACTCCATAACGGCAATCTACCAGAAACAAACAGGCCAGATCATTGTCAATGGAGACTTAACGGACTCATTCAACATTGAGAGAGGCACAAGACAGGGCTGCCCGCTATCACCCCTGCTATTTGTCCTAATGCTGGAGATTCTACTAAACAGGATAAGAGCAGCAGAAGACATACAGGGTATACGGATCAGACAACAAGATTACAGACTATGTGCTTTTGCAGACGACTTGCTGGTGACAATGTCGCAACCAGTACAGTCAGCAAAGAGATTGATGGAGATAATGGAAGACTATGGTAGGGTGTCAGGCTTCAAAGTAAACATATCAAAAACAAAGATGCTAGTCAAAAACCTAGACAACAAAGCAAGACAGGACTTGGAAAGAATAACGGGTTGCGAAATAGTCAAGAAAGTTAAATACTTAGGAGTGGAGATAGAATCAACAAATGTGAAATTATACAAGAATAACTATGAGATGCTGTGGAACAAGATACAAGCAGACCTGGAAAGGTGGAAGACACTACGACTATCCCTGCTGGGCAGGATAGCAGCAGTTAAGATGAACGTATTGCCAAGATTCCTATTTCTCTTTCAAATGCTACCCATACTCAAAAGGGATGTGGATTTGGACGACTGGCAGAAGGACATCAGCAGATATATTTGGGATGGCAAGAGACCGAGGGTGAAACTAAAAATCATACAGGATACAAGGAAGAGAGGGGGACTAAAAATGCCTAATCTAAAGCTATACTACTATGCAGCGACGTTGGTGGCGGTGAGTGACTGGATCAATATGACGAATGATAGAATACTGAATGTTAAAGGGCATGGTCTACTATTTGGCTGGCACGCATACTTAGTATACGACAAAAAGGCAGACAGGAACTTCAAGGAGAACCCACTACGGATCCCATTGTTATGGGTCTGGAGGAAATATAAACACCTCCTACACGACAAGATTCCCATCTGGACGATCCCCGGGCACGCAATAGGAGATACAAACACATCCCAAGGGCAAGAAGTGGTACCCTACAGTAAACTTGTACTAGGAGAAGAAAATGGGTTCCTCTTGAAACCCCAAGCAACGCTAGCAAACAGAGGAATAGGAGGCACCTGGCTATCATATATACAACTGCAATCAAGATGGCGTAAAGATAAGAAGAAGGGCTTCTCCCAGACCGACGAGAAACTAATTGAACAGATTAGAGAACAGGGGATCATGCACATCAAACGAGTGTACAGCATTCTGATAGAAATGGACTCTGAAACCGAACTAGTCAAGAGCTGTATGGTAAAGTGGGAACAAGACTTTGGGCATCCTATCACCATGGACACGTGGGAGAAAATTTGGGTGAGAAATGTAGAATTTACGAAATCGCAACACTTAAGGGAAAACTTCTACAAGATGTTCTATAGGTGGCACCTCGACCTGAAAAAACTATCGCTCATCTACCCAGACTCCCAGCCCAAATGCTGGAGGTGTGGGGACGGGGAAGCTACCTACTTTCATGTATGGTGGACATGCAGAAAAATCAGAGCCTTCTGGAGGAAGATATGGTGGACTCTCCAAACCATTTTCACAAAGCGTATAGAATTTCTACCTCAGGTTTTTTTGTTAGGGATTACAAAGGATTTCACTACCTCAGAGACGAACTTATTTCTGAACTTGATTACAGCAGCAAGATTGTTGGTGGGACAATACTGGAAGAATCCAGAAATACCGCCTATTGAAGAATGGACTGTGAAAGTAACAAACTTGGCGGAAATGGTGAAAATATCAGCATACTTGAAAGGTCGCTCCAATGAACAATATTTGACAGACTGGAAACAATGGATAGACTATATCCAAGAGAAACACCAATCAAACAAAATGCATCTGGCGTTTAGCTGAGGCTCAACGTGAGGAGAGAAGAATGTATAACAAATCAGACGTTTACAAAAACTAACACCTAATGTTGAATGTTTATGTTCTATGACTAATGCCTCTTAACACGATCTTATGTTTAATGTTGATTACTTTAATAAGGAAAAAGCAGACTGAATTTTTTTTACCCCAGGTTATTGAATTTCTACCTCAGGATCTTTTGCTAGGGATCATAAAAGATAAAATGTAACAGACATATAGTTGAGGCTGAAAGTGAGGAGTAAAGAATATTTACCAAACCAGGCGTTTACAAAGATTAATACCTAGTGTTATATGTTGTGTTCTATGATGATTGCTTATTAATATGATATTATGTTTAATGTTGAATACTTTAATATTGAAAAAGCGGACTGAATTTCTACCTCAGGTTATTGAATTACTACCTCAGGACCTATTGTTAGGGATCATACAGGGTTAAAAATGTAACAGGTGGATAGTAGAGGCTTGAAGTGAGGAGTGAAGAATGTTTACCTATTGTTGTATGTTATGTCCTACGATGATCGCTTCTTAATATGATCTTTTGCTTAATGATGATTACTTTAATAATGAAAAAGCAGACTGAATTTTTTACCCCAGGTTATTGAATCTCTACCTCAGGATCTTTTGCTAGGGATCATAAAAGATAAAATATAACAGACATATAGTTGAGGCTGGAAGTGAGGAGTAAAGAATATTTACCAAACCAGACGTGTACAAAGATTAATACCTAGTGTTATATGTTGTGTTCTATGATGATTGATTATTAATATGACCTTACATTTAATGTTTAACTACTACCTCAGGACCTATGGTTAGGGATCATAGAGAAAAAAAATGTAACAGGTGTATAATAGAGGATTGAAGTGAGGAGTGAAAAATGTTTACCAAACCAGAAGTCTACAAAGAATAATACGTAGTGTTGTATATCAGATGCTATGATGTTTGATGCATACAAAGATGTTATGTACAATGCTGATTGTTTTAATAAAGGAATTTTTATATATATAAAAAAAATATTGGCACTGCATAATCGAAGCCAAAAACTGAATTCCCCTCCCCATAGCACATAGTATCAAAGCTCAATTCCCTCTTTCAATTAACAGTCATAAATCACATTCCCCAATTAGCTTGAAGTGGGCCCTCCTCTTCAGTTCTCCAGCCACCAATTCCTTATCAGCTCTGGTTACAATAACCTTGTTTCTCACACCAGGTTTAGTGTTGTTATGTCTAGCTGGACTCTCGTTCACATCCCCTCTCCCAGCATCATCTAACTCTAAAAGCAAAAGGTAAAAGATGGCTATATTTCCTTCTGTTGTAAATGCAAAAACATCTGATATTAGTAGCGTTGACAATTCATTTCATAACGCAAGAGCTCCTTTGAATGAAATGCATAAACTTTTTGAAACAATATGAGGACTTGGCTGATTGCTGATTGTTTTTGAAAAAAATATATATATTTACTGAATGTTTTCTGTTCTACTGTATCTGTATGCATTTGGCCTTTTGTGAAATACCTATCTATATTCATATTGCAGGTATTTATTCATTCAGTATTTTGCCTTCCTGAGGTAGCACAGAGTAAATTTATAAGAATTCAGATGGAAGATACGCAGGAGGGTTGTTTTATTAAGGAATAGCAGGTGATAAAAATCTACTTCATTTCTTAAGGTGAAAGGGAACAGCAAGTGTCACAATAATAAGCAGAAGGCCACAAACAATAATTTGCAAACAATAAAATATTTCTGCTTATTTTTTCTAGATTTTAAATACCTATGTATAGTTGATATGTCTAAGGACAAAATACACAAGCTATTGCTCAAAGAACTATTTCCGCAATGTTCATGAGCAGAAATTGTGTTTAAATCGGATCCTATTATTTTTAAATTTTCTTATTGAATCAACAGCAGAGGGGAACTATATGAAAATTATGAAGTCATTTCAATTTATATCTGCTGATTAATCTTGCATTTTTCATTTGTACTTGCAGTATTTCCTAAAACTTTGATTTCCAGAAGGAACAATAAATTGTAATAACTCTTAATGGATGCTTGCTAGAACAACAGCAAATTATTCTTTCAAGAGACTTATGGAAAACCTTGCCTTTAAAAAAAATGATTTTATGAAGCAACCAAGAGTTGGAATTATTCAGTTTCAAAACGTTTGCTTCAGCGTATTGCTTTCAGGTATAATTTTTTTTCCTACCTAAACTTGTCCCTCTGAACTCTGCTTGCCAAATCATTTTTCTGTTTGTTAATAAGAGAAAATAATGGATGCTTTGTCTTTGGCATGATGGCAAGGATATTCAGATAGAAAGGATAGAAATCACAATCTAATTGTATCACTAGCCTGAGCACATAATCCTATAATCTAGTTAATCAAATTCAGAATATTATTTACAGAATTTCCCTTAACTGCTAGGCAATTTGAGGAAGTAAGTACGTGTTATTAAATATACAGAATGTCAGATAAATATTTTATATTTATTTACTTTTATATCTATATAATGTATAGCTCTGGAGATAATATAACTTGTGACAGTGATCTTTGCCATATAAGTAATTGTTTCCCTCCAATATAAAAAGTCAGTCATTAAGATTATAGCCCACACAGAATTACTCTGTTAAGTCCCTTTAATTCTTTTTTTAAAAAACATTTTTTATTATTAGATATATATTTGTAAATGTAAACAAAGAAAAAATTCAAGTTAAATGCTATTCAACTTAATACAATCATTTTAAATTTGTAAACATTCTTCACTCCGTATATCAAGATTTATCTATAAGCCAGATACATTTTCTTTGATCAATGGATCTTGCTGTCAAGGTTCAGATAACTATTATAGATGGCCGTCTCAAGGAGAAAATTGTTGTCTTTCATAGAAGTATGCTAGTCTTATAAAATGTTAAGATGCTAAACTCTAAACAATCTGCATAGAGAATTTAATGTGTGTTTTCCAAACAAAAGCAGTCATCTCTGGCTTTTGTTTTACACTGTATTGCTTGTTTGTGTATTCAGCTGTTGGTTTCTTTATTAGCTCAATCAGCATATATTAGTAACCTACATTTTTAATTCAACTGCTTTGGAGCTAATTAGGCTTTTCAAATGGATTTTTTTTTTAAGTTAAGGTAAGTTGACATTACAAAGCTGGACTCAAAAAAAACCCTTGCACAGAGTATGTAAGGAAATTCATTTTATCATATGGTGTTATTCACAGAGGTAAGCGCTATTGAATTTAGTGGAATTTATTCCAAGGAAAGGAATATAAGGCAATGTTTAGCACAGAGATTAAGGAGGTTTTAATGGCTTGCTTGCACAAACTTATCTAGAGGTAATAGGTGCTTCTATGCTTATCTAGAAATAATAGGAGCATATGAGGTACTCAAATGCACAGATTCATTTTCAAATGCAGCAAAAGCAATTAAATATTCCTGAATTCACCCATTATTTATTAAGGTTTTATCCTTTTCCATAATAACTGTGCTGTATGTTCAGATAATATAAGGGGACTTAATTATAAGACTGTTCTAAACCCGTCTGGAACAAATCGCCCTTATATTGTGCTCCCGTTATTGATCTATATTAGTGAGAATTGAGCCACAACTCTACGTCTTCCTCAGGATGGGGGGAGTTGGTAAGTTCAAGGGGGCAGTGGGAGATGGAAAGCAGTGAAGGGGGGGCACGTAGTGGTTCAACAAATAGTAAAGTGCCCATGATACTGACATCCATCGCTTGTAGTGATCATAGTTGATTTTCATTGTGTGTTCTTCTTCTTATTTAAAAGAACACATATTCTGAGCTCTTGATTCATTCAAATTATAGAAAAATGAAACTAGATGATGGAACATAGAAAGCAGAAGTGGAACATTCCCTCTTCTTTTGTCTGAGTTACTTGATAGGCTTGTTGAATGGGTCTCTTGCTCAACTGACCTGCATGGTCCCAGGTGTGAATATGGTCTTAGGCCATATCAGAATAGAGCTGGAAGGACCCTTGATCAAGCAGGAGACCCTATACCATTTCAGACAAATGATTGTCCAGTCTCTTCTTTAAAATCTCCAGTGATGAGACACCTACAATTTCTGAAGACAAGCTGTTCCATTGGTTAATTGTCTTCACTCTTAGGAAGCTTCTCCTTAGTTCCAGGCTGCTTCTCTCCTTGATTAGTTTCTATCCATTGTTTCTTGTGCTGCCTACAGGTGCTTTGGTAAATAGGTTGATCCCCTCCTCTTTGTTTCAACCTCTCAAATACTGGAATGCTGCTATCATGTCACTTCTAGTCCTTCTTTTCTCTAGACTAGCCAAACCCAAATCCTGTAACCATTCTTCATATGTTTTAGGCTTTTAATCATCTTAGTTGCTCTTCTTTGCACTTTTTCCAAAGTCTCAACCTCTTTTTTGTAATATGGTGACCAAGACTGGATGCAGTATTCCAGGTGTGGTCTTACTAAGACTTTATAAAGCGGTACTAATACTTCATATGATTTTGATTCTATGTCTCTGTTATTACAACCAAGGATTGTATTAGTTTTTTTGGCTGCGGCGGCACACTGCTGGCTCATATTTAAGTAATCGTCCACTAGGACTCTAAGTTCGTCTCACAGTTACTGCTTTTGAGCTGGGTTTTACCTAATCTGTACTTGTACCTTTGGTTTCTCCTGTCTAAGTGTAAAACCTTGTTTTTCTCCACATTAAATTCCATGTAGTTGGATAGGGCCCATTGTTCAAGACTGTCAAGATCTTTTTGGATCCTGAGCTTGTTAGATATTCCTGCCAGCTTAATGTCATCTGCAAATTTGATAAGTTCCCCTTCTATTTTCTCATCTAAGTCATTTATGAAGATATTGAAGAGTACTGAGCTTGAGATGGAACCCTGTGACACCCCACTGTTTACTTCCCTCCATGTAGATGTAGTACCATTAAGGACGACTCGTCGAGTATGGTTTGTTAGCCAGTTACAAATCCATCTGGAGGTGATGCTGTCTATCCCACATTTTTCTAGCTTACCAAGAAGTAGGTTGTGGTCTACTTTGTCGAATGCCTTGCTGAAGTCTAAATATAATATGTTCAGAACGTTTCGCTGGTCTACTAATTTAGTCACTTTGTCAAAGAATGAAATAAAATTGGTTTGGCATGATCTGTTTTTAACAAACCCATGCTGACTTTTAGTTATAACTTTATTTGTTTCTAGATGTTCGCAGATTTGTTTTTTGATTAACTTTTCCAGTACTTTCCCAGGTATTGATGTTAGGCTGATTGGTCTGTAGTTTCCTGGGTCTGTTTTGGTTTTTTTTTTCTGTTTTGTTTTTTTTTTGTTTTTGAAGATGGGAACCACATCAGCTCTTTTCCAATCCTCTGGTAGTTCCCCGGTGCTCCAGGATTTTTGAAAGATATGGTACAGTGGTTCTGAGATAACATTTGCCAGCTCCTCCAGAACTCTTGGATGTAAACCATCAGGTCCCGGTGATTTATATTCATCTTGCAATTAACATTTCATAGCATTTTGGACTTACCGAAATACAATTTGTTTTCTCTGTATTAAACCACTAGCTGGGTTGCCCCTGACAAAATCAATGCAGGAAGTTAATAAATGTGGGGCTACAAGTCTTTTAATATATTCTAGATATTGCTGGATGTATATTAAAGCTCTAAAAGTCTTGCCAATTGATTGAAAGCATGTTTATTCAACTCAGTTGAACTCAGCTGGGATTTATTCCATGGACATAAGTTTAAAACTATAATCTCTATTGTGTTTTACAGTATTTTTAAGACAATATTTATTGTTCTTAAATGTGTTTTTTTAATGATCTAGGGTAAAATGGAGATATATATATTTTAGCCCTTTTATTTAGATTAAGCTCCTCTTATATTTATGTACACTGGAGTTATGAATTACAGTAGAACAAGGAAAAATGACCCTGTAAATGTACATCTAAAATATCCTGTTGAAACTGGAATTGTTTCTTAGTACAATTGCAATAATTAAAGTCTGTGTGATTAAGTGGAATTTTAAGCCAACTGGTTTGGATCTGAGTCAGCCTCATTTCCATACATGTCAATATCAAGTTAAGATACCACTTTCTTGGCTGCATCTCAGGTGTACTAAGCCGAGAATTCTGGAAACTGCAATTCCAATATATTTGGATGGAGCTACTGCCAGATGATTTGCCCTTTTGAAATACAATACTGTACACTACAGCATCTTCATTTTGGTGTTTTGACCTGCATAAAATAAAAACATAGAATCTGTGAAGTGAACCACTGTACTGTACCAAAAAAGCAATTTGTCTAAAACTGTAGGGACCATAACTTTAAAGTTAAAAAACGAAGAGATAAAAGCTATAAGTCTGCTGTAAAACCAAAACCAAAGATTTTGAGACAGTATTGTGCTTATCTCAAAAGCTAAAAAAGTAAGCCATGAGTAACTGAAATTTAGTAATAACAATATCATAACATAGCTCTATTATACAAGGGGATTTTGCCTGCTGTGGTACTGATGTTTACAATATTATATGTAATGAGGAATTTGGGGAATGGGCTAGAAATAATTCCATACCTTCCCTACTTTGTTTAGCATTCCAACAGCTGAACCTATCTGAGAGATAATATTCTGTATTGTAGATATTTTACATTACAGTGGCCAAGAAACCTGGTAACAAAATCCTCACAATCTACTGACTGATCCAAGATCAGCCTTTAAGAGTTGCTGAATTACCCAATGGTTGCAAAATTCTGTTGAATTTTCTGAGATAAAATCATGTCAATGTACAGAGAAACAAAAATAACCTGTCAGGTATAAGAAAAATGACCAGTGTTTGTTCTATGTGTATCATTTTATTAAAATACATTTGTATTTATATGACAAGGACTTCACAATGAATTTGAAGAAAGAAATGACAAATCCGCCTATATGAAAGAGAGATCATATGATAGTTCCATCTCTAGTGAAAATAAATGCAATACAAAATGGAGGCATTGACTGCAGAACAACTTATGAGGCAGTCCTCAAATTACAACCATTTATTCAATGGCTGAAGTTATGATACTGTTGAATGAAGGGACTGATGACTGGTCCTCAGAGTTGTGGCCATTGCAGCACCCCTGTGGTCATGTGAACGAAATTCGAACATTGGCAATCAGCTCGCACTTACGACAGGTTGGAGCATCTCACAGTCCCATGATCACCACTTGTGACATTCCCTGCAAGCTTCCCACAAGTAAAGTCAATGGGAAAGCCACCAGGGAAAACCACAAGTCCCACAGTATGTCTTCTCCACCCCCCAGTCTTCGTTTGCATGCACAATATACCTTTTCCCCTTTGATCGCATCATCCTAGTTCCTCTTGGCCTCCCTATACTCATATACAAGCATGCACCCCCACTTTTCTATACTTGCACACATGCATTCATGTACCCTGTGCTGTCTTTCTCTGGCCACCCTGTACCTATACACATGCTTGCACATACTCCACGCAATTTTCTCAGCATTTCTGTGTTCACATGCTCATCCCTCAGTCTCCCTACACTGTCATATACCCATACCCCCCTTCTCTGGTTTCCCTGCACTCACACACATGAACACAGGCATCCTGTGTTCTCTTTCTCCTGCCTTCCTCAGCTTGCAGTATATTGCATCGTCCTCTTTCCCAACTCAAGCAAAACCTATGCTTAGCAACAGCAGTTCCAGTCCCACATGAAATTGTAACTCAAGGACTCCTTCTAATCTAATTTGGCACTAGATAAACAGATGTCCTCCAGACATTTTGGACTTCAACTTCTTCTAACCCTGGTGAGCATGGCCAAAACTAAGAGATGTGAGATGTAGTCTCTAAAACATCTGGAAACCCCGAAGATAGCCTTCAATTCTCAGAACACCCAACCAATGCCAATTGCTGGCTAAATATTCTGGGAGTTGAAATTCCCACACAGCTGGAGATAGTAAATTAGGAATTTTGTTAAATTGGGATTTAGTTTATTGTTTAACCACATAAAACTAAAGTAGAAATGTGTCCTGTTGGGTAAACAGTCTTGAGGAATAGAAAGCAAAGTGAACAAGAAGGGATAGAAAAGAAAGTGCTTGACTCTTTCTACGCTGCCTATATCCCCTAGATTTACTTGCTCCCAAATGGAATGATTATTTATACCGACAACCTACCATCTTTTCCTGAAATTTCTCTTCAGCTTTGAACAGGTTTTCTTCCCAGGGATCAAAGTAAGCTGTTATTCTTCAAATGTACTTCAAGGGCTCTCCTGCTTTTGAAAAAGCTGGTTTTTCAGGAATCTGGCATCACAACAATTTTGACCAAATATAAATGTTACTATTTTAAGTGCAGTAGAAAAGTATGGGAGAGTTAAGAATCTAGAGTATCAGCAGCAAATTTAAGATAAATAAAAATAGTGCTCTATTAATAGACCTCTCCTCAGCTACGTGGATCTTTGGTGATCAGTTAAATAACAACCCTAGTGTTTCTTCTTTACAGTACAGAAGAACTGGAATCCATAATTTTGACATTTTGCGTAATCCAGGATATGATCCTACTCAATCCAACCGAACAACTTATATTGTTGACTAGCAACTGACATTGTCTTCTTTCTAAATTCCATTAAATCTTTATCAAGTATTCCTGAATAATATAATATAGCATCCAGTTTGCACTTGGGTACAAAACAGGAATTCAATCCATTTCTTTTCTGGTTCAGCAATATTTTTTTGTAGACCAGGATTCTGTACAAACTGAACTTCGAAAAACATGCAGAATTAGACCAATAAGTGCATATTCTTGTCTTTGTTTTTAAATATTTCCCTTGCTCTTTGTATACCAATGGGGATTTCAATATAAATCTGGAATGTGAAGACCTCAGGCTGTGGCTGGGAAGTCAGAAATCATTTATAAATGTTAAACATAGCAAATCACAAACAAGATTCTAAAATTAAATTAAAATAAAATAAGGACATAGGTCCATTATGGTCTTGAAGAGATCCTCTGTACTCTGATTTTACCACATGACCTTTGTTATTGTGAGGTCTTAGTTAATCAAATTTGAGATAACCGCCTTAGTTGATCAGATTTGTATCTTTACATCACCACGATCTAAAAAAGATGTTGAGACTCTAGAAAGAGTACAGAGAAGAGCAACAAAGATGATTAGGGGACTGGAGGCTAAAACATATAAGGAACGGTTGCTGGAATTGGGTATGTCTAGTTTAACAAAGAGAAGGACGAGGGCGGAAAGGATAGCTGTGTTCCAATATCTCAGGGGCTGCCACAAAGAAGAGGGAGTCAAGCTATTTTCCAAAGCACCTGAAGGCAGGACAAGAAGCAACAGGTGGAAACTAACCAAAGAGAGAAGCAACCTAGAACTAAGGAGAAACTTCCTGACAGTTAGAACAATTAACCAGTGGAACAATCTGCCTCCAGAAGCGGTGAATGCTCCAACACTGGAAGTTTTTAAGAAGAAACTGGACAGCCATTTGTTCAAAATGGTATAGGGTTTCCTACCTGAGCAGGGGGTTGGACTAGATGACCTCCAAGGTCCCTTCCAACTTTATCATTATTATTATTAAAAATAATTTTTTCTCAGTTTAATGCGGGTTTAATAGACTATATGGGTTTATAAAGTTGTCTTTAGTTGGATGGATGTAATTATCTCAGTTTAGAGCACTGTTTCAAATAACTCAGCAAAGAATTTAGCAGTGGATTGATCTACTGTAGATATTTCTCAGGCAGAAGCAGGACAACATGTTAATCTTTTTGATGAGTCATGATCTCCAATTTTATTGGGAGCCAAGTGTTAACATTCAGATCCAATAAGAGCAGCCTGTGTGTGCATGTGTAATTAGGTATAGATTTTTAGAGATAGTTTTAAATATAGGAAAAACAAATACAAGGCAAGCTTTAGAATGTTTTCCAAGTATAATATTATTATATTGGTTATGCTCTAACTGTATTATTCTCTCTTTAAAAGACACAAAGCAAATTTTAGGCAAATTGTAACTTATAAAGGTATGTGTCCCAGTACATTGATGATTGCTTAATATTTGGGAGAAGGTGCAAGGTCAAAATCCAATGAAGCCCCTTTTTGCGAGAAAAATTCTCAACTATATATCCAGAAAGAGTTCTCAGATACATGCAGTTACAACTGAAGAGCAGTAAATTGTTGAGAGTGCTCTTGTTCTTTTCTCTGAGAGGAGGAGAAATATTTTCCCAATAGGACAATTAGTACAGCTTTAGATTGTTTACACGCTAGAGTAGAAACTACACTAAGGGAAAAAAAGATGAGAAGTCTACCACCATGAAAGAATCTTGTGCCTCCTGAAACTTGGATCAAGAGGATCAAGAGAGAGTTGCCATACTCCTGGATTTGTTAGAAGGAATTGACTGAAAGATACTTCCATATGTTTATACAACAACCCTTATGGGCACCACAGTGGCTTCCCAGACACATATAATGCTATAAAGCTAGACAGAAAATGCTGTAACCATTTAGATTCCAGTGCTGATTTCAAATATTTGGGATTGCAAACTTCACATTGACATTTCACAAACAACACCAAGTTTGGAAGCAAAAATATCTATACTGAAAAGTCATATTTTTCAAAAACATGTAGGTGTACCTCTACTTCATCTGTCCCCTCCACCCCATCCCCACCCAAAAATTGAGATTGTAATCAGGAGAGGCAACAACAGAGCTAGAAGTCAGTAGCCTGCTTTCAATTCCAAGTATTTTTTTCACATCAGAGGACTGCTAGCCTAGGATTTCAATCCTATCATCTACAAAAAGGATCTAATGTACAGTAAGTAAATTCAGTTCCTGAAGATAACTGGGGTATTCATGGCCCTTATGTCCTTACCTCCTGAGAAACTATGACTTTCTGGGTCTCTTAGATCAGAAGTCCCCAATCCCTGGGATGCTGCCCATTCAGAACTGGGTCACAGAAGCAATGGACGAGCACGCACATGTGTGTAGCTCTACTTACGCATGCAGCAGTGGGCACGCAAGTGTCATGGTTCCGATAGATAAAACCCATCAAAAGAACTTCAAGGCAAAATTCTTCCTTAAAGAACATTTATTTGGGAAACAAAGTAACAGCACTACATAGTTGAACCCAAAAACTAAATTCGCTTCCCCAGATACAAAGTAACAATTCCCACCCCCAATAAACTGTCATAAAATACATTCCCCAATTAGCTTCAAGCATAGGCTTTCTCCTCAACTCCTCAGCCCGCCAAACATTATCAGCTTGTCCTTGAGTTCCCACAGCAGGGTTATTATTATGGCTAGCTGAGCTTACATCCTAAACCACCACCACCACCCCGCCCGCTGCACCTGCTTTCTAAAAGTAAGGAAAAGCATGTTAAAGGAATAGAGAAAATGGCTGCATTTTCATCAGTTGTCAGAGCAGGAACATCCAATGTTAGCAGCATTGACAGTAAGCATGCGTGCACAGCTCCATTTCAATTAAAATACAAACCCTCTTTAAAACTTCTAGAAATGTTTTAATATTTGTGTAATCATTGGTTGCCTAATTAAATATAGAAACTGACCTTTTCTTCTTTTTGAAAACATACAATAGAAAAAGCAATCACTTTAGGTAAAGTCAGTGTCATCTGAATTAATGGTTTGGTTAAAAACATTCATTTTAATAGTGGACTATTCATCAAGTGAATGGGGAGAAAGAAGATAAACATGTAGAAGGAAGTCTTCTCCCACTCCCCTTGAGATTGTATAGATAGCTTAATCAACCTTACTGACATAGCAAAATTAAATCATCTTTGTGCTTACTTAAAAAAAAACAGGATAAAATGGAATGATTGAACGTGTCTCTTTTGGAGGCAGCTTCTTTCTTAATATGCTGATATGTTTGCAAAGATTAACCAGCACTAATAGCTTTTATTGAATGTCTTAAGAATCTAGAGCAGGGGTCCCCAACCCCCAGTCTGTGGACCAGTACTTGACTGTGGCATGCCAGCAGCCGGTCCGCACAAACAAGCAAAGCCCCATCCGCGGGGTACAGGCAACACACAAAACCATGCACCTTCCGGTCCATGGAAAAACCTCTCTCTACGGAACCGGTCCCTGGTGCCCAAAAGGTTGGGGACCTCTGATCTAGAGTAATTCCTATGACGTTTTAATATTTTCTGATTGAGAGCACAAACCGTGTGGAATATTCAACTATAGTTAATTGTAATGTCTTTTAAGGACACAGCTCAAGAAAAAAATCTTTAGAGCCAGAGATCCATAGCTCCATCATCTATTCAAAGTATTTTACTATGTATGGTATATCTAGTACTATAAACTTAACCTATTTGTCTTCATATTTCTAATACATGAAGGTAAGAAATATAAGAATTACATTTTTATCCTGCCAAAAATTATAGTTTTGTGGGTTCATAACTTATGTGTGCATAATAAACAACTGTATTTATCATGGACTGGAAATAAATAATCTAGTCATAGTTGCTATCATATCAACAGTAGTTTTATCCCTTTAATCAAATCCTGAGGGAAGGAAGTTGAGCAAAGAATTTGGATTGTCCCATTCATTCACAGTAAGGTTTGTGGTTAAGTAAAGATCTGAACTTCAGTCTTCTTAGTCATACAATCATAACCCTAATTACTTAGGTTCACCAAAATTAAAAATGAAATTTATTAATAAAAAAATATTTTGTAGCTCTTGGACTTTTCAAAGAATGTTTCAAAAGAGATGGGTATTAGATTTCTTTTGCTGATGATGTAAGAAATATGAAGGCCCTGTAACTGGTATGATTTGGTTGTGTTCTGTTTGAGATTTGTTTGAGTTTAAAATTACTAGGCATGTTAATACAAGCTTGGAAATAAATATAGTCAGGGGTTTCAATATCTCTGAAACATAAAATTGCTATTTCATGAAGGGCTTTGGCTCTATACAGTCTGAGGTGTGGCAAAGAGAATGATTGTATGTTATTGGGGGGGAAGTACTCTGATTTTAAGAAATAAATTCACAATATGAATTTGTTACCTATCTTTCAAAAGTATCTCTGTAAGCAAAAATGAGAAGATACAAAATGTTATATGATCTAAAAATAATAATTGAGTCAAATGTATATTGTTAATAGTTATATGGATTTTTTCAGTTAACTCATTTTTTAATTTTGTGTCAGTTTATTTTAATCTCTATAACGTCTTTATTTTCTTTTTTATATAATCACTTGGAGACTCTTTTCTTTTTTACCTTATATATGTGTACACACAGACACACTAAAAGGTCATACTATCTGCCGATTTTACATTACTGCCTTATCTATCAAGGACATTGACTTTCTTCAGATGTTAATGGCTGTGCCTTTCATTTAGAACAAAAAACCAAATTAATAAAATTCCACTCAGAGCTTCTGTCTCACCCATGATTATTTGGCAGGGAAGGAGGGGTAAATATCAAAAACAGTCAAAATTGAATGCAACATGATACATTCAAAAGGATGCCATAATGCACCTAGTATGGCTTCCATATTGAGTTTTTTGAGACCCTCCCCCCATCTAAACCCTTCAGGGGACTGGCCTGCTTCAGTAGGAGACAAGATGTTTCCTTAAGCTATCTGATATTTATTTGTTTGTAACCTGCCTTTATTATTTTTATAAATAACTTGAGGCAGCAAACATATCCAACACACCTTCCTTTTCCTTCCTCCCCTCCCACAATAACCCTGTGAGGGAGGGTTGGGTTAAGAGAGAAGGATTGACCCAAGAACACCTATCTGGCTTTCATGCCTAAGGCAGGACTTTATAGCCTGGTGCCCTAACCACTAAACCAGTGGCTCTCTTGAAATGAGGGCAACATGTAAGAGCTCTTGCTGTTGTTGGTTTTTAAGTTTGAATGAATCTCTAAAACAGCTTCTTTCCTGAAATGGATGAAAAACTCTTCAATTTCAAGGATGTAAAGAAACAGACACTTATTTGAACCAGCAGGGAGAAACAAGAGGGCATCCCCCCCCGCCCTTACTTATTTGTTATTTTGCTTCAAGTTTATTTATTTTCAAGTTTATCTGCTTTTGATGTGCCACATTGGGTCTGCATCTGAAAAGCTAAATTTACATTGGGAAATCTAAAAGGGACAGTGGAATAATCATTCTATTACTTTTAGAACTGATTAAGCCTACAAGTGAAATAATCAAATCACGGCAGGTCACTTGCCAGCTGAGGAGCGAGGCCTTTTGGTGCGATGTGACTTTGATAGATCACTTGTCTTCCTTGGTATCTCAACATCAAAAAGAGGCTCTCATGCAAATCTAAATGACAAGTTCCAAACAAAGTATGCTAATGCATTTTCTTCTTTATCCAATTGTTTTTCTTTTGCCAAATGCTGCTTTGTTTAAATGTCAGTTTTGACAAGCACAACCTCTGAGAATGACTTTCTGAGACTGTAGACCCGATTGCTTTCAACTAAAAGCCAGTATCAGCTCTTTAGATGAGTCAAACTCTTGTCATCCTATGAAAGAAAAGTACTTATTAGCTTTGTCATTAAAGTCTTCCCCTCCTCTCCATATTCCATATCTTTAGAGGCTGTAATCTAGTTTGCATTTGAAACTGCAAATAACTGGACACTGCAGAGCTGATGAGGTTATACAATAATGAGCTCTTTGGAAGAAGAATGATTATGTAACCTGCCCTGAAAGCAGACACAAATGAGCATTTTCTTTTTAAAGGTTGCAGTCTTAACAGCCAATGACTAAGATGCTGAAGCCTTATAGCTAAACATGAAAGAGGGATCATAACCTAATCTTGGAGCCTATGCTTGGAACACAAAATACAAATGCTGGATGGCAGAATTTTAACTTCATATAGGCCACTTTCCAACCTCTGTGAAATTAACATTCTGTCACCCAGATTTAAAATATTGAGCTAAGAATACAGATTATCAGAGCAGATTTAATATGGTTTATTGTCATGTGTCATAGATCTCATGTGTCATGTGTCATCGTCTCTCCCCATTAATAATTGACAGGTATCCACCTTATGTAACTTTGAAAAAGTTGCATACCAAGAGTAACTCCAAGTCTGTTTCTTGACTTGCAACACTATTAGGCTGGACTATAGTGTTCATAAAAATTTGGATTAACATGATAATCAAGCACCTATGCATGCTAAAAGTATTACTTATGATGGCCCATCCCTATGTCTATATAAAGTTTCTGTACTGTACTGGCTAATGCTACCATCTATATTATGTATGGTAGAAACACAGCAGACTCATTCAAATCGTGGCACCATCAGATATCTTAAAGCTATATTGATTGCATTGGTGTCAATAGCATGGAGTCTGGATAGAGTCTGAAAGGTTGCCACATAAGCATCCTATATTAGTATAAGGGGAAATAATAGTAGAAGTAGAAGTCAAATCAATGTGCTGATCAGTATATTTAAAATGATTAGTTTATTCTAATGGAGAAGACTGGGATTAACTTCTAAAAATTAAACTTCAAAGGATTGTAGAGACTATAGCAGTCCTGAAGCCTTATCACTCTGTGTTCTATTGCTTTATTTATCAGTCTATATTCAATTTTGGAGAGAAACTGTAGAAAATTTTTATTTTAAAAAAGTGGTATAAGGAAGTGAAGAAGTTAATTTCTCACTTTGTCCTTATTGGACTTGTCTTTATAGATGAATCAACAAATGCATCTTTAATTTTGTTTTTTAAACTTTATGTATATTTGACTTGAGAGTCAGTTTGCTAGGTAGTTGATAAATTATACAAAGAATTAGAATAACACAAGCTCGTCATTTTCAGATAAATCAGAAATAAGCAATCTGTATCTCTTCAGGTATTGCAGAACATCATCTCTCAGCATCCCTCATCCGTGATCATGTTGCTTGGAACTGCCATTATAGAATTGTTAAACTCAAAGGACAACATGGATGAATATTTCAAGACTGGATTAATTTTGTACTTTGTGATTATAGCCCAAACAATATTGGTATCTACATGGAATTTTGAGATAACTTCCCCAGTTAGCTATCAAAAGTTCTGACTCACCATGGAATCTACAAGCCTGGGGTGGTTCAATCCAAATGTTTTGATTTAACTAATTTGAATTTCTGATTTACTGCCTTTTAAAGACTTGCATACTCTGGACTTCATTTTTGTTTTAATGGCCCCTGACCAGTATTCAGCAATTATGTCAGAATATTTATCATAGCAATTATCATAGCATCAAACATTTCTCCTCCCCCCCAAACTATGAAGCAGTATTTCTTAAGTGCTTGATACCTGAGGCCTTTCTTCTTAATTAGCTTTATTTTTTGAAATAAAAAATCAACATTAAGGAGATTGTAGAGAAATTGTTGTTCAGAATATGCATGTATCCTGCTGCCAGGAACCACATGGGGAAGCTAAGGGACACTGAAGTGATTTTCAATCTCTCTTTCTCTCATAGAGTCCAAATCAAATCTGGATCCATAAAAGTCATTTTAGCTTGAGAGAGATGATATTATCCGGTTCAACTTGTTACTCCAGATAGGAACCTCAAGCTTTGCTTTATCCTAAGATAATAAGGAAGGTTGACATACAATTTAGGAATCATTGCTGGAAGGTGTTATTTTTGTTTTTGTGAAACTTTAAAGGCTTACTATTTTCTGATATTTTCTGATATTGCTTGTAATACATTCAGATCAAAACAGTCTTATCAGTTTTAAGTTTAAATGAAACTGTGTACAAAAGTGATCTTCTGTCCTTAGAAAAATGAACTTGGAGTTAATACAGATTTGCTCAAAGATTTGAACCGTGAGTAATGAATCTTTCAGACAGTTAATTCAAGCAGAACTGAAATAGAATCTACCTAAATATTTCCAGCAACTAAGGGCTAAACCTTCCTAACTTGAATATCTCTAAAATTCTTGGAAATAACAGTTGGATAAGCTAAAGGAGAACAATATCTGACTTTCATTTTTTTTAAAATGGTAAAAGAATTGGCAAAATACAGTTTACTTTTAAACCTGTAATTTTAATTTCATTTTATTAGATTGACCTTATGATTCATCACTTTATTAAATTATTAATGAATTTACTATGTTGAATGTATTTAAAGACCAATACATATGATTTCAAACTAAAATAGACCAATCAACTATTTTTAGCAGCATAGGTTGTTTGTAGAATGACAAGAAATGCTGTAAACAATCTTGTATGTCTTCAAGTAACAAAAATTAAAAGTATGTAAATCTTATTCTAATTGATTTAGTGATGAATGAAAAATCAATATCCTTAAAATGCAATCTTTCTATTTTAAAATTATAGGTTTTTATACATTTTTTTCAGTAGAATAAATTATTAATCCATGATAGGTTTATCTCTTCTTGGTTATCAGATATCTGCAGGATTTGATGAAGTGGGAAATTTGACACAATTATAAAAAGTAAGATACACCCAACTACTCTCTGCTATAACACATTTAGACCTATCATGCTACCTTTTTCTGGGCTAGTTGTGGTTGACTCAGTGCTGTCAGTCCGATTTGATTGATGTTCTTCTTTAGCACTTTTTTCTCCCACCTGCAGTATTCAGTATTAAATCAGAGATCTTATCCATACAAACCAATGACTTTGCTACGGTAGCATGCAAGCATCAAGGGCTGTCCTGTGTTAGGCAGAGTGAGATAGTAATCTGAGGTAGCAAATGCCGAAAGGCAATAAGATGATGGGGGGGGGGAAGCTATATGATTTTGGTTTTACTAAGCTAGTCAGCAGGAGAGAATGTTACCCCTTCCCCAATGCTGAAGAAAGACTTTTGACTTTTGCACATACAAGGTTGAATTTTGTGCCAGAACAACAGAAGATGTCTTTTGATTCTTTTAATATATAATATATCCTAATATATCCTTAATAGTTACTGTCACAGTTACAGTGTTAGTGGTTGAGTTCATCCATTATACTAAGCCACAAAGCACCAATCACATTGTGGTTTAAGATGTCTACAAACCTAGATATGGGGGCGAGGTTAAGATGATGGGCTGTCAGCAGTTCAAGACCCAAACCCCACTGGATGGGGTAAGCTCCCATTCCTGCCCCAGCTCCTGTTAACCTAGCAATTCGAAAGCATGCAAATGCAAGTACATAGGTACCACTTTAGTAGGAAGGTAACAGCATTCCATGCGCCTCAGTGTATAGACATACCAGCCGCATGACCACAGTAACATCTTTGGAGAATCCTGGCTCCCTCAGCTTGGAAACAGATGAGTACCACGCATTAGAGTGGGACATGACTGGACAGGGGATACCTTTACCTTTTTAAAAAACTTAAGTATGGTGTAGGAAGAGGCACTTAAGGAACTCTAGTTGAACAAGAGACAATTACTGTAGAGGTCTGTGTTTTGTTTTGTTTTGTTTTTTTGTCATTCTTATTATTGATGTTTATTAGATCTATATGTTTCACCTTTCTAAACTTTCAGCTGGGATGGCAGATCATTTCGAAAGAAAGTATCTAGAGCCTTTGTGGCCAGAATAAATATAGCAGACTTGAAAAGCAAAATAGGTTATCCAATGTATAAATGCCATAAATAAATAAAATCTAGAATGTTGTCTGATCCACCAGCTTCAGCTTGGCGCATTGCTGGTGTTCTGTTATCAATTGGGAAAGGGAGGGAGGAACAAATGGGCAAAAAAATTGTATACCTTTAATATAGGAAATGGGGGGGGGAATTGACAGTTGAAGAAGAACAGAACATTTTGGAATCCAGTTAGTACTAGTGCCCTGGCATCTTCAGGGCCGCTTGCCCTGAGAGTGGAATTTCATCTGCCTAAACACCTCAGAGTTTCTCATAACTTCTCAGCGGTGGTGGATTGGCTATGCATGGATAGACCGGGTCGGGGAGGGCTAGGGGAAACCAGGGGTTTGAGTTCTGTATTAGTGTGTGGGAATTTTAGATTCTGCTTGACTCTGCTGAAATCAGCATGTTTGAGTAAAAGTGCCTTTTCACTTCAACCAAATGGAGTCGAGAGTTTTAATTTCCTAAGGGATCAGACTGGGGCAGGTCTGACAAATGCAGGGATTAGCATTTTGGCTACTCACACTGTCATTATGTAGAACCAATAAAGTAATTAGGGATATGATGCTCCTGACAAATAATCACATAATTCAAAATACACAGTGATTCCTAGTGGGATCTAGGAATCTAGGCCCCGGCCAATAGGACATCATTTCCCTTCCCCTCTCTGCCCCAAGGTGAAGCTGGCTCCAACCCTATTGACCTTTCAGAAGGCTTTTAAAACATGGTTTGATCAACTCACTTTGAAATCCCTTGAGAATGGAGCCTGCCAGATGGTTATATGATAGTTAATTGGAATTCACTCTCTTATATGATTTTTTTCACCAGTTTTAACTTTTAATTTATTTTTGTCGCATTTTAATGGTTTTTAATGTATTTGGATTGTTTTATTTTGCACCTGTCCAGAGTCTCAATGTAAGAAGATTGGCTATAAAAATGTGGTGAATAATTGAATAAAATTCCTTTTGCACGCCACTTTTAACTGGGTTGTGCTTAGGGAGGCTATTAGTGTGTCATGCAAATAAAAAAAAAGTTGGTTATCAATATTGATCCTCAGGTTCATTTCAAATTTAAGTACCTTCCTTAGTTAAGACACCTGAATTGGAATCTCCTCTGCCTTCTGTGACATTGAAAGAGCAACTTTAGGAATTTCTTCTTTGTAGCCTTTTCAATTTTCACTTTCTGTTGACAGGTGGGTGTGTGGGAGGGAGAAAGGGATAAATATAAAGGAGATTCAGGGAAATGAGAGATAGAAAAGAAAGTGAAATGTCTCATTTGTTTTACATTGACAATAGGATATAAATTGGCTAACAGATAATTCACCAAATCATCCCACTCATGGGCTACAGTAATATAGAGCATGGATGTCCAATCTTTTGGCTTCCCTGGGCTGCATTGACTGAAGAGGAATTATCTTGGGCCACATATAAAATATATTATATAGTTAATGTATATAAATCACATAATAATGTTAAAAGTTTACAATCTTATGGAACTGCATTACTAACTGTCCCGAGTCACATGCAGCCCGTGGGCCACGGGTTGACGTGCCTGGTACAGAGACAAGTAAATTGTCTGAGTGAGGTGGGCTTCCCTGACCGTACAAAGATAGCCTATTTAAAATTAAATATTTTTATTTTTGTGTTTTATTTACATCCTGCCTTTAACTCCATCCAGTCACCCCGACTCTACCCAGAATTAAGGGATTACAGGGTTGTAAGAAGGGAAATTTTATTTTTTATATAAACCACTCAAAGTGACAAACATTTCTAATATTCCTTCTTACTCCTTTTTTCTACATAACAACAACTCTGTGAGGTGAATTGGGCTGAGAGGGAGTGACTGACCCAAAGAAACTCAGCTGGCTTGCATGGTAAGGTGGGATTAGAACTCATTCTTTAGTTTCCAGTTCTCCTTTGCTGCCCTTGCTCTATCTCCTTGTTCCCTCTCACCCCCATCCACAGAGAGGTTGATGCTTCTCAAATTAAAAATATCTTTTTGCCCAACCAATTAAAATGTATTTTCCCATAGAGAAATATGCTGTTGGATTTCATTTGTAAATGTTGGGGAAAGGGACAGAAGGACACACAATTTGTATTGAGACATACTATGGTTCCCCTTCTGGTATCACGGTTTTTCAGAATATCTTATTCCATAGCATTAAGGCAAGCAGAAAGAAAGAGTTCTCTTGTCATTTTGCTTTGCAACTGACATTATTTTCTGCTAGTAGAGTCCTATTTACAGCTCTGTCATTCAGTTCCCCCCCCCAGTTCTTTCAGATACCGAACCAGTTTATAATTAGGTCTTTTCTAAGTCCTGTAATCAAAAAGAGGCTTCCATTTCAATTTTCCATTTGGTGTCTTCTGCAGCAAACATAACAGTTAATGTGACTATATATTTTAGCAACAGTAAACCCAGAAAAAATGACTTTAAAAATTTCTCATCTTGCTTCTTTGGTCACATACCACATACTGCTACAACATTTCTTCCCTTTCAGCATAAGCACGGGAAATTATTTCAGCTAGCTTTATTTTTGGAGTATTACTGGAAGATAAAACTAGTAGAAATCAGGAATCAGTACTGCACTGTAATCTTTCAAGCATGCTTTTTGCAAAATGCAAGGGGAAAAGTCCGTATTAAAATGGCAAGCATGAAGTACAGCTCAAAAGAAAAATTGATTTCGTGCCTGTTGTACTTGACAAGTTATTTTAGAATGGAATATATGGACTGTCACTAAATGGTGTAAACTATTCTTTGTTGGCTACAGATAAACCGATCTCAGAAAATACTTTTTTTTCTGGATAGATCCAGCAGAATATTGAATCTAAGCATTTTTTATTTTTTTTATTTTTTGCCAAGGAACTTTTGCTTAAATGCTTGCAAAACCGTCTTTTGCTTTACCTTATTGGGAAAAGCCCAGGACAATGAAATGTGGTTTCATGTGGAAAAGCGTGGTATTTCTAAGAGCTAGATAGGATGGAGCTTTGGATCTGGGCCTTCCTTTAGTGACCCTAAAAGGCCCTCAAAGAAGAACTAATATACCATACTGATGTCAAGCACAGGAAATCAGGACTCCAGTTGGTTCACATTAATGTGTAGATTTATTATATGCTAAAGATTCTCTACAAGAATCCGAACTACTAACGGTGAAGGCAAATTGGCGATAGATAAGAGTCAATGGAATTCAAGTTGGACTGGATTTACATCTCTTCTGGGTGCGAAGGAATTTGAGACAGATGATGCATTTTAACACCCCTCTTGGGCTCAGCCTGGTCATCTCCTACATATGAAGTAGCTATCATTTTACCCATGCCACTACACACCTAGCTTTGTAAACACAGAACAAATGCCCACAGGCATATGGAGACAACTTATGGACTGAAGGGAGGGGGCTTGAAACTGATTTACCTCTTTTTAAAATACTTTTTCTTTTTACCATTTAAACATTGCCTAAAAGTGAAAGTGGATGGGGAACTTCAGTTACTACTTGGTGATTTGTTAAAAGTATCGGATGGATAAAAGAAATGGCTTTACCCATTGAAAATGAAACCACAGTAACATTATCAGCTGATAAATTAGGTTGATAGTGCGGAACTCAAATTATCTACAGACCCAAATACCACCCTGGAAAGGAAGGTACAGAAAAGGCTAGGGCAGCACCAGTTTTATCTGTTCCTATCTGCTGTTTATTTTTGTCTAAAGGTCTCCTAGTCATTTCAAGATAATTTTTCATCCGTTTAAAATCAAATTAATGGAGCAGGAAAGTCAAGAACCTCTCCCCTCAGCCCAACTCTTGACTTAATAGAAATACCAGTTTACAGTTGAAAGCATGCATTTCCTGAATAAATCTACCAGCCCATCCTGATATTAAATACATGCAACTCAAGCTAAATCTCACAGGGAGCTGTCATAATATAGCACCACTAACAAGCTGCCTGTTTTTCCTGCCCTATGAACTTAATAACTCAATTACTCCCAACTGACTCCTCCCACCAACAAGAGTAGTTAAACCAATCAGAAAGCTTCCTAATTGCCTTCTTTAATGTTATCTGTGATCCCTGGTGTGTTGCTTTCTTAAATAAGTCAAATTCATGAACTGCATTTATTACTGACTTACATCTCTGGCTTGTTAGGAAAGGACCTAGTCATAGATCACAAAATCGGTTTTCTAGCTCACTTGACTCTCATCAGCATAAGAATCCAACAACAGTGAGGATTGTTATATTTGTTATTATTTGCAAACTTACTTTATCATACTTGAGAGAAAATCTTCAGTATAACTAAAAATCATTGTATATTCTCCTATATTGTCAGGTTTCCTATGATCATTCATTGTTTCTTTTTAAACAGCAAGAACAATAATAATTGAATGCACCTTGGAGAGAGTAATTTATCCAAGTACTACTTTATTTAAGTTAGACTTATGGAAGAATACAAGACATTTCTTTTGTAGATTGTTTGCAGAAAGATTTAAGAGTAAAGTTTCAAGGGATTTAAGAGTAAAGATCCTGAAGAACTTCTGTCTGAAACCCAAGTAATGGGATTATGATTAAATTAACTTGCAGGTATTCTGACAATAAATCGTTCTTCTTCAACAACACTAGAAATAGAAGCATTTGGTCACTACTCTTTTGAAGAAATTTCATATATGATGGATAGCACGGAAAAAAATTACAGATAATTCATACCATATTGGCTAAAATTAAAACATGAATATTTTATAGATATGATTATAGAATGAAAAATACCACATGGCACTCAGACATTTTCACGTACTAAAAATAAAAGAGAAAGAGATGCTAGAATTGATCTTGAGCTTCTGGTAGATGACAGTATAGAGCTGGTTTTCCATTCTCATCTTCTAGAATGTTCTTTGACCTCCTAGTCTAGCCAATAGCACTGAAATTCCCAGATGGTCTCCCATCCAGGAATAACAACTGCATTGTTTTGTCCTTGAACTATATACAGTACATAGGAGGCAGAAGGGGAAAAAAAGAAAATGGTTCAAAAATACTTTTTTGTCAAATGTGAATCCTGACAAGAAATAGTAAGAGTGAATACAAGTGATATAAGTAATTCATTTGACATTAATTTCAATTAATAGTTTCAAATTATAGATTAAATTTTCTTACTCAGAAAATGCAAGTAGGGCAGAAGCTTCAACTGCTGCAGAATGCAACAGTGGGGGCCCTTATGTTTGTTTCTAGAAAAACAGATGTTACACCTCTTCTCCGCTAACTGCATTGGTTACCAGTCTGTTTGTGGATCCAGTTCAAGGTGCTGGTTTTGACCTTTAATGCCCTGCTTGACCTTTAATGCCCAAGACTTGAGGATCCTAGGGGACTGGTGAAATATTGGGATGGCACCACTGTTTTTAATATCTGCTCTTCGCCCAATATTCTATTTTTTTCTTTGCTTTTTTATAATTGTAGAGCTTTTAATGTTAATATATTGTTGTATTGTAAATATTCATTTTTTTTTAGTTTTTTCCATTTTCTCTTATTTGTTATAATTCCTTCTGCAAGAGTCAGATGGTCAGAGCTTGGCATAAAAGCATGATTATGCCTGGCATAAGGCGACAAGATGAGCTGAAAAAATGCTTTAAAAAATAAGAGCCTGGCTTTATACAGGGTTGTGAAGCCATCATATTGGTTTGTATTCATCATAATTAGCATTAAGCAGGTAAATCTCTTTGAAAAAGATTTGGAAGGAAAATGACCCTCCATCCATTGACTCACAACATATACATCTCCAGCGTTGTGACCCACATTTTGAGAAATGTTACTTTAGATGCCAAAATGAAGAAAATATACCATCCTTTATTTTAAAAAATACAAATGTTAGTGTCATTTTTCTATGAGTAGTAGCTGTATCAAATTATTTCTATACTGGAGCATTTAGAAAAGTTTACAATCTATGTAGTTTTTCAAGGATAGCACAGTGGAACTTTCACTCACTTTGTCTCGAAACAGGATAAGTCTAAATCAGTTGTTTAAATCCTACTTGTGGTAGGATAAAAAGAAAATTATATACATGGACATCTATTGGCAAGGAACAATAATGTGTGTGCAAGATGAAATCACATCAGAATCGCATTGATTGAACATACTTGCATCCTATGTTGGGACACAGATAGAAAAGAACACACTATATATATATATGTGTGTCAGTATTTCTTCATCATCATTGTTATCTATGAATACCTGTAGAAAGTTTTCGACTTCCCCCATAAGCTGTTCACCTAAATAAAAAAATAATGCAGAGTGACAACAGAGCCACTCAGAGTGATAGCAGACTTTTCCAATCTCTTTTCGTCCATGAGACTTATACGATGCCTAATTCAATTTTACACGCATACATGAAAATATTTATTTAAACATATATTTTTAAAATGTTGATAGCTCTATGATGATGATGATGATGATGATGATGATGATGATGATGATGATGATAATGTTGGAAGGGACCTTGGTCATTTAGTTCAACCCCCTGCTCAGGCAGGAAACCCTATACCATTTCAGACAAATGGCTGTCCAGTCTCTTCTTAAAAACTTCCAGTGTTGGAGCATTCACAGTTTCTGAAGGCAGCGGTTCCACTGATTAATTGTTCTAAATGTCAGGAAATTTCTCCTTAGTTCTAGGTTGCTTCTTTCTTTGGTTAGTTTCCATCTGTTGCTTCTTGTCTTGCCTTCAGGTGTTTTGGAGAATAGCTTGACTCCGTCTTCTTTGTGGCAGCCCCTGAGATATTGGAATACTGCTATCATGTCACCCCTCATCTTTCTCTTCATTAAACTAGACATACCCAATTCCAGCAACTGTTCCTTATATGTTTTAGCCTCCAATCCCCTAATCATCTTTGTTGCTCTTCTCTGTACTCTTTCTAGAGTCTCGACATCTTTTTTTACATCATGGTGATCAAAACTGGATGCAGTATTCCAAATGTGGCCTTACCAAGGCATTGTAAAGTGGTTTCAACACTTCACATGATCTTGATTCTATCCCTCTATTAATGCAGCCTAGCACTGTGTTGGCTTTTTTGGCAGCTGCAGCACACTGCTGGTTCATATTTAAGTTATTGTCCACTAGGACTCCGAGATCTCTCTTATAGTTACTGCTATTGAGGTATACTATAGCTGTGCATTTGGTTTTTCTTGCCTAAATGTAGAACATTACTTTTTTCACCATTTAATTTCATTTTGTTAGATGGCGCCCAATGTTCAAGTCTGTCAATATCCTTCTGTATCTTAAACCTGTTTTCTGGAGTGTTGGCTATTCCTGCTAGCTTGGTGTTGTCTGCAAATTTGATGAGTTGCACATCTATCCCCAAATCATTGATGAAGATGTTGAAGAGCACTAGGCTCAGAACAGAGCACTGGAGCACGTCACTACACACTTCCCTCCATGTAGATGCAGTTCCATTGAGGACCACACCCTGAGAACGTGACCCTCAGTTGCATGATTTTGCCTAGTTCAAAATGGATGCTTCAGCAATGTTTGTTCTGAGTATACATCTTGATGTTCAAAAGAATTTGGGGGAACTTTAATGTCTGATATCCTTTGATATGAAAAGACTGTGAGAAAATAATTCTTTTTATCTACAAATTGGTGCCAGCTTTCCAAAATCCAGTTTGTTTATTTTCTTTACAGAAACCATATTTCAAAGCCTATCTATCCTGCAATGACATATACTTTCAGACATTTACCTGAACTTATACAGTGTTCTGCCATCAATGCAGGAGATAGACGTAACAGTAAAAAAATGTGCATGGATCATTCATCAGTTCATAAATGGATCTGGTATAGTAATGTAGATAAGTACCATATAGAAAAAACCTAGCAAACATTTACACCAATAGAAAAAAAAATTCTATTAGATTATTAATCATGGTACATCTTAATGAAATAATTGAAAACATACCTGTAAATTCAAGTTTGCTTGTTTCTTTAAATTCATATAGACTTTAGTTTTGCACACTTTGCATTCTGTGAATGTTAAAATTCAATTGGAGTTCCTCTGCATTTCTCCTTCTACAAGTTTTTGCTCCCCTACCTCTCCTTGATAGTAATTGTCATGGTTTTAATTTTTTTCCCTCCAAATGGACTCTTTTATGTGTTCTATTTGCCGTCTCTGGCAGAATAATTGAGCATAGGAATTACACTTCCTTCTAAGTTCCAAAAGGCTTTCTTTTTAGTACTCATTAATAGATAATCAGATGGCTCAGGAAAAGATGTATGTTTCATGTTTTACCTATTTATATGTAAGGTTTGGATTTTATTTGAAATGAAAGGCGTAAACTCTGGATCTAAAAACTAATAGAATTCAGGCACTTACTTGCTGATCCATAGCCTTTAGGTTAGATTGTGTGTCAGCCAGCAGTCAGCTTGTAGAACAAAGAACATTTTTGCACAAAAATGAAAAAAAGATTTCTGGTAAATGCAACCAACCAGAAAATTCAGAGAATGTTTCTTGTGGATTATTATTAGAAATATTTTCTACTCTCCCTGATTGCTCTAAAATCCTTGGGAAAGAAACCTACTCAAATAACGTTGGCTTGTGAACCGTACAGAAAAATTGTTATCCTATATTTCACCAGAATGTAATGTTGTATCTTGCAAAATCTATCACTAGAAGGTTTCTAATATATAGAAACCTACTTCCCCTAGTTGACACTTATTATTTTATAAAATTTAAACGTGCACCATTCCACATCAAATCAAATCCCAGGTGGGTGTTATATAAAAAAAACTAAGCAGTTTATCAAATATCCATGATTTTTAAAAGATACAAATTATATGAAAGGGGAAACATTAAGAGTTGTGGAGATTAGATTAAAGTGAGTAAAACTGTATCCCAGAATATTATATACTAAACATGGTTTTTAAAAGAGGGCTATCATTGTGATTTTGGTTATGTAAAGTATCCTATGTTAAGAAACTATTTGAAATCAATCACAAAAGATCTTAAGACTTGGTCAATATGTGTATTTGTATAATGAGCTGTTTGTCACAATACACAGTAATGGAAGCAGGTCTACTGTTAGAGTTTTGATAGCTGACTCAAGCAAAAACAAGATTCCCACAGATACTTTTTAAACAAGATTTATTGAATAGGTAAGAGGTAAGCTTTCTGACATTTCAATCCTGGACTGAACCAATTCATCTTTTGGTTCAATAGGGCAGAGGCGTTTTCAATACATTCACCACATGGCTGTTCTTTTCCTAGATTATTGACTGATATGTAGGTGGAGATTTTCTTATTTTCTTTTTTTATAAGTTTATTGGTTTTCAAAAAAAGATATAAAGTTAGTTACAAGATAAACAGAAATTGAAAAGTAGGAAAGGAAAAGGCTTAGAAAAAAAAGAAAAGTGCAGAAAAGAAAAAAAGTAAGAGAAATAAAGAATGACTTCCAACTTTTTTGGTATAAATATAAGAATACATCAAACTTTACATTATTTCAATAATCCCATATAGCACTAAGCATCAAATCCCAAAATCAGCTTTTCATTTCTTTCAGTTTCATGAAAAACGTCCAGTAAAAGAACAGAAAAAGAAGTTTGCCAAAGTCTTTTCTTAGATCAGACATGTCAAACTTGCGACGTCACTTGACGTCACGCAATGTATTGGAACGGTTTTGCCATTGCTGGCAATGGGGTGGGTGCGGCTTCTGCATGACGTGTCTGGCCTAAGGGGCGGCAGTTTGACACCCCTGTCTTAGATCAAGGCTGTCAATTTCGCTGTCTCCACCAATTCCTCCAAATTTTTTTACCCATATTATCATACAATCTTTAACATTTTCCTTTGTTTCCATTTTCAGTAAATTTTTATACATTATATCAATAGTACAATCATCATTTGTACAGAGCTTTAAATCAAATTCAGTTTTACCCCTTTCAAATTCATAATTCTTCTCAGTGCTTTTTTTCTAAAAAGGGGGAGGCAAACAGATACAGGCATGGCCTGCCGAACCTGCTCGTGATCATCTCGAACAGCCCCGAGTCCAGGCGCCACTCCGAGTGGTCCACAGTCGCCCTGCTCAGGGAGTCTTCCTGCCGGTTTGCTCTCCCGAAATGTGTTCTGCTCTGATTGAGCCCAAGTTGGCCTCTGCCCACAAACCTAGTTCCCTGGCCTCCTGCAGGAGAGCCCAGGAATGTGTCCCTCCCTGTTTGTTGACATGAGCCTTGGCCGCCACGTTGTCCGTAAGGATCAACACGTGCTTCCCGGACACTAGGGAGGAGAAATGAAAGAGAGCCAAATGAATCGCCCTGAATTCCAGCCAGTTTATGTTCTGTTTGAGGTCCACCCTGGACCATCGCCCCTGTGCCAAATGATTCTGGAGGTGGCCCCCCCAACCGAACAGACTGGCATCTGTGGTCAGGACGAGCCTGGGGGGCTCCTTGAATATGGTCCCCTTAGACATGGCTGCGGAAGACCACCACTGGAGGGATGAGAGTATGTGTGGTGGAACCTGGACCTTCCTGGTGGAGGTGCTGAGGTTCCGCTTCTGAAAAGGGAGGAGGAACCACTGGAGGCTCCTCGAGTACACGGAACTATGCCCATGCAAGATACCATCTTCCCCAGGAGCTGGGACAGCTGTACCAGTGGCACCGTCCTCGCTCCCCGAATCTGGGAGACTAATTTCCGAATGCTCATCCATCGCTCCTGGGAGAGATAGACCCTGCAAAGGTTGGAGTCTATCAGGGCTCCTAGATGGAGGAGCCATTTTGTGGGGGTAGTGTGGCTTTTCCTGAAATTTATCGAAAAGCCGTGATCCTGAAGGATCTGAATGGTGGCTGACAGATCTGATCTTGCCGACTGGAGGGATCTGGACTGAACGAGAATGTCGTCCAGGTAGCACTGTACGCGCACCGGTATCATCTGAAGGTGGGCTGCCAATACCGCTAGGACCTTCGTGAAGACCCTTGGGGCCGAAGACAGGCCAAACGGAAGGGCCCTGTATTGGTAATGCCGGTGTGCGTAACAGAAGGGTAGGAACCTGCGGTGCTCCCGGGAGATTGGGATGTGAAGGTAGGCCTAAGTGAGGTCTATGGAGGAGAAAAAAAATCTCCCTTCCTGATACCGGCCAGTATTGACTTCAGGGTCTGCATCTTGAACATTCTGTATACTAGAAATCGGTTCAGACCCTTTAAGTCCAGTATCACCCTCCATCCTCCTGATGCCTTGGGGACCACGAACAGGATGGAGTAGAAATCTGTTCCAATTTGATCCCTTGGGACTGCCTCTATGGCTCTGATTTCTAGAAGGTGCTTGATGGCGGTGGAGACCAGACGGGCCTTTGAGGGGTTCCATGATACTGGGCACTGTAGGAAGCGATCGTGTGGGAGTGACTGAAACTCGAGTGCCAGACCCCGTCTGACGGTCTCTGACCCAAGAGTCAGTGGTGGTCTGCTCCCAGACCTGGTAAAACTGATCCAGGTGCCCCCTATCAGAAAGTCCCCGATGGCGTCACTTGGAGCGTCTGTAGGGGCGGCCTCTGGAACCTCTGAAGGGACGTTTGGCCTGTGACTGACCCCTGGCTCCGGTCTTTGGGCAGTCCTGTTGTCGATCCTGCCTCTGAGAAAAGGGTCGAGAACCTCTGGGCCAATCCGAGGACTGCCCTGCCTGAAAGGGCTGTCGCCACTCCCAAGAACCCAAGGACGGAAGGACTACCTGCGGAATTCCTGCTGCGGCCGCCTGTCAGACTTCTTTGAGGGGTATACCAGGACCTTGCACTTGTCCTTACCCTCGACCACGTGTGGATCAAGAATAGGGCCAAACAGATCTTTTCCCACGTACTTGGCAGTGGAGAGGCGCCATTTGGCCTTTAGATCTGTTCTCCACTGCTTCAACCACAGTAGCCTACGAGAGGCCACTGTGGCGGCAATGGATCTGGCCGAGCACTTGGCCGAATGGAGAGAGGCGTCAGCCATGTATTGTGAGGCTGCGACCAGCTTGACAAGTGTCTGGTGTACTCTGACCTGATCAGGGGGAACCAGGGACTGAAGATCACAGATCACAGATCACAAAGTCTGTGATGGCCGCTCTGGCGAAGAAGGAAGCAGAAGTTGCGGCCTTTATGGACAGTCCCGAGGCCTGATAAGCTCTTCTACAGGAGAACTCAAACTTCTTGTCCTCCACCTTCAGAATCTCTGCCATGTCACCTGAGATGGCGGAATTAGAAAACAAAGAGATTAAGGGGGAGTCAACAGTTGGGACCTCTAGTATGGAGGCGAATGAGGGAGAAACATTGTACAGTTTCTTCTCCATACTACTTTCTCTTGGAGTCGTGGCCAGGGATGACCACTGGGCCTCAACCGCATCCCAAAACACAAAGGGGCAGGGAATTTGTTTTTGGTCCACAACCTTTACTGCAAACAAGGGATTGGACTCCTGATCTGCGGAGGTAGAAGGTTTCTCCTCCTGAACTGAAGTCAGGTTAGTGGTAGCACAGGCCTTCAAAAGAAGGGATTTAAAGACGGATGGGTCAAAGAGACTCAAGGCAGATGCCTGTTCGGGTGTTGCGTCCTCATCCTCTGACATGGGAGTGTCAGCTATAGCCAAATCCACGGACTTCCCTTCTCCTACTTGAGAGGAAGTCTCTGAGATATCTGAACCCTGCGCCGTGGTACGCCCCGGCAAAGAGGAGGGACTTGTAGGGGGAGGCAGATGGGGACCTGCGAACTCCTGGAAGAGGACATAAATTGAACAAAGGCATGGTGCATGAATGCCTGAAATTGACTTTGAGACCACATATCCCCTTGGTCCCTAGGGGTAGCCCCAACCACCGTTGGAGCATGAACAACTTCGGGGCCCTGCTGTAAGGAGGGGGAGGAGTGAGAGGGACCTGCCTGTTCGGTTGCCCCCAGAGGAGAACTAGTCCAGGTGGCTAATGGCACAGGCGCAAAAGAGGGCTCCAGGTTAGAAGTATCCAGTGGGGCAGGGGGAACCGCTTCAGCCCCACTGGATAGGAGCCACTGTGCCTTTGAGAATTCCCTCTCCAGAGCCTGATGTCTCCTTGAGACCTCTCGCTTGGCAGTTTTAGAAGTCTCCTTGGCCGATAAATGTTTGTTTTTGGCTTTTTTCTTTCCCCCTGCTTCCAATTCCGTAGATCTGCACTTTGACTGTGCAGGAGGTGCACCAGAGACTTGTGTTGCCTGGGGCAAAGAACTGTCTGCCATTGCAATCAGATAGAGCCGGCCAGGGATATCCAGAGGAGGGGAAAACCAGGGACGCAAATAACCCAATCAAGTGGATTCTACATCCACCATGCTGGAGAATGTATTAGCTAAAAACCTATTAGAATAAAAAATAAAATTATTTATGGCAAAAAAAATCTGCATTTGTTTCTGTCTACCTTCTATTTTCTCCAAATTGAAAAGAACTTATTTTCTGAACCAATCCTGGAGCTCTTTTCATCACCAACTTATCATATTTAGCCTGCAAGCTGATATTATATTTGATGATAATTTTTCTCCCCGACTTTTTATGCTTTTATTTTGATTTATGCTCAGTAGTTTAAAATTGGTTGTTTTCATTGTTGCTGTGTTGGTATGCTGCCCAGAATCAGGTTATGTGCAATGAGCAGTCATATACTGAAAATACACTAAATAGATAAATAAATGTTTTTGACTCTTCAAATTACCCTTCCCATAAAATTTCCTCCTTTGGAATAATAGTAACATATCATACCGGTATATACTAGAAAGAAAGAATTTTCTCTCATTCTTCCCCTAGCCCTGATAGCTGTCTCTTGGGATTTTTTAAAAAATGGTGGTCCCCTAGAGGAAGGTTTTTCAACCTTTTTCAGAACCTATTAGAACCTTTTTGTAGAACATATTAGTTACAAATAAATAAATAAAAATCACCTAAGCAGAAGCGATGCTCTAGTGCACGGGTGTCAAACTCACCAGGTCACGTGACGTGTTGTGACATATCGCGACTCTTTTTGCATTGCCGGCAATAGGGTGGGCGCAGCTTTGGTATGATGAAACCGGCCCATGGGCCAGCAGTTTGACACCCCCGCTCTAGTGCACCCCTGCTCTAGTTTGACATTCCTGCTCTAGTGCTTCCTCCCCATCTCTGCTGGACCTGGGTGGCCATCATGCCGATGGGGATCCAGCTTTTCCTGCTCGGGATGGCCTTTTGCATGCTGGCTCTATCACCTCTACTTAAGCTTGCTAATCAACTGTTTCACTTCCTTCATGCTGGGCGGGGCTGCAGCTCTGGGCGGTGGCCTAATGGACCTGCATGAGCGGCTGGTGGCCACGGCTGTGTCAGGTACCAAGGTGCATGAGGAGAATGAGCTCCACCTGCAAGCCAAGGGTAAGACCTGTGTGGGGACTAAGGAAATGATCAGTGGCGACCTGCTCTCCAACTGAAAAGAGATGAGACGGAGTATGTATGTTCAGTGGTCTGCATCACGTGCTCCCCCAATTCTGCATGCTGCCGTTGCCACTGCAGCACTGCTGCTGGAAGGCAGGCTGGTATTCACAGTGGGCTACGCAGCCCCTGATGCCGGATTTCATCGGCCCCGTGCGCTCACCACCTCCTGTGCATCTGCCTTGGGGGCCGCCAGGCTGGGTGGGGCCAGGGCCAGGGCCAGGGCCAGGGCAGCAGGGACCAGTCCCTCACGGTCTCTGGGGCATCCCCAAGGGCCAAATATCAGCCAATCGCCTTATGTTTGACATGTCTGATCTAGAACTATTGTTAGTAGATATAATGTTAGAAAAATATGATGAAGAAGCATATACTTAATGTTGTATGTACGTTGCATGTATTAATAGTAGCAAGAATTGCATTTGTTTAGTGTTTGAAAAGTGAAGAAACATTACTCAAAGAAGAGGGGATTAAGAAAAAACCAGAATGTGTACCAGACAACACTTTGTTTACTAAGCACTTATGATTTGTAAAAATAGAAAATCAATAAAATTTCATTAAAAACAACAATATCCTAATGCATCATTCTGCATATTGTTCGTAGGAAGTTCAGAAATAGCTGCGCAGTGATCTGGATCTTTCATTTACATCTTGTTTTAATGATTGCTAAAGACCATAAATGGTAGGATTATTTTTGCAAGGTGAAATCAATAAATCTGTTATCAGTTCCCCCAGATTATGTAATAAATTGTAATTTTCACAGTCTCTTTATTGCCAAAAGCTTATCAGGCAAACAGGATTTGGAAGCAGGAAAAAGGTTCCTAAAGAAGCATAATGTGGTTAGTACTATCAGTTCTGAGGCTTTTGCTGGTACCCTGTGTGACTGAATTGTTAATATTTAATCTGGTGTCTCCATTAGCATTTACTTTTGCTTCCTAGCAACACATTTGTATAATAAATTACTGGGGCAATGTTATCCATTTTGAATTCAAAATACTTGCCTGTGGCTGAAAAGTCATTTAAAGATATTCCACATTTTTGCTAAAAGATTTAGAAATATTGTGGTTCTGTGTTTAAATAAATTATGGGCAGAGTCTCTGTGGTGGCATTGTTGCAGGCCTCACCTACTGAGAGATCCCTACTCAAAATATGGCTCATTATCTCAGATGGTTGGATGAACTGATACTTTTCATTTAAGTATGTAGTTAAAATATGATCCCTAGAGTTACTTCTGTATTACTTTCCTGCATATTTCTGTTGTTGGACCACTGATTCTAACTTAGCATTCAAGGAATCAGTAAAACTGATTAGAACAGGATCAAGTCTGTGAAGACCCAGCCAAAGGGATGCTAAAAATATGTATTGCATCACAAATCTGTGCATTTTTTGTTTACTTTTTCAGGCTTGCTAGGTATTTCTATTGTGTTTTGAGATTGAATATATGGGGTGGAAAGGATTTTTTTCAGATTCATTCATTCATATAGCCTTCATCTCATACCAGCGATATATTATTCTAATGCCCACCTTCAAAAATCTAATTTGTTTCCAGTAAGGTAATTCAGCAATTTAATGAGAGATTTAGCAACATAATTTTCTTCACTAGGAAAAGCGCCAAAAAGATAAACAAAAGCATTGTGAAAATTTAGGACTGCAAATGACTTATAGAGTTATATTCTGTTCTCTCGTTCTAGAGAGACTTGTAGTTGCACTGTATTATCTTATGGGGGAGAAAAATAGTATGTTCCAGAGGCCTAGAAGAATAGAACATTTCCACCTTATGCTGCAAAAGATGGAATATATATTCTATAAATTTAAATAGTTTCTGCCCTTTTTATAATAATCAGGAAAGAGACCTAGAAGTTTGTATAATCTCTACTTTTACTGATGACCTTCTTTCCCTGATTTGGGATAATATACTGTATAATAATGCAACAACTGTGTGTATGTATGTATGTGTTTGTTAGTATCTTTGTCTTTATTATTTTCACAAATAATTCAAATCAGCAAACATTTCTCTTCATGACTAATCTGGCTGACCTTTTCTGCTCCTGCTTTTCTCGTCCCTATCTGTTCTTGGATCAGGTGCAGAAGGCAATTCCTCTTCCTCATCATATTCTAGTAGCTTGCCTGTCAGTGTTGGTGGGGATGATCTTAGAGATTCTTTGGTTTTTTGGCAGTTTCTTGATTGGGGTATTGTTTACTTGATTGTTGATTTGATGTTAACTTTGCTGATCTGGGTGCGGATTGCATATGCAGAGGTGCTTGGGTCTTTTTGTACCTTTTTGGGCTGAGTGATAGTCTCTTTTGTATAGTCTATAGATGTTGTTAATGTTTATGTGTCTATTGATGGCTGATTTGTCAGAATGCCAGGCCTCTAGAAATTCCCTGGCATTTTTGGACTTGGCTTGGTCTAGGATGGTCACATTTTTCCAATTTAAACTATGGTTAAATCTGTCTATATGCTGTGAAATTAAAGAATTTGCATCATGTCTTCTGACTGCCAGTTGGTGTTTGTGGATGTATTCTGCCAGTTTTCTGCTTGTTTGTCCTATATAGTGGTTGTTGCAGTCCTTACATTGTATGTTGTAGGTGACTCCTGTTTTTCTTCTCGGGTTGTTGGGTCTTTTGATCTGCTTAGGATGTTTTGAAGGGCTTTAGTTGGCTTCTGTGCTATGCTGATTCTATGTGGTTGTAGTAATCTATTGGTAGTTTCTGAGATATTCTTAATGTATGACAGTGTGATTTTTTTTTAGGCCTTGTGTTGGTTGTGCTGCATTGGGTTGAGTGGTCAAGGACTTTTTGATAAAGTTGTGTGGATATCTATTTTGTTGGAATATGTTTTTATAGATGCTCTGTTTCCTTTTTCTACTGTTCCTGGTTGCTGCAGTGTGTTTGGGCTTGTCTAAATAAAGTCCGTACACAACTTCTCTTGGAAGAGGTTAGGTTTTTGTTTTGGTAGTGGAACACCTGGTCAACATGGATTAACTCCAAGGTTAACATCAGATTAGCAATCAAGTAAACAATATCCTAATCAAGAAACTGCCAAAGAAGCCAACAGCAAACAGCCCAACCAAAGAATGTCTAAATCCATCCCCACCAACACTGACAGGCAAGCTACTAGAATATGTCAGTGATGAGGAGGAGGAACTGCCTTCTGCACCTGATCCAACAACACGTAGGGCAGAGAAAAGGCAGAAGCAGAGGTCAGCCAGATTACTAGCGAGGAGAAAGCCTCATCCTTCTTCATGGGCTGCACCAAAAGCTGGCTATTTAGCACAGCAGACAGATGGGAGCGATGCTGGTGTTTTCTGGTCATTTTTGTGTTTTCTGGTCATTGTGATTCTTGCCTTGTTTTGGATTGGCACAGTGCCTTGACTTGGATCATGCCTTGTGAACTCTGGACTTTTCTTACCTTATGAATCCTCTTGTATTGTGGATTTAATTTTGCCTAGTGGGTTTGTTTTGATTGGGAAACTTTCAAGTGCCTTGTGGACTCATTGGCCATTGCTCTGTGGATTAGCATTGGTCTGCTTGGGGCTGGACTTAATTGGGACACTTCTGGGTTTTTGGTGAAGAGAGTTGCAGGGGAATATTAATAAACCCACTAAACCACAGTTTTGTGTCTGTCTGTGTGTGTGTGTATGCAGGACAGCACACTTGATGATATATACTTTCATTATATTTATGTTTCTATATTATTCTTGGGTGCAAGAAACCCAGAAAAATGTTTGCTCCATGATCTAGTACTTAGATATGGCAGCAGAATTAGCCAAAAAAAGCATGCCTATGGTGCTGAAATCAGTAGCTTGCTAGTCAAAAAGAAGTAACATGCGGTATTATTTGCATTACAGTTCTCTGCCTTGAACCATTCAAATCTAATTTTATATATACATCAGAGTTTTCAATTTCAAATATCCTCCTGGTTTTTTAAAAAAATGTACTGGTACTTCAGTGTTTTTTTTTTAATTCTTCAAGATGGTAGAAATAAAGAACACATAGCAGAAACAAGCATTTTCTGAACCGGATTGAAAGATGTTTGTGTTTGCAGATTTGTTACCCAGCAGTGGTTCAGAGCTACCTGTAGGAAAAAATTGTTTTGCAGACCTGAGATACTCAGCCATCCCTCTGGCTAAGCAATTCACAATGTCACAGTGTTGATCACTGCCCTTTTCTGCTATTTACATTTTTATTCTTGTTTTCATTCATCCAGATATTTCTGTTTTTTTTTTAATTGCCAATACAAATGAAATTGCATCTCAGATAGAATTCAATAGAAATTTGCCCCCTTTCTTTCCTTTGTTCATTTATTTAATTAAAGTATATTGATGGCAGTGGGGGGATCTGATTAATACGATTACAAGGTTTCACTTATGAGAATACGAAGTAATTCAATAGCTGTCTTTGACATGGTTACCAGCTAACTAGGCTATTACTTTTGTATTCATCTATTGTAAATTTCACTGAAAAATGCTATAGTGCCATGAACTTCATAATGTTAAAGAGAAAAAAAATAGACTGAAAAAAATTGCTGCCTAATTAATTTTGTCGTAAGGTCCTGGATTCACCTGAATTTTGTTTATCTTACTTTCTCAACAATGCACAAAAATACCAACTTTAATTATACATTTTCATTGAATTTTCATTTAATATAATTTTGAGCTCTGGCTTTTATATGTTGATTTTAAAATGCATGCAATTTTTCATTGTTGCATTGTTTTAATGAAAATGTTGCTACCTATGTCTTAGGTAACCCAATCTCCTTGTACTTAGATGATAATGTAAGAATGTTGTGTATTTCCCCCCCACACACACACTTTTTTCATTACAAGTTTGTTTGGAATGTAGGCCTTGTCAGATCCAAGGCTGCAAAAATCCAGATGAACCCTAGATGGTAGCATTCAGTCCTTGAGCCTGCACTTGCATGCAACATTATCTATTATATATGCCATGCAAATGATCCAACATATTTCTTAAATTTCCTTTCTCTTTAATTTCCACTTATATGCCCATGAACTGATTACTTAGTGCTTGACAGCTTTCATTCATAAAGCTTGAACTTGTACAATTGAAAAGATACAGTAGTTTTAGATGCTGAGGATGGTGTTAGCTCTAAAACGGCATGAGCTGCAAAGAATTATCTAAACTTACAATCCTATAAGATAAGATAGTATTAACCTTATTTGCTGTCTATTTAAGTCTGTATGAGGCTAGAAACTGGTAAAATCATTCCAACTCCAGACTGACTGATTTTAAGAAGGTGGAGGAGGAGGAAGGAGGAGGAGGAGGAGGAGGAGGAGGAGAAGAAGAAGAAGAAGAAGAAGAAGAAGAAGAAGAAGAAGAAGAAGAAGAAGAAGAAGAAGAAGAAGAAGAAGAAGAAGAAGAAGAAGAAGAAGACTGATTCTTATACCTATTACTTTATTACATGTAACAGATAAAATAGAAGTAAATGCTAAAAAAACATGTTTGATTCATTTCAATAAAGATATGTCAATTTAAACATATGAGCCCTGGGTGGTGAGTTTGTCCCAGAATGTGTTTAGGGAAGATTGTATGAAATTACATAAATATTTTGCCTAATGGAAGTAACAAACACATGCTTTGAAAGCTAAATCCAGAGATTCCATTGCTTTTAGAGTGGTTTGGTATTTGGTATTTACATGTGAAAATGTCAAAAAAATGATAGATGTTCTTGAGCGCTAGTAATCTTGAGACAAATGGAAAATCTCTATGGCAGCCCTCTTATTTTCCCCTGTTCGGTATATGAGTAGAAAAAAATTGAATTTTCTGTTCAGAATTTTGACATAATAGTATAGCTTTGCAGTAATGTTATGAAACAGTACCATTCTAAAATATATTGAAGTCTTCTTTCCTAAAAGTTATATTTCAAAAGCCAAGTATTTGCAGCTGTTCTTGGTAAAACAACATTGTTTTCCTCTTCCTCATCTCGGTGCAGCTTTAGTGTACATGGATAAATTAACTATATTCTGTTGTCACTCGGTTCCATTAGGGAATAGGAGCATACCACACTCCATGTCAGATAATCAAAAATGAAGACACTTTACACCTCAAGTCATCCTGGATTATGTGGCTTGCTTATTTGTCTTATATCTTGTGGTGGTAGAAAGAAATTAGCATGAAGTTCAGCACAAAGTAGCGTGAAGTAAAATAGCTGAGGGAATGCAAAATTGCAGAATGTACGTACAGTATAGAAATCTGAAGTAGAATATTAATGTACTTAAATGGATTCTGAGGAATTCTGGGAGTTGAAGTCCATAGTCATAAAGAGCCAAGTCTGAAGACCCCTGGTTTAACTGCTATAGACCTCAGGTTCTTTCTTAAACCTTCAAGGAAGCCATGCAATTTCTTCAAGACATTGATGTATTACCAGAATTTTTGTTATATTCCGTTATTCTCTTTAGTCGGAGAGGAACACATATCAATCATAAAGAGTTACATTCACTTCTAATCTCAATTTAAGTTGCTGATACTTACATTTAAAACATGTCTGTTTCAACTGAGTAACATTGTTCAGTTAACATTTGCCCATTCCTTTTTGAGTGTATATTGGTGGCTCGCCTAATAGCCACAATGCCTTTTGACCATAATTCCGGGATCAATTACAGTCATAAGTCAAGGACTACTTGTATCTTAAAGAGAAAGATAAATTAAAAGTATTTTTGATTAAAGTCCAAAATAAAGTCCTTATGTTAAAATTATAACCATTAGGGTCACATGACAAAAAAATCCCATTAAAGTCCGTCATCTCAAGATTATTTGTTTGATTAACTAGGTTTGCTTAATAAATGTATAAAGCTACCCAACATATAATTTATTACCCTAGGTGGTATATATTAGTTTAAAAAATCAAACAAAACAAAAATAATATAAACTACAAATGAACACAGCATAACTGAAGCTGGGAATAGCAAACATTTTCCCAACAGGACGGGCTCAATTACCATCCTGATCCAATGCATGTGAAAAAAGCCAGGTCTGCATACCTCCATTAAAGGCTAATAGTATCTGGAAAGTAAGGAAATGATCTTGAAGGAAATATTCAAGGGCCAAAAGGGAGTAAAGCATTTTTAAAAGTCCTAATGAACAAGATATTATATGGAAGCAGATGAGGCAGAAATACCACACAATCAGATTTGCACATTTTTGGTATTCTAACCTTTCTCTGGTTAGAATATATTTCCTGGTCTGATCTACCTAGTGGGGCTAACATAAGGGTCAGAACTATGCAAACATTAGGTAGTAGTTTGTTCTAAAGGGTTTCATTAAATGATACAGCCCCACAGAGGTCACCTGGAACACATTCGCTTATTGGGAAAGGCAAAAATAACCAGAGCTAGGCAGTCCCACAAAAAACCTGCCCTGTGCTACTTAGGACTTTATAGGAGATAACCAGCTTCTTGAACTGAACTTGGAAGCCTGCAAGAGTAGTGGTGATATACAGACGTATTGAGACATGCCCATTATTACCTATGCTGCTTGCTTTCTGAATCAGTTGGTTTCAGGATGGTCTTCAAAGCAGTGGTGGGATTCAAATACCTGAACAACCAGTTCTCTTATTGCATTCAGGCCTGGGCCTCCAAGGCCTAGAACAGACTTCTGGAAGTGGCATCCATGCACTTCCAGCAGGCCATTCTAGACCTGGGAAGCCTCCTCCCAGCCTCCAAGATCTAGAACGGACTTCTGGAAGTGGCATCCATGCCATTCTAGGCATTCAGCCAGTTCTCCAAACTCAGCAAAATTTACCTACCGGTTCTACCGAACCGGTGCAAACCGGCTGTATGCCACCACTGCTTCAAGGGCAATAATCTCTTGTAGATTACATTGCAGAAATCTAGCCAATTTAGTGATGTCAATGGTGATGAAGGCATGAATGATTATGAAGACACTTCCTGATCCAGACACAGATATGTTTGGCAAACAAGATGGAAGTATTTAAAGGTCCTCCTGGCTGCAATTGCTACCAGCTCTTCAAGCTAGATCAAATGAATACAATTATTTACTAACCCCCACTTTCCTTAACATATAAGAAATGGACAATAGCCTGGTTCAGAATGGGACTATAGATGGGAAAATTAATTCATGTATTTAATCATGCATAAATATCCTCCCTATGATACTGGTGGTGACAGACTGGTGTTAAACGCACAGAATTACTTAACAAGATAAACTTTGTAAAATAAGGTGATTGGTGGAAAAAATTGAATTCTCCATTCCAAAACTTGATCCAAGTCAATCCATCTCATTCTGGTTGCTTATTGTGCAGATAGGCCGGCATTCTCAAACATACTGGACTATTCCAAGTTATAAATCCTTTGCTACGGACAGGCCATCACCTTGTAAAATAAGGTGATTGGTGGAAAAAATTGAATTCTCCATTCCAAAACTTGATCCAAGTCAATCCATCTCATTCTGGTTGCTTATTGTGCAGATAGGCCGGCATTCTCAAACATACTGGACTATTCCAAGTTATAAATCCTTTGCTACGGACAGACCATTTACCATGGCATACTGCATGGAAGTAAGCCCCATGAATATAGCCATAAATGTTTCTGTAGGTTGCTCCTAAGATCTGCTTCCATAAAGCAGATTGTTTGCTTTTGAGGAAGTGCTTTTGCATTTTGCAATAAGAAAAGTTATGTCTAGTGAATTTGGTCATTCATTTCTTTGTGGAGTTTAAAATCTGAAGAAAATAACACCCAGTCATTTTAAAGTATGCTTTTCTACTTTCTTTGTGGTGCTGAGATAGTTTCTTCAATAAATATAGAATCTCATTTATTTCAGAAAACAATTTCTCCACTCACGAATCTTGAGTTATTGTTACAAGCTTTGCCTGTAGATTTTTTGAGCAATTTAATCTTGACACATCTTAATTTCTCCATCAATGAAGTTTCTATTCTTCCTTTAATGGTTTTCAGTTGTACCTGTATTTTACTCTACTGCTACTATAATTACACACAAAAAAAATAAAAAATGATCAAGCCGTTAATTTTACTAGCAACATCTATTTTTTCATTATCATTATAGACTTTAATTATATCAGAGAAATGTGTTAGTGTAGATGCAGATTTAAAAACTGATGGGATACCTGATTAAAATTCTGGTAGTACTCTGTATAAAATGTAAATACAACATAATTTTAGATAAAATCCATTTGCTAACATTTTTCTTCAAAACAGAAATAGAAAAAAGAAAGGTAGTTAAACTTATGAATATCTGTGCTTCCTAGCTGAAACACACAGAATTCAGAAACATTCAAATACCATTTTAGAGTCAAAACAACACAGGATATTTAGATTATCATGGACTTACAAAAGATTGTTCTGTATTGACATCACATAAGGTCCAACAGAAAGACTAATCTCACCTCTGTATAAATCTGCATTATGGCAACCAGTCAGATTTCCAGGTCATCTAGATAATTTATGACACTTTCCAGATAACAAACCATCTTCTCACCTGAAACATAGTATTTAAGTTTTAGATCACGTCTTAAGATGGCCTGTTCAAGGGAAAAAAAGCATAGAAGTATAACAAAACCTCAATTTAATGGCCCATTTGGCAGGAAGGGGCATTCATTAAATCTCAATTTATGTCACTAATGTAATTTACATCTTTTGTTAAATTACATAATTGACATTTTTATATCCTTCATATCCATTTATGTCAATTACACAATAATGCAAATTATACAGAAATGACATGTGTAGATTTTGTCCTTTGTTTTGGGGTGAATTCTATTTGTTCATTGGCTGGACAAAGGTCACGACAGACTAGCATACTTTAAAACAATCAACTTTTACTTTCTGTTGGAGAGGAGGGATTCTCCCAGATTGATTCTCCTTTAAATCATATTTCTTACAGATTTCAACCTCCAGTCCAAATTTAAGACATGTTTCCTCTCAGTTCCTGTTTATTCTCTGGGGCCTTTAGCTTTTTCCTTACCCTGTGTTTCAAACTGTCTTGTCTCTACCCTGTTCAAGCAGGGCTTATTGGTCTTTCTGAAGATTTTCTTGTCAACAATTCAGCCTCTTTTCTCACTTCCAGCCCAGAGAAGGTCTTAGATCCCTTCTCTTGAAAATTACTTTACCGGTACCATGTGACTTTTCCAGTCTCTATTTTTTCTATATTGGATGTGCCTGAGTGAATAGGAAGGCTTGAACTGATCCCTGAGAATTAAAGTTTTGTTATACAGTATACCAATGGAAGTAGGTAGGGTCCTTGATACTACCGGTAGCTCTTCTGAGCTTGGTTGGTTTCTTGCAGATGTTTCTTTAGTTAACATTATCAGTGCTAAAGGGGGAGTGGGTATGGACAATATTACCTAGTGTGGTAATTATTATTATTATTATTAAGTTCAGAAGGCACCAAGGACCCCACAGTTGAACCCTGAGCTACAAATATTCTCTTCCATTGGTATAATAGAAGTAGGATTCTGTCTTCCAGACATCTCCAAATGGGATACTGTAGTGAAGTTTGCTAGTTGTTTATATACAGTAGTTTGTCCTTTATTCTTGGTCGGGGTACAGTCTCTTGCTTCATGAAAAAAACCCACCTACATATCATTTAAAGGATATAAACAAAGTCTGAAAAAAAAAACAGCAGCCAGAGCACATCATTATCAACAACCAACATTCAGATAAGCAGAAAAGAGCAGATAAACTACGGTATCAGGGAAGAAACAATACCACACCTCAACCATAACTGGCAGGACAAATAATTATATATAAACAGGCCCATATAAATAACCAGCAAACTTCATTCCCCTGAAAACTAATAATGTTACCTAGCATGGTGATTGAACATCTGAAGGAAACAACCAAGCTCAGAGAATACCAAAAATCCCACAGTTCATTCCTGAGGTACATACCGTATAATCTCTATTACTGGTTTCTGTTCAAGGATGGTTATTGGCATAGGTGGAAAGACCTAGTAATAAGATTTTCTCCCTTTAGAATTGTTAGTCACAATATTCATATAATTTGGATGCCATTGTTTACTTTTTCCACATTTGTTTTCCTCAAGCTTTTTCTTTAAGTTGGAAAGGATTACAGCTCCCCAAATTGCCATATTTAGAGAACAAAAACACACTGTAAGAAGGAAATGTTTATGTTAAAAACAACAAAGCCTGGATTTATTTATTTACATATTTTCATGCTCCTCTACTACAGTGAAATTTGAGTGGCTCATTAAATCAGGTATGCTTCCCACCAGAGCTAACTGGGCCTGAAGCAGTATTTCAAAGTCAAAGTAGCTGTCATTTAAAGCAATGTTTGTGGTGTGAAATTACACCTCTCTGCCCCTTAAATCACTATTTCCTATCTGAAGTCAAAAGTCACTGACATTTAAACCTGTCTTAGCAAAATTCTCTCTCAAGCAAAAGCAAACAAGAAACAAAAAACTAACTAAAGAAGCAAAGCCAAACATTATATCTTGCCTTTTAGCATCTAACGGACAGTGCTGATATGTTTCTAGCCACTCTCTTTCATCTACCAATCAGAAAATTGATTGATTGGTTATTTGTTTGTTTCCCCTCTTTATTTTTATAAATAACTCAAGGTGACAAATATATCTAATATTCTTTCCTCCCACAATTTTTACTATAACAGCTGTCCTCTGAGTTGGGTTGGGCTGAGAGAATGATTGGCCAAAAGTCACCCAGTGGGCTTTCATGACCAGAACTCACTGTCTCCTGGTTTCTACCTGCTGCCTTAATCACTAGACCAAACTAGAAGGTTGGTCTTATTCTTTCCTTAATGTTGAATATTGCTTTCTCCCACTCCATCTTGAAATGTCCAGGATTGGAAACTTTATGCTATGATACAATGGGATAATTTTTATTCCTAGCCAGGGAGAACACATAACTGTAGGAGAAGAGAAGGCTGGAAGGTGGAGTTAAATGTGTCATAAGCTTAAATGTGTCATTGTCATTGTGTTGCCACAAGAGACCCAAGCCCAGCCATCCAGTGAATTCTGTTGACCCTTATCTAACATACCGGTAGCTTTGACCATTAATTGACTAAATTCTTGCATATAGGTAGCAATAATAAACAAATCTATTCTAAAAACGAACCACCTTCTAGACCAAGAAACACAAGAAGACATCAGACAAAGAATCATCCCCAACATTCAATGCAACAGACACAACAAAACACTCAGCCAAAAGGAGAAGTAAGCACTAAAGACACTAAAACAAGATGAAAGCATCATCATTCTATTGGCAGACAAAGGCAGACTGACGGTAGAAATGCACAAAACTGATTACATCAGCAAAGCCGAAAACCATCTAAATTACATCGACACCTACCAAATAATCCACAATGATCTGACAAAACAGCTAGACAACAAAATAAAAGACACCATAAGGAAAAAGGAAAAAGAAAAACAGCTAACACCACTAGAGAAGAATTACATGCATCCATAAGACTTCTCCACACCCATGCCAGAAATTATCCAGAACCAAAGACAAGATACAGAAGGATGAAAGAAACAATTGCAGCCAATTCTATGTGGGACAAACATCATGTCATTTAAAAACTAGGATCCATGAACACTGCCTGGCAGTCAAGTGCCACAATCCCAAATCCCTAATCTCTACCCATACTGACACCAAACAGTACCCGTTTGATTGGAACAATACAAGAATAAACAGCCATGCTACCACCTGCCATGTTCATGAGTTCATCAAAGCCTGGCACTCCACAAGCAATACCATCAACAAACACATTGACCTAGAACCAGCCAACAAGCTCCTCAGAATTCAAATCAACTGCATAGCCAACCAAAGACAGCACCGACCCTCAACCAACCCATGCAAGCCCCCCACAACCAGCACTTCACCTCCCAATGACCCTCACCTGATAAAACGTCTCCATCATAAGACCCATCACAAGATTCTAACTGGTGACCCACCCCTGACCCACCACAAGATCCTCACTTGACAGACCCATACCTGACCTATCACAAGACCCATCACAAGACCTATCACAAGACCCTGACCTGATGTGTCCCTCACCTAATGTGACCTTACCATCAGAAGACCTACTGACCACACGAAGCCCTTATAAACAGAAGAACATTGACACTGACATTCCCTAAATTCAACTGAAGATGTTACTTAGCCTGGTAACAAAATGGAAACAAACCTACAAGCTCGGAGAACGAATCTCCACCTTCAGCAATAATAAATTCTTCTGTCCTTTGAACACAACAAATGCTGTTGGTTATTTGCACCTGACAACAATTAGGTGAAAACACAGATGTATCTGGGGAGAATCTGAATATGTAGTGACTCTACCCAAAAACAATGCTTTCAGGCCCATTATATGTACATGATCAAATTTCCAGGGAAGCAGTTACATGATATTTGCATGTAATGTGAACACAAATTCAGCATGCAATTTTTCATGCAAACATGTAAGAAACATTTAAGAAATTGTCCCACACTAAGTAATTTTAGTGTAGGTTCTTTATTACAAACCATGAAAATGAAAGTGTAGAATATTCTGTTTCTATTATTGTTATAGCTTTGGACAGGAGGTGTAACTTTATTTGCAATATGTTTTGGGAGAGATTGACAATAGTACCTAGGAACTTACGACCTTTATGGAAAATTTAAAATTGTTTTTCACACTTCCAATACCAACTTCTTCATTTGGTAGAAATATGTTTAGAGAATTCAGATTGAACTGTAAGGTGTCACAAACCATCTGTTTTCATTTCATTATATTCCTTTCTTCAGAACGGAAACAGATGAAATTGGACGTTTGCTTTAAACTATGGAATTTGTATTTTGTCATGTTTTCCATTTCTTAGGGAAAGTATCAGATAATTTGTTATTTTTACTTATCATGTCAGAAGGGTATATTGATGAGAAGGCAAAGGTCCAATTGTGTTAAAATAAGACATGACATATTGATTAATTCTTTTTTATTCAAAATAAAACATAAAAAGCTTTTGTTTTGCTTCTGTTTATAGCAGAAAATTAGAGGCTACTGGCAATATTGCATTTCCCAATAAACATTCATTATCAGAAGCATCCTCTTTTTTTCACAATCCTCTGATCTTAATCCTCTGATCGTAAGGTTTGTGCTTCCATTGCACGGACAAGACACTGGTTAAAACAAAGACAGCTAAATGCAAAGCATCAGACATGATAGCTGTTCTCTGGTCTCTTGCCAGGCTTTATATTAGAGCTCTGAATGTAGTTAACAGTAAGTCCAAGTGGCTAGAGGGAACATTTTTCTGAGTGGCTGAAGAAACTCAAGGGATAAATAAAGACAAGGATAAAGAGAATGGTACAAAGCTGGCAGTTGTGAGCATTAAAAAAAAAAAGCTTGGCTTCAGTATGGCTTTATTGGTACTGAGTTGTATTTATGGCCAATTTCCTGCTGGTTTTCTTTCTTCCAAGTAAGTCTCTCTGAGACATACTGTACTTCTTAGTAGGTGTTTTTTTTTTAAGAGTCTAGAGAAGGGGTAGGCAACTGTGGCTCTTTTATGACTTGTGGACTTTAAAACTCCCAGAATTCCTGAGCCAGCTTAGCTAGCTCAGGAATTCTGGGAGTTGAAGTCCACGAGTCATAAAAGAGCCACAGTTGCCTACCCCTGCTCTAGAGCAGGGGTGTCCAACCTTGCCAACTTTAAGACTTGCGGACTTCAACTCCCAGAATTCCCCAGCCAGCCAATTCTGGGAGTTGAAGTCCACAAATCTTAAATTTGCCAAAGTTGGATACCCCTGCTCTAGATTGTGAAGACACCTGCCACCAAATACAGTAGTACAGTAGTAATTGTTTCAGAGAAGGAATAATTGCAGACATCAATATGCACAATTTTGTTAAAGAAAATATTAACATTTCAGGAATATTTATCACCCACACAGACCATCAAGTTCAGAGTGGAGAAGGATTCACTTGTAGTATTCTGTTGAAGTAGCATGTTGTCTGCTTAAATTTTTATGTATAAATGCCTTAGATAGATGACAGGTGTCCTACATGTGTTCAAGAAATTACTATTATTTTTTTTGTCAACAAAAGCAATGTGAGGGTTTTTTTTTCATAAATTCCTACAACATAAACAACAATATCCATCTTTTTATAGATGGTTACCATAATTATATAAATAACTGATCTATTGTCAATATGTATGATTAATTTCTTTGTTTCAGCAAAAGCAGAATTAATTCCTTCTAAAATAAGAATGGATATTTGTGGTGATTTGGTAATGAGGGAACACCTTTACCGAGGACAGAGTTGATAAAATCCTCATCATGTCAGTGGAAATGAAATTGAACAAAAAAATTGATGTATTTCTTCGTAATGTGTAAATGTTTTGGGTAGGGTTTTCTGTAATGAGAAACTTGCTGATACATGGACTTGTCTAGCTCTGTTAATGCTGTGCACAAACAGCACAGCATTTCCTTTCTCGATCATCTTTTTTTTTTTCCTTCTCTAGGAAATCCTTAATGGGTTTTCTCTACTTTTATTTGAAGTCTAACCTGCTACTGAGAATATGGTGCACTGGATTTTAAATAATAATCTGTGTTTATCGGTGACAGTTACAATATATTCTCCTATATTTACATGAATTATTTGACAATGTGTCAGTGAGTCAATGAAAGCTTCTTGTTCCAGGTGATGGAAATGCATGTTCTTCTTTTAAACATTTAAACAAGTGAGATGTAGTGATTAAGGTGCTAGATCAGGGGTCTTCAGACTTGGCCCTTTTATGACTTGCAGACTTCAACTCTCAGAATTCCTCAGCCAGGCATTCTGGCTGAGGAATTCTGAGAGTTGAAGTCCGCAAGTCATAAAAGGGCCAGGTTTGAAGACCCGGGCGCTAGATCAAGAGTGGGAAACCTGAATTCTTGTCATGACTTAGAATCAAGCTGGGTAACCTTTGGCCACTCACTCTCCCTCAGCCCTAGAAAGAAAGCAAGGACACACCATTTCCAATGATATTGCCTAGTAATCTAGAAAGAGTACAGAGAAGAGCAACGAAGATGATTAGGTGCCTGGAGGCTAAAACATATAAGGAACGGTTGCTGGAATTGGGTATGTCTAGTTTAATGAAGACAAGGACGAGCGGGGACATGATAGCTGTGTTCCAATATCTCAGGGGCTGCCACAAAGAAGAGGGGGTCAAGCTATTTTCCAAAGCACCTGAAGGCAGGACAAGAAGCAATGGATGGAAACTAACCAAAGAGAGAAGCAACCTAGAACTAAGGAGAAATTTCCTGACAGTTAGAACAATTAATCAGTAGAACAACCTGCTCCAGAAGCTGTGAATGCTCCAACACTGGAAGTTTTTAAGAGACAGGTATAATGGTATAGGATTTCCTGCCTGGATAGGGGGTTGGACTAGATGACTTCCAAGGTCCCTTTCAACTTTATTATTATTGTTATGATAGATAGATTTGTTTAGGTAAGAGTCAGGTCTGATTTGAAAGAGGAAGAAAGAAAAACAAGAGTTCACCCACATCAGTGGGGTTTTTTTTTATTTCAAGTAAGATATGTAAAATACATTTAAATCCAGTTGAGGTTAAAGATTTTTATAGAAGGATATCTTCCATATTACAGGAAGCAAAAATTCTATTACATTATGTACTGCATGATTCACCTATAGAATATACATGATAATAGTCTAGATATGAATATAAAAAGAATAAAAGATTGCCTTAAAAACCAGCAGTATTTCTTAATGCAGTAATTAGCACATCAGTCATGAGTAGAATTAGCAATTAGGATTCTCTGAGATCTGGGCAAAAATCAATTTCAGGCATTCCATATGTGTGACTGTGTTTAGAACAACCAAGGAATAATTGGAAAAAAATCTATTAACAAGGCTACTAGTTCTCATGGAGAAAATTCTATTTGCACTGGAGGTATACTCCAAATTTATGTTAATAGCATAGTTGGCAATAGTAAGGGATCATGCATAGCCTTTATGTTTTTGCTGGCTTCATCATACCCCCAGTACATATAAGTACAAAATCAACTAGAATAAAATGGGATTTAGCTAGCTAGAATTAATTTATGCTGGTTTGTATTATTACACTGGTTTCTATTTATTTCAGAATTTAAATGCAAAGAAGTCAGGAGGTTCAGTTAACCAAGTCCTGAAGCCAAATTCTCATTTTAAACATGTATCCTCAATTTATATACCACTATCATTCTACAGCAGTAGTAATCCCCAAATTCCATAAATAAAAAATTAAACTTATGCTTGCTTTAAAAAACAGTTTTTGCTGCCAGATCTTATTTCTACAGTTTATGAAGCTTTTATTTTTCATGCTGACCCTTGCAGCTCAAATGCACCAGAATCTAAGTCAAAATTGTTAGACATTTTTGTCAGTTTATCAATGCCTTTGTTCGTGTAACAAATAATAATGTCTTTAAGGAAGTATAAGCAATTTCTCAGTGAAGTCTTCTTTGTATTGTTCCTTCTACAGAATCCAGTCAGGCTCCTATCTCAGCACTGGTTGGTTCACCTTAATTCTAGCGATGGATGCCTGCTACAGAATACATGTCTACGGAATGATAAATGACACATACTGCAAGTAAGATCACAGCACATTATTTTGATCCGCCCACAGATCTAATGCCCTGTCAAAGTTTCACAATTCATTTTAATATCATAAACCCAACAAATGCATTAGGCAGCCACTGCCTAGCAAAACTATGTTGACATGGCATTTTATTGACAGTATATTTAGTCCCCGTATGATATGCAGTATTGATTAAATAAAAGTATTTTATAAAAATGTAATGACCAATCTTACAAAGGCCTTTTAACATCAAAGAACTTTCTGCCAAGTTGGATTGAACTAGGGAAATAGGAAAGTATAATTGTGTTCCACAATTTTTGTGCAGTTAGGAATGTTCAGGTTAGAAAGCACAAATTTGTTCTTGAGCAGATTATGAGGAAACTTTGCAAATTCCCATCTTCCACGGTGCCATCACTTGAATAAAGAGGCTGGTGCACAATTATTTCCTACCAGATTAGAAACCTATGATACAAACCATGTAGACATTAGGAAATTCTGCTATAGCAGTAAAGAGCGCAAGTTCAGAGTTGGCTACAAAAATCAGTGCTTTGTGGTGATAAAGTGAGATCCAATTTAAGGAAAGTCCAAAAGAGAAAAATATTGTGTGTGCTGTTTATCCTTCTTTGCAAAGCCTCCTTATGTTCCACGAAGTAAGAACTCAGCCCTAATTAGGAATTTGGCCCCTTCTCTCCCTTCCGTGCCAATTACAAGCCTCAAAAAAGAACAACACAGTTTCCTGTCATTTTGAAGAATGAAGCTTATAAAAGCGGTTTTGTGATCTCCCCAAAGGCTGAACATTTTTAAAATAATAAACACCCACAGAGAGACACACAAACACCCCTTCCTAATATGCAGGAACAAAAAGTATAAACTCACTTATAAGCCTGTTGTAGCCTATGAACAAAATGTTATATTGTTTTCATAATTCCCTATTGAAGCCAACATTGCTTTCCTTTACTAATTACTTTTTGAGCCTAAAAGTATTATGATCATTGGCTTAGTTGTATGGATTTTTTGAGACTATATTCCAGGGGTGTCAAACTCGCAATGTCACATGACGTGTCACGACGTATCACAACTTTTTTTTCCCATTGCCGGCAATGAGGTGGGCGCGGTTTCGGCATGATTCCTCCGACCCACAGACTGGCAGTTTGACATCCCTGCTATATTCTATTACATTTAGATTTTATCTATAAACATAAAATCTAAATGTAATAGATGTACAGGTAGTCCTCGACATACAACAGCTCATTTAGTGACTGTTCAAAGTTACAACAGCCCTGAAAAAAGTGACTTATGACCATTTTTCACACTTATGACCATTGCAGGTTCCCCACGATCACATGATCAAATTTGGATGCTTGGCAACTGATTCATACTTATGATGACTGCAGTGCCTGGGGTCATGTGATCACCTTTTGTGATCTTCTGACAAGCAAAGTTGATGAGGAAGCGAGATTTTCTTAACAACCGGGTTACTAACATAATACCTGCGGTGTTTCAATTAACGACTGTGGCAAGAAAGGTTGTAAAATGGGGCAAAATTCACTTAACAAATGTCTCACTTAGCAACAGAAATTGTGGGCTCCATTGTGGTCATACGTTGAGGACTACTTATACACACACACACACACACACATACACACACACACACACACACACACAAACCACACACAGACCTGAATATTCCAAATATATAAAAACTCTTATCTGTTTATTGCCATGTTTCATAGACAGACAGACAAATATAGATATAGATATAAAATCATTTTGTGGAAGCTGCTTTTAGAAGCCTTTTTTCAAGTATTTGTAAGGAGAATATTCATTTCTTTTAATGGATAAATTTTGTTTCTAGTTTACCTGTATGTCCCAAATATATAAAAACTCTTTATCTGTTATGGCCTTGTTTCAGAAAGGTATACTGCATCATCACATCACGTATTAAAGGGAATAATAACATTAAATTTGTTGAGCTTGATCAAATTAAGATGTTGTGGATATTTTTTTTCTGTAAATCTAGTGCTGACACTTCATCCATTGTTCCAATGTTATAAGTAGTCGTTGACTTATGACCGCCTTGGAAAGGGTGCTTTTATGGCCCATAAAGCACTTGAAACATCATACTGCCCCTTCCTTGTGGACACAAAAACACATTTCGGTTGCTTGACAATCTGTTAGCATTTGCTACTGGTTGCCAAGTATCCCACGGTCATATGATTGCTATTTGCAATCTTCTCTGCTGACTTCCCCAGAAAGTCAACAGGGAAGCTGGCAGAGTCGGTCGTAAGCAGATGGGATAGACAGGAACTGCCCACCCAGCCACACATGGGAGCCCTTGACTGCCTTCAAGAGGTACCAGGACAAATGAAGCTGCTGTACCTTGCATTGCTTCAGCCTGCTGCCCACCGAGCCATACACAAGAGCCCTCAGCCAGCTCCAGGACTCAACATTGCACCATGTAACTTTTGCAACTTTTGACAGATGCACTCAGCCCATGTCAGACGCAACCCTACTACACGGGCCAATTTGTGCCATTCTGCCAGTGGGCACTATTCTCACAACTCTTTAGGCTCCGTTTTAAGGAGGCTTTAAGGATCATGGTAATAGCATCCATTTGCAGAATAGTGCAAGAGGTGGGGAGCAGGCCAACAATGTGGGTGATCCAGGACTGCAGTCATTGAGCAAAACAGTCACATGACATCTTGCATAATGGCTGATTCACTTAACAACTGAGATTTCAGACCTAATTGTGGTCATAAGTCAAGGACTGCCTGTATAATAATTGTAGAATATTATAACTGTGGTATAATATTTGAAAGGTATTAAGGATGATACTGTTCTCAAGAACAGTAACAAAATGTAATTATTTCCAACAAAGGTTTTCTGGATCTTCTTCCATATTTGATAGCAGTTGTGAGGGTGTGCAAATATGTTAATCAGCTCATTTCTAGCTTCTGTTTCACGAGGCAACTGGACTTTTTTTTTCTCTCTTTGAAGACGTTTTGCTTTTCATCCAAGAATCTTCTTCAGCTCTGACTGGATGGTGGGGAATGGAAGGATTTATACTCTTTGCAGACAGCTAGTCATTTTTATTCTTTTATACCAGACATGTCAAATACAAGACCCAGGGGCTGAATGCAGCCCGCGAAGTGGTTTCATGTGGCCCGCGAAGCCATCCTGGAAACAGTGAGGGAACGGCTCCCACTGCCTTGGCCCTGGCCCAGGCCGGCCAGGAGCCAATGTACAATTTTGTGGTGGCCATCTATGCTGAAACACATTCAGTCTTAGCTCCACAAGGCCATCTGGAAACAGCGAGAAACCAGCCCCTGCCGCATCGGCCCTGCCCCCTGGGTGCATGCTGGGGAGGTGTCACCCTTTGTGAGTAATGAAGAAATGGACCATGCCTTGGCGCTTGCCCTGGTCCCACCCTCTTCTGCCAGAGACCCTCAGATCTGTCCCACTCCTGCCAAGGCCCCCACAGGCCCCCTTGACGCGAACAATGTAGAGCTGGCCATGCCCAACCAGTAAGCCACACTCACCCAGTAGGCCGCACCCACTCTGGCCACACCCATCCGGGCCCCTGAGGGCAACTGCAATGCTGATGCAGCCCTCAGTGAAATTGAGTTTGACACCCCTGTTTTAGACAGTTGTTGATGCCACCTGGAGGCTTATCTGTGTCATCAGGGTCATCTGTGTGGTGCAAATGGGTGTGGAGCCTTCTAGGAATTGTTGAAAGAACTGGGTTGTAAACTGGAGATAAATGATGTCATATCCCTCCCCCTCTGTTGTGAGAGGGCTGTTCAATTTTGACATAGATGGCCTCTTTGACCCCTCTTTCAAACCAGTGGTCCTCTCTGTCCAAAATAGAGACCTTGCTGTTTTCAAAAGAATGGCCTTTGTCTTTTAAATGCAGACGGACTGCTGAATCTTGTCCTGATGAGTTTGTTCTCCTATATTGTGCCATACGTTTATGAAGTGGTTGTTTTGTTTTGTTGGGATTTTGTTGGTGGGTCAAAGACACCATTGTGATTTGCACTACTCAGGTGACCCTGACAACACAGATAAGCCTCCAGGTGGCATCAATAACTCTCTAAAAGAATGCAAATGACCAGCTCTCTGCAAGGAGTATAAATCCTTCCATTTCCCCACCATCTAGTCAGAACTGGAGAAGCTTCTTGAATGAGAAGAAAAATATCTTCAAAGAGAAAAAAGAAAGTCCAGTGGCCTCATGAAAAAGCACCTTTGGAACAACCATGACCTGAATGACTGAGAATCTCCATAGACATTTCTAGCTTCTGATTTAGGCACTTCTACACTGTCACTGCTTCTATCCTCCAATCCCATGAGAGCATTTTGAAGATAATAAATGATAGTTTTCTCTTCTACCAACTTCTCAATGCTGGTAGGGGAAGGGCTATCAGTTCTTCAGTTGCTGGAGGTCTCAAAGAACCAAGCCTTCCCTCACTTCCACTCCTTAGAAAAAGAGCTGGGAAGTTCATTGGGACAGAGTTGGTAAAAGTGTGGAAACCGACCATCCATAATGTCTCATAGTCCTTCAAAGAAAAGACTAACTTTATTGTGGTTTCAAATACACTGCAGCTAAGCCAGAATATATATATATATCAATTGGACTTGTTGTTTTTTTTAAACATAGCCTTTTTGCTAATAGCACAAAGACCCAAAGCTGTTTTCACACCGGCCTTGAATCAGGCTGTAAGAAAAGTATTACTGGTGTTGGCGTTTTCTGTAGTGCAGTTGCAGAATCAGAATCTTGTCTCTTTGCTGTGTCACACTACAAGGTGTAATTCAGCTAGAATCTGTGCATTAGGAGCCATACTGCATGATAAAATAGAAACCACCATAACTCACCACCATCCTTACCATAGGCCATAGAACTTTACCTATTACAGTCGCAAGTGTGAAAAACGATCATACCTCATTTTTTTTTCAGTGCCATTGTTGCTTCAAGCAGTCACTAGATAAATGCTTGTAAATCAAGGTCTACCTATGTGTCTTTTTAATAGATAAAGCAGGCTTCCCTAACCTGGGGGCTTCCCATTTGTTCTGACTTGTTATTTCCAAAATTCTAAGTCACCCAGGCCATTCTTTTCTGGACTTTGGAAGGGTATTATCCCAAATATCTGAGTGTTACAGGCAAGAAAAGGCTATTTGTATGCTTATAGATCAGGGGTCTTCAAATCTGGCCCTTTTATGACTTGTGGACCTCAACTCCCAGAATTCCTCTACCAGCTTGCCTGGCTGAGGAATTCTGGGAATTGAAGTCCACAAGTCATAAAAGGGCCAAGTTTGAAGAGCCCTGTTATAGATAGATAGATGTGTGTATATAGCATATTTATTGATCAAATGCCTATCCAAGTGATTCTGGGCAGTTTACAAATCCAAAGCAAAAGGCCTTATAAAAGAGACATAATTAGAGTGAAGAACAGAATAAAATTAGAGTTTAAAAGGAGAGTTATAAGGCAGAGTGAACACCCTCACTTCAAGAATGGCACCCAACCACCACCATCCTAGGTTCGGTGCCATTCTTGATTCTCCAAGCCAATTGACAGAAGCAATGCCAGAAGGCCAAAAGACCATGGATCAATCTCACCTCTGAGGACAAAATTCCATAGGATGGGGGCATCAGCAGAGAAGGGTGTCTCCATTGTTATGGCATGGGGGAAAAGGAATATTTCATGGATGTCTGTGTTTTGGCTTTGTTCTAGGTCAGAAGGGTTTAGGAAAGTCCCGTATCACTACTATGAACCTGGGAGAAGTGAATGCGATGAGTACGTCCTTCATGAAAATGCACCCTATGGAGGCCACAGGTTCATCACAGAAAAGAAAGTATTTGCTGAATGGGCTAAGAAACATACAATAACATTTACACACCCTAATTGGACCTTGTCTTGATGCTGGTTGTCACAGACTTCCACAACATAGGCCCTGGATTTAAATGACAATCCTCCTTGGGTAATAGCGCAGAAAGTGATGGTTCTGCTGTGTGCTGTTTGTGTGTCTGTGTGTGGTCAGCTGTGGAAAATTCTTACTCGGTCTCATTTTAACTGGATATTTTTTTTAGAAGTTTGATATGGCAACAGCTTATTTGCTAGAGCAGGGTTCTTCAAACTTGGCCCTTTTATGACTTGTGGACTTCAACTCCCAGAATTCCTCAACCAGGCATGCTGGCTGAGGAATTCTGGGAGTTGAAGTCCACAAGTCATAAAAGGGCCAAGTTTGAAGACCCCTGTGCTAGAAGATGAAGTTCTGCTAGGAGGGGAAAACACTGCTCTGGGTTTTGTGGATAATGGTTCTAGTACTTGAATTTAATTGATAAATGTTACTATTAAAGCAACCCATCGTTTGGGGCAGTAACAGCCAGACAAATCAGTCTTGTAACTGTACAGTTTGCATGACTGAAAATTTATTGCAAATGAGCCACTTAGAGATGTGCTAAGAAGATCCTGATTGCTCTTGATTTCTAGAAGAGGACTGAATAAGTCTGAAGCTCAGAGACAATCCGTATGGCAGAATGCCTCCATAACCTCCAGGTGTTCTGACATGGCCTCAATTTTCTCAGCATCTATTTATTTAAGTTATATTGCCTTTTTGGAGCACAACTAAGAGTGGTGTCTAAGTCCAGGTAATATAGTTATGGGCAATGACATTTCTTGTGATCTTGAGCAGTTCTCAGTTCTCGAACACCTACCTCACAAGGTGTTGTGAAGAGAAATGATTTTTTTAATCAATCAATATGCTTATTTATATTTTTATATAAATTCATGGATTCTTGACACATATTCTTCCTTATCTCCTATTTAAGAATACTAAACCCATGTGTATGAAATGATTTCTTTGAAACTCTACAGCGACATTCCAACTCCAAAAGCTCAGTGTGGATTAATTTCTTCAAAAGATTCTTTTTCACATTTTTTTTCTCCTTTTGATGGTAAGAGAGCCTGGAATGCTTAATAGCTGCCCATGTGTAATTGAAGTGCTGCACGCCTTGTTTTATCCATGCCGTAGAGATCATGCAAAGTAGTCGATCATTTAAATTCCATTTTATTTAGAAAGATTTATTACAGAGATATGAGATCTAAAAAGAAGGAAAGAAAGAAGTGACAGACATTATACCAAAATTTCACTCTATTTTTAAGTTGAGGAACCATTTCAATTTATATCAGAAGTGTGTGTGTGTGTGTGTGTGTGTGTGTGTGTGTGTGTGTGTGTGTGTAAAACCATCTAAATAACTTCAAGTTCCATATCATTTCAAAAAGTTCCTTAAAAATCTGCAAAATACTTGGATATCCTTCCTGCAATACTGTAATCATACTGCTAAAACTTGAAAAAAAAGATTTATTGATCATTTTTTTGTATAAAATGCCCAAGAGGCTAAGTATTGAATTCATCCCACATTTTGTATTGCTTTGCTGAATCATGAAAAGGCAATAGCAAAATCATATTTTTTTACATATTAAAATGTTTGTATAAGGACTGATTTTTGTATTATATATTTGTATATGAAGGTCTGTAAGTCCTATATAATCCCATTACCACTGTTACTAAGTGCCATGCTGCTACATATTGTGTGGTTGTGTACTTTGACCCAAGGATAGCTATCTTCTGTTTCAGTATCCAAAGGTAAATTGTTCACTCTCATCCTGGAAATTTTGGTAACATCTAATAAGTTACCACAAATCTCTGTTTTATTTAGAAGCTTGTCACTACCTCTAAGAAAACACAAAGTTGTGTCAGATGGTTCAGCAGTCGAGGTTGCAACATAATGTGTGTATGGGAAATATCATTTACCATCAGTATATTCCAGTGCTCTGCATTTTTACTATTCTTCTGTTGATTCCAGTTTTTTTCCCCGTGACTATATTATTACTTCTGGTTTGTTTGAATTGTCTTCATATGCTAATGTATATATCTTTTTTGAAAGTCTAATATTTCTCTTCTTTATAGAACTTCATATGCATTGTACTTGGTAGGAATAGCATGATATGAATGCTGTTGAGTTATTAAAGTGGGATTTAGGAATTTATGACTACATGTACAATACCCACATATATCCATTTTATACTAATTCTATAATACAGTTTCCTTCCAGAAAATTCTCCTAGATTCAACAGTGTCAAGAACACATGATTCATAGACATCCTTGGTATGATCAAATTAAATCACTGAGGAGTCTGTAGGGCAAGGGTCCCCAAGCCGTTAGCTGCAGCCCACTATCGGGCCATGACCTGCTGGCCACTGGCCCATGAGTGGCTGGCCAGTGCACTCGCATGTATGCACACACTACCCCCCATTCGTGTGAGTGTTGCCCTGAGCTTCACACAGACACTAGAGGCCCTGTTTGTATCGTGTGGACACTAGCATTGTCCCAAGCATCACATGGGCACTAACATCCTGTTTGTGGTGTACGCTTGCTCACGGCCCTGTTTGCGATGCTCGTAGGCTCACGGTCCCATTTTTAAATGCATGCATAAAGGTGCCTGCCCCTCCCTTTCCCTCAGAAAGTTGGGGACCTCTGCTATAGGGTATATATTCAAGAGAAGAACCAACCAAAGTGGTAGCTGAAAGTTTTAATACTAAATCAAGAGTATGGTCATTGGCATATCTAAAAGAATGAAAGAGAGAAGAAACTTGGTTGTCGTTTAACTGCTCCCTTGATTGTGTTGTACAAGTTTCTTTGATCTTAATAGTTTCCTGGTTTACCATTTGGGATAAATCAGAAGTTGGCAATTTGAATTTGCTGTCCTTGAGCTAATTCCAAACTTTTCTCTGAGTAATCAATTCTTTGGCTTTGTAAAAAGAATAGTTTGTCATTCCTTAGAGGTGAAGAGGAAAAAAAAAAGCAGGAGAAAGTAAGACCAAAAAGAAATAAAATAAAATAACAGGGCATAGCAAAGAAAAAGAAAGTAGCATCCATGCCATATTTGGCCCTGGGTCCATAATCCATCATCCTTTGCTTTTTCCATTGCTAGCTCACATTATCTATGATGGAATAAAACCTTCAATAGAAATGTACCCACAACATACGAATTGATTTTCTACATAAACACTACACTAAGAATTGAGTGATGTGCCCTGCAGTGTTTTGGATTCAATTAGAGGTAGTCTTCGACTTATAACCATTTGTTTAGTGACCAACAGCACTAAAGAAAGTGACTTAGGACTGGTTTTCAGCTTACAATCATTGCAGCATTCCCATGGTCACATGATCAAAATTTGGACGCTTGGCAACTGGCATGTATTTGTGACAGTTGCACTGTCCTGGGGTCATGTGATCACTGTAGGTAACCTTCCCAGCTGGCTTCTGACAAATAAAGTCAATGGGAGAAGCCACATTCACTTAATAACCATATGATTTACTTAGCAGCCTAAAAAGTTATAAAATGGGGTACAACTCACTAAACAACTGTCTTGCTTAGCAATAGAAATTTTGGTCTCCATTGTGGTTGCAAGTCAAGGACTACCTGTATACAGTATTTGAGTAATATTTGCATTAATAGCCACATACCATTCAATTCACCTTTTGTCTTAGCACCCTCTTTACTATGGTACAATCATTTTATTGGATAAAATATTTTTTTCTTTATCGTGATCTTAAGCATCTTAAACAATTATATGCCAGCATAACTGAAGGACCCATTAATGAGAACATTTTCTTATGTTGGTTTTCTAGATTTTCACATCTTATACATTTCAAGATTGCCACTCAAGTGTGGATTTAAGGATTGGGCTGGAAATTATTATGTTCCCAGCATAATTTAACTAATTATACCTGGCATTTATACTCACATATTCTAAGAGTGAACTTGTTCCTCCAAAAGTATCCAGTTTATTAAAGACTATAATATCTGTCATAAAAGCTGCCAAAAATATTGATTTAGTAACTGGTAGTAATGATTAAGAATCCACTTTAATTCCAATTGAGTATAGGAATTGACTTCCAAGTAACTACATTGGAATCAAAAGCTAGCTTTACAACTGTAAGCTTTCCTGACTGAAAGTAGGTTTCAGTGAAACTTACAATAGTTAAATACTACAGAAGTTATATTTAAGTTGCACATAACTTCACTGAATTTAATCTGATTCCACACGAAAAGCAGATTCTAAAAACCCATGGCAACTATCACCAATTATCATAGAAAGACCTAAGAGAATAACTTAGCTACCAAGTTATTTGGTATTAGCTACTTCACAATCCAGAGCAGCATGTTACATAAATACGGTATATGTTGCACTGAGAGAGATTTCAACCATACTTTGCAACTTCTTTTCTTCGGTTGTAATAAATTAAGAAAGCTTTAATAGTCCACTTATTATGCTCTCTTTTTGGAATGGAGATGAAGAATATGTTTAGGAAGTTAGAAAGGTAAAAACTCAATAATTTAGCCAAATAAGAAACCCAAACTAATAAAAAAAACACGAGGAAATGCCTCTTCTTCATTCATGAGATGTCTGAAAATGATTTGGTGAATAGCTTGAGATGCTTGAAAGAGCAATTTAGCCGTGCGAGTGCAAGTTCGGATTTTAAAAATGCCATTGAAGAAATTGAAAATTGAAATATAGGAACAAGAAAATCATAGGAGAAAGATAGTATCTTGACTGAGCTTACATGAACACATGCATACAGTTTTAGAGGGATGATATTGAAGTAATTTGCCAATGTCGTCTTCTGTGATTTTTTTAAAAAACATAACTACTAGGATTTTAATATCGAAATACAGTGGGAAATTTCTTAGCTCAAGCTAAGACCTATTAAAATAACTGATAAATTTGTGGCAAGCTAATATACAAATACTTGTATTTTATTGTTTTTTTATCTATCTGTGCCATTACTTCAGGAGGCCATTGAGTTTGCAATTAAGAGAAATAATAAAATTATAGACAAACTAAAACAAATGAAAGACATTAGAATGGTTATTCAAAAACAGCGAGATGGATAGCGTATAAATTTAATAAATAAATAAGTAAATTAACTAAGTAAATTAACAAAACATTGAATGCATATTGTAATTGGTTCACTAGTTATGTGCCATCAAGGTGGTGTTGACTCCTAGCAAATAGAGGCAGCTTAGAGGTGTTGTCTCTAAGCTGACTCTTAGAGACAGATTTGCTCCATGATGGTCTGTCCCCAACTTAGTCATTCAAGTGTTCCAACACTGTACCCTTTGTTGAGGTTACTGAGTCTACCCACCTGCTATTGATTTCTTTCCCTCCACCTTTCCTAGTATTAGAGTCTTCTCCAGAGAGCTAGTGCTTTGATAATTTGAGTAATCATTTGCATCTCAATTAAAAACTCTGGATAGGTTTGTTCGATAATCCATTTGTTTGTTTGTTTACTTGGCTAATACCTTAGTTGGTATTCTCAGGAGTCTTCTCCAGCACCATAGATCAGAAGTGTTAATACTCTTTCTATCTTGCTTTCTCAAACTCCAAGATTTGTCATTCCATTCCATTTATCCATATATCAGCCCACAAATATTGTATAAAAATAGAAAAGGAACAAGCTAAAATTCCTTGCACAAATAGAACAAATAGAGAATTCAAACAAATAGAATCAATAGATTAATTTATTGTTAATTGTTACTTATTTTGTGAACACTGAAATGAGTATAAATATTGGGTTATTTAAAAAAATACTTAATTTTAAGGTTAAACTTTCATACACTTTCATTGATTAATTAGAATTGCAAGTTATCTATTTACTACTTTTTGGCACAAGCTAGAGATAAATAAATAGACACTGTTTTTAAATAATTCCCTCAGTTTGCCTCTATAAACTCTATTAAATAATTCAAATTTCAAAAGAGGTAAGAAAAATGGAGATGATAGGAATACAGCTGTCATTGAAAATATAGATATTATAGGTGGAATGGAATTAGTACTCAGTTACTTAAAACTGTGAAGAAATGGGCTGAATTAATATGTAACAGTGTGAATCCTTTATAAAAACATAGTACCTTTTTTCTGAAGGAAAATTGCCTGAAGGTATCACCAACATGATTTTTAGATTTTGCAAGCTCAAGAGATACTGAGAGTATCTAGCAATCTCCCATGGAGAGACAGCAGTTCCAGATATTATAAATTATCAAGCAACTGTCATAAACAGAACGCCAGGAAGGTTTCCTAAACCATTTTGCAGCTATATCCTTGCCCCAGTCCATATATTCATTCCAACTCATCCTAAATCTATACATTGAATAACAAAAAAATGATATTCCATTTTCTCATCATCTAGCATGCAAGATAAACAGTTTGGAACAACAAAGGAAGACATTTGGGAAGCACCACCCTGAGGAATTGAAGGTGAGGAAAAGTAAAAGAAAATATATTTTTTAAGCCAGCTACATATCTAGAACAGCAACAAAACATCTTCAGTGGGTGAGATATTAAAAAATTGTGAGCTAAATAAATGGTCAAAGTAAGGATTCTCTCTAAAGAATCTCCTTGTGTCTACTCAAGACATTGATAACTGATTATCATCTGATTACATGGTGATTCTTCTCAAAGGGGAAAGCACTCAGTCCTTGAAGTTATACTCTCTGTTGTTTCCCTACAAAGAAATAATGGTCTTCTTTCTAAAAACAAGTTCCAAAGGGCTTTGAATCAGAGCTCCTGAACTAAATGATGAAGGCAGAGTACAAGATTTTAAATTGGAACAAGTCAAATTAGAGCTGTCTATTTTATCTTCAATACTTTACTTCAATACGCTACTTTAAAAATGAATCCCAATCCACCTTAGTTTGGAATTTATGCTGATCTGAAACATAGCTCTAATAAAAAAATACGTCCCAAGTTATATCCCACCATGTAATTATTTATCTTGGAAAATTACCAATATATACCAATACGTACTAATATATACAATAGCACTTTCTTTAGCTTTGTGTGATTAAAAAAGCAGGTTATTACATTAAAATAAACAGAGTAATACGGGCAATTTGAAGAGAATATTAGTTAAAAATCGAGTATTTTTTTTTCTTTTCCTCATTGATTCTGATTTATGGAAAGCAATACAAATTTTAGATTTAGTGGCATGTTTTACTTAAAATATTGGGGAAACATACTATCAAATATTAAGTAGCCTTTAATTTGAATATATACAATATACATACATACATACATACATACATACATACATATATATATATACATACATACATACATACATACATACATACATATATATATATATACATACATATATATGTTTTTAAAATTGTTAACAAAGAAATAAGGGATTTCTGAGATAGCTATTTCGAGTTATTTAACTCTCTTCAGTCAGAACTCACCCTTTCCATGATTCGAACCTGGGCAGTCTGCATGCTAGGCAGAAGCTTTAGTCTCAAGCCACAGGCTCTCTCCCGCTTTGTTAATATTCAGGGAGTGAATATGTGTGTCAAGTGGTTATTTTTTAGATTGCACCCTGTAAACCCAAATATGGGAGGAAGAAATCATTCTTTCCTTTGCTTGTTTCAGCTCAACCCAGAGCCATCTGCAAGCACAAATATATATATGTTTTTAAAATTGTTAACAAAGAAATAAGGGATTTCTGAGATAGCTATTTCGAGTTATTTAACTCTCTTCAGTCAGAACTCACCCTTTCCGGGATTCGAACCTGGGCAGTCTGCATGCTAGGCAGAAGCTTTAGTCTCAAGCCACAGGCTCTCTCCCGCTTTGTTAATATTCAGGGAGTGAATATGTGTGTCAAGTGGTTATTTTTTAGATTGCACCCTGTAAACCCAAATATGGGAGGAAGAAATCATTCTTTCCTTTGCTTGTTTCAGCTCAACCCAGAGCCATCTGCAAGCACAAATATATATATATGTTTTTAAAATTGTTAACAAAGAAATAAGGGATTTCTGAGATAGCTATTTCGAGTTATTTAACTCTCTTCAGTCAGAACTCACCCTTTCCGGGATTCGAACCTGGGCAGTCTGCATGCTAGGCAGAAGCTTTAGTCTCAAGCCACAGGCTCTCTCCCGCTTTGTTAATATTCAGGGAGTGAATATGTGTGTCAAGTGGTTATTTTTTAGATTGCACCCTGTAAACCCAAATATGGGAGGAAGAAATCATTCTTTCCTTTGCTTGTTTCAGCTCAACCCAGAGCCATCTGCAAGCACAAATATATATATGTTTTTAAAATTGTTAACAAAGAAATAAGGGATTTCTGAGATAGCTATTTTGAGTTATTTAACTCTCTTCAGTCAGAACTCACCCTTTCCGGGATTCGAACCTGGGCAGTCTGCATGCTAGGCAGAAGCTTTAGTCTCAAGCCACAGGCTCTCTCCCGCTTTGTTAATATTCAGGGAGTGCAGGGTGCACTCACTTTACAGGGTGCAATCTAAAAAATAACCACTTGACACACATATTCACTCCCTGAATATTAACAAAGCGGGAGACACACACACACACACACACACACACACACACACAAACATATATATATATATATGATTTGTATCATTTGCAACTTTCTTTCTTGAGTATAGTCTTTATTAAGAATTTTAATTACAATGCTAAACTTATAGAAAGATAAGAGAATAAAAAAGAAAAAAGAGAACACAAAGAAAGATTATAATGAAAACAAATATATAAAGAAGTTACCTAATCTTCATCACAACAAATATAAACAAATTTTAAAACTCTTCATACCTTTTAAAGTTAAACAGAGATCTTTCAACCCATATCCTATCCTTTTATCTACAGTATTAGCAAATCCATAAAACGTGAACTGTTCCATCCTGGTACCAGCAAAGTCCATAAAGAGTTGCCAGAACATTGCAAAACAAAATCTCATTTTAAGCAGATTTCTTCAAGGCTTTACCAAGCCTCTTTTGTAGATCCATTATAAAAGCATTTTCCAGGTTTACAATTTTATTAGATCAAAGTCTTATTTAGCTTTCTGCTGTTTATTTTAAATTCTTTAAGTTCTTAAGCTTATAATTATTCTTTTTTTGGTTCAGAGTTTGTTCAGAGCTTATCTTCAACTCATCCAATAATAACTTTTCAGAATTCTCTTTTCAGAGGTCTCTAATTGCTTTAATATGGTTAATAGGCCATTTCTGAAAATGATTAGACAGTGAGATTTGTGAACTTAAGTGTTCTTTAAAAGGGTCTGCTATGGTTGTGAGCAAGATGGTTAATTCTATCATTTCCTGGCGCTCAAACCTGCAAAGATATGCTCTCCTGTTATATCCTAGCAAGAAGTGGCCATCTGGAGCACACGTGGGTGATTTCTCATCCTCTCCTTAACTGGAGAGTTTCCAAGGAACCAGTTTACCTTGGTCTTTGCCATGGTTGTCAGCTTCACTTTCACAGAGTCTCTTGATATCTCCCCTGCGAATCCACAGCTTTCTGAAAATACTTTTGTCTAAAAGTGAAGACTCTTTTAGGTCTTACTTAAAGATATTGGAAGCGTTTTTTTAATGATTGCATAGAAAAGGGGAAAGTTGCAATTAAGTTATGAACATAGGCACCTTGGCCTCCCAGTTGAAAGAAAAATCACATTGCTGTTTGCTTTTCCAGAGGAAAACAAATGAAACTCAGAGCTATTATTTAAATTAGCTAATCTTTAGCATGAAGCTGACATAGATTTGCATAATCCGGGCTACTTGAACAAGGAATAGTATTTGCACGCACTACATGATTTATTAATCAGTCCTGGTGCCTGATCTGCAGGCCATCTTGAGTCAGTTTTTCAATCAGTTTTTTATCTTTCTTTCTCCTTCCCCTCCCCCCACAGTGCTTTTCTCCTTGCTTAAACCTCCAGTTTCTCATAATCTTCTACTGGGCTGAAACTTCCAGCTTGGACTATTAAGCATTGTTCTGGTATGCCTCATGTGTTCTCTCCTTCATCTCTTGCTCACAAGTAGTCTTCCTCCTTTGCTTTCCTTTCCGTTCCTTTCCTTTCCTTTCCTTTCCTTTCCCATTTGCTATCTATCACACCATGAGTTGGATTTATTAAGTTTCTTAAATAGTTTCCTAACTCCTCTCATTTTCTTTCCTTCATTCTATCCTCTCTTCCATTGTTTTAGGGTATTAACTGAACTATGAGACATCAGCATATGTCTTAGGAAAATTTTCTATCTCTTCCTAAGATCTGTACCTCTTTTTGCCTAATTACCTATTTTAAAATGTTATATTTTTGTTCTTCAATCTAGCTATTTAGTTGACAATTTTAACTTTTCTGGCCTTCCACCCAGCTTCCTTGCAAACATTGGCTTACATAACATTTTTTTAAAAAATAAAAACGTATTTATCCAGACCTCTATAGAAATCAGCCTTACTAAAAGAGTTGGAATATATTAATTTTTAAAAATGGGGATTTTTTTAAATGGACATAAATGAATAGAAGTAGGTTTATTCTCGATGTAAAATTGATTTGGAAAGGATTTAATTGAAGCAGAATTGATATGAAACAATTGAAGGAAAGTTGATGTTTCAAGTTAGCTTAATTGAAGGGAAATTGATTTCAGACAATCTGGAAGAATGTATTTTACAATAAATACAAACCATATATTAGAATTTTAGCTTGATGAACATAGTTCAATAAATGTTGGACTGCAACTTGAGTGTTTTCAAGAAGTCATGCAAGATGATTTTATATAAGAGTGTATATACTTATTGAAAAAAAGTTGACAGAGGAGGATTTCAATTAATTATGTTTATATCCCCAAGAAGATAAATATCAAATAATGTTATCAAAATAGTCCTGACTTAAAATGGACATGACATAATGAAAGGCCATCAAAACTGGAAATGTTCTGGTTATTTTATTGTTCTCAGGTTTCTACATTTTGATAAAATACCAGGCAAAGCTAATATACCTTTTCAATGCTTCATCAACTATAAGTTAATGAATAAATATTAGACTTATGACTTTCTGCTCCATTTTTGTTTCTTTTCATCTTTACCTTATTGCAGGGGTTCTCAACCTTGGCAACTTTAAGACTTGTGAACTTAAAGCTGGCTGAGGAATTCTGGGAGTTGAAGTCCACAAGTCTTAAAGTTGCCAAGGTTGAGAACCCCTGCCTTATTGTCAGTTCTGCCTCAACTTGAACCTTTAAGCAAGAACAGTCCTCAACTCCGTTTGTTGAGAAAGGTATAGTTTACTAAAGGTCAAGTGAAATACAGTAAAGCAAAGCCAAAACTGAAATTGGCGCACCAAATCCCCAAGTAAAATTTTTCCCTGCTTAGGTATTTCCCCTTCCCCATCGTCCCATTAATCCCCAAGAAGATGTTTTTGAAACCGTCACTCTGATGGTAGGTTGGCTGGCAGCTGCATTCTTCTCATAGCGGAGCGACCTTGAAACACCATCTCAGAGAGGCACTTTCACTTTCTTAACTGTCACTTTTCCCCCCAAGTACTCCTCCTCCCTTTCACCACCCCCCAAGGGTTCATGGCAGACTGGCACCTGGCAGATCAACTGAGTGCAGGTGTGAGCTGGCAGTTCTGGCATTCATGATGTAGTGATGGTTCAACACTGCTGTTCATTAGATATGTTTTTCCAACATTGTTCTAAATATATCTAAAATAAGAAGTGATGGCTATTGCTGGTCTACGACTGTAATAAAGTTTATTATTATTATTGTTGTTGTTAATATTATTATTATTATTATCTAAAATGATAGGTTAGTGATGAATAATCTGTTGCATTTAAAATGCCTTGTGATTTGCTGGCTCCATCTCATATTATCTATATAGCCATTCCCTGAAAATATGTCTCATATATTTTCAAGCGGTTCTATGTTAGTATGAAAATATGCTCTGAAGAACATTGGGAATTGTCTTGCACCTGATCTCCTTCAGTATTTCTTGTCCCAAAGGTAAGTACTGAGCCTGGTGTAATAGAAAAGGAAGATGGAGAAGGAGGTAGCTGATAGAATTGAACAAACATCCATACTTGCTCAAATGCTCATAAAGCATATAGTACAAACTGCATAGTGCTTAGTATGAATAGTGGTGGACCTTTCAGCACAAACAAGGTTTTTTTGAATAGGAAGAGAATTTCTAGGAGACAAGCTAAATTGAGTTAAAAAATATTGAGGGTAACCAAGCAAATAAGAGGGATTCTGTTGATTTATGTCTATAGCTATCTCATATGCCTTCACATGGGTTATATTCCATGGAAATCAGAAGGCTTCATTTTTCTGTTTCCAAAGCTATAATTAGTTTCTAGAATTATATTATATTTATTTTTATTTCTTTCTCTACAGTTTATATATGCAATCTGTTTTTTTAATTACTAATAACCACTGTCAACAAAAACTATTTACACATTTTAGTTATGTTTCTACATTACTTTGAAGTTTGGCTAGTACTGACAGATGTGTGCATAATATATTTCCCTCTAGAATCTGAAGTCACTTTTTACTGTAGGCATTTTAAAATACACTTTTGACATCGCCATTTGTCTGTTTTCTAACTGTAAATTATTTTGCCTTTCATTTTCCATTTCAATATTTTTATGCTTTGGAAAGGATTTTTTTTTTGTATTTGAAAAAAATGCGCCTGGAATATTTTAAACTTAATAAACATATACACTTTCCCCCCCAGATTTTCTCTTTTCTTTAAACAACATGACATAAAATCTATCAATTGTATTTTATTGATCATTCATTAAGGTTAAGGGTTTATGGTGATTTGCAAAACAGTAGTCTTATTGTTATGTATTAAGAACTAATCTTAATGTATTATGGACTAACGAACCTCCAACTGTTTTGGAGGGAAGTTCAAGAATTCAAGTTTAGGTGGGAGCAAGCTAACATTGTGATTGGCTGACACCCTAAAGACAGATAGTATAAATAGCAGGCATTTTGCCGGGTTTTAATGAGTTCTGTTCTGAGTTAATAAACACCGTTGTACCATGCCGGTCTGGTTATTACCTACGAAACCCACTACACAACACTTACTGTACGCAAATTAACTTGAGTTGGTTTTATTGCATGAAGAAAAGCTGGAAAAGCTTGTGTCTCACAACTTGTTCCAGACGTTGAGTAAGAGTTGTTGTTTTGTTACTACATTTACTATACTGCCAGGACCACAATTTATACAACATCTGAACAGTAACAATGAATTAAAAATGCTACCCTCTTACGCCAGTTCAATACGATTTTGTGAGGCTTTCTGCAAAGCCACGCTCAGATCTACTATCTTCAGAATTCTTGGAAGATTACGTTATTTTTAGGTTTTCTCTAGGAGGCGGGCAACCTTTTGAAGTCAGAAAGCTGTTCAGTATTTCTGATTATTGGGTTATTGGCTTTCTTGTGCACTTCTACAGCCTTGGACAACTTGTGTTTGTGTCCTTGACAAAAGAACAGCATCCATCAAGAACAACATGATAGATACAGTGCAGCTCAAATAAATGCTTGGCTATTAACCCCAGTTCTCAGAAAGACTATATAACATGCAGGTTTTCGGGAACCCAGCTTTCTAAGTGAGTGCCTTTTCTTCTTTAGTATTTTACTGCTTCTTCAGAAATTCCAGACAAATACAACCTACTAACAATATATGCAATTTTTTCTGTATCAGTGCAAACTAGTCCCCGGGCACCCTTATATATTGCTATGGCTGAAAGGATCTTTCAAAATATATTTTATAAAGTACAGAATGTATTAATAGTGGCTCTTGCTTTTTTTCAGAATTTTCTTTTTAAGTTTTATTCAGGGTCATTAGTGTATTATCAAAAAGGAATACTAATCGCAACCTTTTGGATAAATTAAATCTTCTCCATTGCATGCTTATCCATACATCTGGTATATTTTTCTTCATCTGTACACATTCAATTCAGCAGCAGAATAAACACTGATATATCTCACTTTGTATGCACAATCACAACTCATTATAGCCTCCATTCTTTTAGGTTGGTTTGGAACAGGTTCGTGCTATTTCAGGGCCCAACCACATTTTCAGCTTTTCATTCCAAAGGCACTTAAATGTACAAACCTCCAGTAGCATTGCCCTAAATCTGTCTTATTCAAGGAGAGCCCCTGGATCATAACTGAATGCTCAGTTCTTCAGATGTAGCACAAAGAAACAGGACTGATCTTATAATGATGAACCTCTACTTTCTTCCCTTGAGATGACTGGAGTTGGGAGGGGGCTTTGAAATTAGAATATGAACTTTACAGCTATATTCCTAGGCCTCACATTTATTTGTCAAATGTATATGGCCTCCCATTTCACACAAAGTGGCTCTGGGTAGCATACAATAAAACCAGCAATTAAAATATTCTACAAAACCAGTTAAAACAATAAAGATAGATAATACAAGATCACAGGAGGGAAGATATTACATATAATTCAGCCAGTGTGTGTGCTTCCTATTATCAGAAGATCAATGAAACATGTTTTGAAGGCTTTCTGTAGGGCCACAAGGCTTGGGGCGAACTTCACCTTGGGAGAGATGATGTTCCAGAGTGCAGGAGCTATGGTAGAAAAAATTCATCTCCTGAATCCCCTGGAACTTCTTTGCAGATGGAACCTGAGCATGTCTCTCTTGCCAGACTGATGGGACAAGTAGATGCAATTGGGAAGAGGCGGTCCCTCACATATACTGGCCCATGCCTCATAGGGCTTTAAAGGTCAAAACTATCACCCTGAATCAGACTGGAAAGCAAACTGTAGCTCATGGAGTAGCGGTCTAGCATGTGGAGATATTGGAGCACTCATAACTGATTATGCCACCCTATTTTGCACTAGATGAAACTTCTGGATGCTGTTTAAGGGCAGCTACATGTAGATTTTTTGGGGGCAGTAGTCCATTTGGGAAGTGACCAGAGCAGACCCTCACAAACAGGGACTGATGTAACTGACGAACAATACAAACTTGTACAAACATTCTTTGTGATAGAAAATCACTTCTTGAGAGTAATTACTGTCTTTCAAATCTAAGTGGAGATTGGAAATCAGATTTACCTTATTTAAAAATTAGAATTATTTTATTGAAGTAGGGGCCTTTTTTTAAACCCAGTGATCTCATTTCAAGAGCAAGTTACAGATGCTCTACAAAGTGGCTCATGTGGTCATTCAAAAAAAAAAAAATCCATTAGCTAGAAAGTAGAAATATGTTGCATTTCAGATCAGAAGCCAAAGTGGGCTGTGCCACTCCTCTCTGAACCTTCTTAAAGATGCTACAACTTTCTCTGGGCTTGCTTACATTGAAAAACAAGATTGTGGGGTTGAGAAAATAACTGCAGGTTTGACAAAGTGCCTTGCAGCCTAGCAGTTGCATAACATCTTAACTTAAATGTGCATTTTCCTGGAATCATGTAGTTTCTGAACAACCCAACAAAATTTGATTTAAGTATCCACCAGCATGGGCAACTGGGCACCTTCTCTGCTCCAAAACAGTTTTTTGCTTTTGGATCCAAATCAGAATGCATTTCCTACTAGAAAGCAAACAGGTAAGGTCATTTCCCACTAACCTCTTTTTCTTCCCAGGATGTTCTGCCACCCCAAGTGAAGAATTTATTGGTGCGCTGGTACCCGTGGTGCTAGCTTCATAATTCTGAGTTAATGTAATAGTTGGCTTAAGGACTAAAACCCGTAACATTCTGCTGTAATTTTAGTTCTTGAAGAAAAATGGTTCTGGGCACATTAGGAGAATTGGGTTGTCACCTTATGCAGCTTTTTAAAAAGTAAATCTCATTGACCACTGCTATGAGATTTATGTCTGAATAATTCTACTATGTTGGCTGCAAGCTTAGATGAAAGAACACTTTATTTCTGAGTAGACATATAAGACTGACTGAGCAAAAATTTCAGCTATTAAAATCAATAGGAATTGCAACCCATATATGATTTTTTCCCCCATAAATCCCATGTTTGATGTAATAGTATGTAAAAAAGACTTTAGGAGATGGGGACGGAGGGGAACTGATGTTGCCTAGGGAATGGTCAAATAAGAATATATAACCTGGATCTGCCTAATAGGTGGAGAAAGAGATTCAGAAGGGACCCTCCCCAACTTCTCAGGCTGCAAAAGGGATGGCAGGATATTTGTAATTTCAGACTTGCAAGATACTATTAATGTAGCCTTACAATAAAGTAGTATTAGCTCATCTGGTTGTGTTTGTTGTCTGCTCTACCTGGCGAGGCTGACACCAATCTTGCAAATCTTGCCCCATGAAACCCAGCAACTGGTTAGGGCCCACAGAGTCGGCCTTCTCCAGGTCCCGTCAGCCAGACAGTGTCGCCTGGCGGGGCCTAGGGGAAGAGCCTTCTCTGTTGCGGCCCCGGCCCTCTGGAATCAACTCCCCCCCCGGAGATCTGTATTGCCCCCACCCTCTCCGCCTTTCGCAAATTATTGAAGACACATCTTTGCCGACAGGCCTGGGGCAGTTAACACCTTGCCCCAGCCAGTGTATGTTTGTTTGCATGTCTGTCTTGGATGATTGGTTTTTAATTAAGGGGTTTTTACAATGTATTTTAATGCTAGATTTCTTGTGAGTATCCATGTTGTAAGCCGCCCTGAGTTCTTGGAATAGGGCGGCATAGAAATCTAATTAAATAAATAAATAAGTCTGAAAATACAAATTTGCCACCGTCTCATTTACACCATCTCTGAGAAGTTTGAGGGGGGTCCCTTCTGATCTTCTTTCTCCACCCATTATGAAACTATGGGCTATGTCTTCTCTTATCTGACAGTTCCCTAAGCAGCATCTCTTCTCCCTGTCTCCCAAGGTCGTTCCCACATATCATTCCATTTTAACAGTAGAAAATGTGTGGCTATTAAGATTTTTTTTTCTCCCCTTGAAAGAAATACAGACTGAAAGTTGTGAATGTATCTTGGCATATCCATTAAGTATTGGGGGAGGGGGATAGAAGCCATTGCAAATGTTTAAGATCTAAAATGTTTCTTTCCATTGATTTCCAAAGCATCTTTTTAAATATGATCATTCTGCCGGAGCATTTTCTCAACTCTTCGTATTCTAAATGCTTTTAGACACACAGACCATGGGATTAATTATATAACATGAGCAACAATTCATGAATATTTAACACTCTCATGTATTCTTAATGAAGAATTATACATTTTGACAGTGGTATTTAATGTGCTTTAAGGAAATAGTTCTCATTAACTCCCCCCCCCCGCTCCCCGTATGTCTATATGTGTGTAGACTTGTGAGATGGAATCAGAATATTAAGGTGGGTTGAGAGAATGGTATTTAGGATGTTCCTAGGCTATGTTTTAGTACAGTTTTATTTGAGTTTCTTGTCACTGTGGAAATGATGTTTCTTTATATGACATACCTCAGTTATCACATTAAGATTGCTATCCTATATAACAGTCACCCTAAAGCTACAATATTTATGATTAGACTTGTATAGAATTGTGCTAGATCTTAAAGACAAATTTATAATTCATTTCAACTCAACTGTTTAAAATTACAGGGATAAAATATTACAAATATTACTTGACCTTCTTGTCATTTTGTTTCTTGCCATAACCTGATGCCAAATATTGGTGTGGAACCAGGTAGAGATAGTCCTTGATTTATTATCCCAATTAAGCTCAATATTTCCATTGCTAAGCATGGCAACTGCTGAATGAGTTTTGCTTCATTTTACAATCTTCCTTGCCATAGTTGTTAAGTGAATCACTGCATGTTTTAAGATAGTAACGTGGTTGTTAAGTGAATCTGGCTTCCCCACTGACTTTGCTCTGAATTCAAAACTCCACTTTGAGCTCGCAAAAACTTCTGAAAGTGTTAGCTGACATGATCTGGGGACACTGCAACTGTCATAAATACCTGCCAGTTGCCAAGCATCCAAATTTTGATCAGGTGACCACAGGGATACTGCAACAGTTGTATGAAAAATAGTCATAAGTTACTTTTTTTTCAGTGCTGTTGTAACTTTGAATGGTCCCTATCGAATGTTATAGGTCTAAGGACTATCTGTATTGAACAGATGAGAAGAGAGATTTAATGAAGGCGGTTTATCACATGTATTATTTATTCTAGTTGAGTGCCATATGTATTTTATGTATGTAGTTGCTTGATTTGACTGCCCTGATTGTTGCCAAGGAAGATTTCAGTGGACCTATTCTCTCTGTTGAGGGAATTTGAGCTGGATAGAACAATCTAATGCCGAGCACTATCAAATCCAAAAAATACGCTATCAAAGAACTTTTGAAAGTGTTAGCCCATATTATCCCCCAGTTTTGACTCTTACCATATAAAATATAATCTTAAAGCAAAAAATCAAAGCGCTAAAATTAGGAAGGAAATGAGAAAGAAGGGAGTAAGTAAGTAAATAAATCTACAAAACCCAATCAAGTATTTTATAAACTTGCAATAAGAATTTAATTTGCTTATGAAGAATATGTCTTCTGTAGTTAAATATCTTTGTAACAAATAAAGTGATCACAGCACTAATTTTCTGGAAATTCCTGAGTACTCTGAAATGCAGGAATAAGGCCACTAAGATGCGCCCCTGGAAAGTAACATGTAACTTCGGAGATGCTATGATCCGGGTTGATGACCAACCGGGAAAGACAATTGCAATTTCATTGAGACAAGTTGTGAATGCAGAGAAATGAATGTACCTGAGCCCCACACTCTTCAAGCAGCATTGGAGGCCCTTCTGATCCAAATTACAAAGCTGCCTCTATCAACATAAAAGCTTTCCATCCAACCCCTACTCTGAACTTTTCTGCTATCCTTGGATGCAGAATTACTCACCAGGTAGTCAAATCTGCTGCCAATTTGTTAGGGTAAACTATTTTCTACCTGCACCTGTACAATTTCAGCAGAAGCATGTGCAGATCTCCGTTATGTTTCCCAGGCTATTTGCTGCTCTCTCTGCTTCCATTCTGATAAGCAACAGAAGCAATTAAAAAAAAAATCCAGTCTTTAACACTTTTAGCCATGGGGGAAATTTTAAATTTCTGGAAGGGGTTGACTGATTGTATGCCTCACGAAACAAAATGCATAATTAAGCTGCCGTACTCTCTCTCAACATAATCTACTCTTCTGAGCAGCTGAAAGCCCCTGTGTTCCTCCACCACTAAGTATTAAAAAACCCCTTCTTGCAATCAGCCTGAAGCTTACCAGATAAAAGATATTTTCTGAACAGACATAACAGAAACAGTTTAATCTCCCTAGTGCCACACCTCTGTGTGAGTCTGGAATAATGTCTCACAAAAGCTTTACCTGCATATGTACACAGAGAACGGACAATGGATATAGAGAGGAGAAATACGCCATCTATCCCATCTGTGGGGGTATCTTCTCTGCAAGAAAAACATCAAAGAAAGATTAAACTTGTCTTTCCTCCCCACTCCTTTAATGTTTTTAAATGTGCATCTTTTTTTTTTTTGCCTCTCTTAAATGAGAAAGAGAAGAGAAAGAACTTATTGAAGATTTTTCAAGGCCAAACTAAAAATGCTTTACCTCAACTCCCCGAAAGATAGCAATAGCAACAGCAATAGCACTTAGACTTATAAACCTCTTCACAGTGCTTTACAGCCCTCTCTAAGCGGTTTATAGTGTCAGCATATGGGCCCCAACAATCTGAGTTCTCATTTTATTGACCTCAGAAGAATGGAAAGCTAGTCAATCTTAGCTGGTGAAAATCAAATTGCCAATACTGCAGTCTAACTACTGCACCACCATGGCTCAAGATACAGTCTTAATCAAAGTCAGCAGGTGAATATAATTCTCACTGCATATGCTTAAGTGTCTGAGAGATGAAAGGTAAATTTGCTTTTCAGGGGAGCTACTATAGTCGTTGTACCTCTTGCTTAAAAGAAGAAATAAGCAGCTCCTCAAGATTAAAGTTAATGGTGCAGATTCCAAGTATTAATTTAAAAATAGTTTCTTAGAAGAAGAAAAACTTCCTGTAAGTTAGTAACACAGTGCAATAGCCATGCCAGTAGAAAGGGCATTATATGGATATATACTGTAACAAATATTAAACCATTTACATCTGGAAATAAAACAGCTGGCTTATTACAATAACTCTGGATCCTAAAAGAACAATTTAAAAGGTAGAGTCTAGCTCCAACCGGCAACAACAGAGCAGCCTATAAGAGATTATTATAACTCTTGTTGTGTTGATTTTGTTTTCAGAAGGAAAAGAGCCTGAGGCTCTAGCTACATATTATCACCAGCACTGTTAAAGCTCAATTTCCAGAGATCTATAGTTCTGCCCTCCTCTCCTCTAGACATGAAAACAACAGCAGCCCTTTAAAATTAATTTCCGTCATAAGAGACATTCTGCTCACCAAAGCACACACTGCTATCCTCATTTCTCAGATTAGCTAAGAGTCCCCAAATAACAAGCATGTTGCTGCTGTGGTTGTTGTGGCTGTGGGCACAATTTTTAAAGAAGAAAAGGCTTGTAAACACAGCTCAGGAGTGGAGTAAGGGAGGAGCAGAGAACAAGGTTATCTCTGGAATTTGCTCTACTGCGCCAATCCTACCATCTCACGGAATATTGGGCAATGTCAGAAAGGGATCCCTTAAACAATAAAGTTGTATAGTAGCCAAACAGGTTGCCACTGCACAAAGGTGTACCCAAGTTGTGTGAAATATTTCCCTGCATAGGTTGGTAAATCATGCCTATTCCAGTAGCTGCCCTACAGCTGGCCTGTCTCCAATTGATCTTACAATATATTTCACCTGGAGAACAGAAAACCAGAGGTTCATTTTCTCACCCAGATTAGGACTTCCAATTTTATTATTTTATTTCCAACTCATCCCCCTTCATCCCCACATACCCTAAGGATTTCTTTTAAAATATTCTCTGGATCTTATTACTTATACTAATAAGGGTAAACTCTTGAATTCTGTTGTCTCAGAGACAGGCCTAAACAGAATGAGCCTGAGTGATAGGTATGGAATTTGCAAGATAGCAAGGAGACATTGGGTAGTGCAATCAATAGCCTAAAGGAGTATTGGACGGGCCATTACTGAGTGCCTTCAGTCTGGAACTGTTCCCAGATGTTGGCTGGATTTTTTATGTGGAGCAACACGTTGGGCTAAATGTCTGATAGGTTCTTTCAAACTTTCTAGCCTTTCTCATTATGGTGAGTTAACAATATGGCTTATATTGTTAAGAATATAAAATAAAAAGAACTATTAAATGCTACAAATATATAATACTAAAACAGATCTTTAATATCATCAACAGTTGAAAGACTGATAAAAAATCCATATGTACTGATTTTCTAAACACTAAGAGCAGTGCAGAAGAAGTTTTCGTGTACGTGCAGAAGATAGCTTTCTTATAGACAGAATATTTTCAAAGGATCTCTCTTAAGATGTTAAAAATTCAATTAGCTTATAACACAATTCCTTATATAGTCCTCTTAGGTATTTATGGTTTAACAGATTAATAGCATCACTTTCAATTCAGCATTATAAACAGAATTGACAACTAGATATTTAAAGACAAGCATCACGTGATTTCCATATCTTGGATACAATAGATATATATTCTCAAAGGTTTCTTAAATTTATTTTTGCTTATTTTATTAGGCCAATTTTGTTCTAATAAATAGAACAAAACAGAACACTGTTACTGTTATTAATAATGTTACTGGAGCATGATCAAATATTACAAATAGAACCAATACTTTTATATTTTTGATCAACTAACTATAAGGAGAAACACCCCCCTTTTTTTAATATAAGAAAGCCCCATATTAGCAAAGAAATGTCCCACCCACCCCGGGAAGAGAAAAAGCTTCCCTGAAGTAAAACCACTCAAGCAGCCAGCCTCTGTGAATGGATATTTAGTTTCACAAACTATTCCATTCATAACCAAAACACCTTCAGCTAAAGCCTCCACAGAAAGCTGAAATTGATCAGATTAAAAAGCAGAGCGACAAGGACACCTAAAATCTACATTGCCCACCCTGCTCCAAGGGCACAACCTTTCAGTACCAATAGGAGTCAGACAACAACAATTAAAATATTAAAAGGGCATACTCAAGCACAGATTAAAGTATATTTCCAGATGAATCTGGGCATCTAAATCACAAAACCCTAGAACCACATAAAAACATATCCACTCACCAGATTGTTTTGTCAGCTGTCCCATATTCAGCTGAATCCTAAATAAATGGAGACCACCTTTCCAACTGCAACTTGCCTCCTGCTTCTTTCTCCCTGCTTGGAACTGGACCGGTTTTACTTCCAACATAAGGATCAAGAGTTAGGGACCAAAAAAGTACATCTTCCTACAAAGGTTTTAAAAGTCATCTATAATATATAATTTACTAATTTATTAGTAATAATCAATTTATAGCACTTTCAGTATATAAGAGATTTTACCATCTAACAAAGAATTTAAAACTTGATTAAAATCTCCAGCTATTTATTTCACAGCTAAAATAAAAAGAAATTAAAGATACACATATAAAATATTTGGATGTTCCTTATTGGGCCCATAATAATCAATGAATGCATTAGTATTATAAAAGTATTAAATTAACAACATTAAAATATATTCTTATGAATAAAATGTCTTATATATTATGCATGTTGAAAATCTGTTAAATGTATTGACCATGTCTCTTGCAGATTTTGAATTATATTTTAATCCATATATCTGGATGAGAGATATTTCTTATGTGGAAGGACATGGGTTTCTTGCAAACCCCCAAACTTTTGGTTTTAAATTATTCTATTTAGTAAGTATCCACCTCAACTTACAAGGAGATTTAAGGAGTCTACATGCCAGGAAACAAAGATTTGTAAGTGAAAAAAAGAATACCTAAGGAAACCAGTATTCCGGCAGATCAAGGTGAAAAAACAAAACAAAACAAATTTTTATGCAATTAAGACAAAGCTTTGAAAGAGCTAAAGAGAAAACATAAAAAAACATAAAGAGAAAAAAGAGGGAGGAAAATTGAATAAGAAAATGAGATATGATAAAAGAAGAAACATGCAAACCCAAAACCACAAAAAGAAGCTTAAAAAAAACTAATTCTACAAGGATTTTCAAAAGAGATGCATTGAAAATACAGGTGTGTGTCTGTTTACATACATTTACATACATACACATACATACATACATTTACACATATCCTCACATATATCTCCACTGTTTATTTCAAATTATATGAAGCTTTTCTGCAATTTGTGAATAAAAACCCTATCTCAAGATTTATGGCTTTAAAAATGCTTTAGGGGGGATGGGGAATGTTATTTTATTTTGTCAAATGAGCTTCATTAAATAGTTTACATTTTTGAACCATTTGTTACAGAAAAATAATTCTCTTCATTGTCTCTCATTCAAAAGATTACCCTTGCCAAGGTAAATGGAAGTTATGATCCCCTGTTAAAAATCTCATTACAATAGGATTGAGTTTTTTGTTGGATGGAAACAGACACTCGCCTTCTATTTCTAACTGTATTCCAGTTACACTGAAAAGATGTTTCATATTAATTTCTTCTCCAGATTATATGTATCTTTCCTTGGGGGGTCTAAAGAATATTTAAATGATTTCTACAAATAACCTATAAATGAGTCATTTCATTTTAAAATTTATTTGCTTTCAGCACTGTATGTGTTTATCAAAATTGTGATGTTGGGTGACTCTTTTTTTATTGAACCAATTACTAGGGCTTTTGAATCACCATTTTCTGATCTCAAGACTTTGCTTTCTCTCCAGAAAGTGGTTTCTTCTTGTTCACTGCAGTTTCTAGCTGCATTAATTTTACTTTTTCTAAAGTTGTCATTCCAAAATTCACTGCCTCTCGACTTCAGATGCATAATTTATTGCCACAGAGCATCAAGAGAAGTTTTCCACTTAGTCTTTAACTAATGGAAGCAAAAGTTAAATAGACCCTTAAAGTGGCAAAAGGCAAATCATAAATACCACCAATCCAAAATCTACATTTTTCATTTTTAAAATTATTTTTAATAAAAAAATCCTGCTTTATTTCTTACATATTAATCCTACTTTTCATTGAAGACCACATCAGGATACTGGAGGCTTCCAATGTAATACTTTGAGATCCTAATTAAGGATTTTTGGATTAGGTTCTGGGCACAGCATTCAGATATGGTTGTCTAGATGTGGAAAGCCAAGTGAAAGAAGTTGTTGGATGCATAAACTGTTGGAAGAAAATGAAGGAGTCTTTAATTGTAAAGCTCTCTTGCAGAATTAGAGCATTGTTAGTTAACAGCTATGTCTCACCTCTGACACTGACTGCATGAAGTCAAGACAAAAGACAGCTAGTTAGTCTCTATTTTATAAAAGAAAAATTAATTTACATAAAGATGAATAAAACGGACTAATGAGATCTGGATTTTGATCATCCAGATTTTTATGGCTCACAATTGGTAGCTCTAAAATAGAAAAAGCTGTTAAAGCTGGAGGACAGCCATCAATAGACACATAGAAATAAAGCGTATTTACACACCAATCAAAAGAGGCAATAAAAAAGCTAAGAAAGAACAATCAACACCCAGCTAAGCAGGTATTAACATCAGGCAAACAGTATAGCACAGTAGTGGCAAACCTATGGCATGGGTGCCAGAGGCGGCACTCAGAGCCCTCTTTGTGGGCACACGTGCTGTTACCCCAGCCTTGCCTCCCGCCACGACTCCCTCCTCTCCAGCAGCCCCCCTGAAGGAGACTTGCCCTCGAGCGTGGCTCACATGGAGTAGCGCAGCCAAGGACATGGCAGCCAGGCAGCATAGGCAAGACTCTGCAGTTGATACTGCAGGGCGCGGGCAGAGGCTGTGGCCACCATAGCACTGCTGGGCTGCCTGGGCAATCTGCGGCCGGCCCTGGAAGCAGTGAGTGGTCCTGTGGGCAGGTGGGGCAGGGAATGGGGGTGCAGAGCGGGGACGGGCAAGGGGGTGGAACGGGAGTGGGGCCAGTTTTTGAGCTCTCGGTCTCTAAAAGGTTCGCCATCACTGATATAGCAGAAGACAATACCTTAATCTAGGAACAACAAGGGGAAAGAAACCACAGGCTACCAACATTGGAAAGTCAAACTACTGTATATAAATAAGAAACAAACCCTAACTCACATTGTTGATATTACCTAGTTAGTAATGAATTGTCTGCAAGCAAATAACCAAGCACAGAGAACACCAAGGACTCCTTATATCAAGCATGCTGGCTGAGGAATTCTGGGAGTTCAAGTCCACAAGTCATAAAAGGGCCAAATTTGAAGACCCCTGCCTTATATACTCATTATCTCTGACTGCTAGCAATGTTGGTTGGAGCTACCAGAAGTTGTAGCTGAATATCATTTGGAAGATCATATGCTCCCCATTCCTACAATAAGTGGCAATTACAAATGAATTTGAATATTGCAATGAAAGCACTAACTAAATCAGGCAGTTCTCAGATTGAAAGCACTCAAGATTCTTTCTATAATTAAAGCTCATGAATATTTCTGGGCATCTAATTGATTAAATTAGTGGTCTTCTTTCAGTTGGTGGACTGTCTATGTTTGCACTCATGGTTTGAGGCTTTGCTAGATTTGATTTTACATAAATTTATTCAAGGACAAAGGTTTTTTTTTAGTGGTAACCTCCATAAAATCGACTCAAGGGCAGATTCAACAGGTGTTTTTGAAGTAGTATCAACACAAGTAAATGCCAAACTACAAATAAATACCAAACTAAGATAAGATGAAGCATGCACCTCTGTGCAGAACAGGATTCTTAAGTTTAAAGGGGAGGAGGTTAACTATTGAGCCTCCTTTGCAGCCAAAATTACATTCCTACATCTCTGCTTTGCCTCCAGGAGGTCACGGGTGATTTAATGAGACTCATTGTGTAGGTGTGGTATGATTAATCCAGTTTGGTTCCACAGTAGAGATTCAAGACTTCTGTCCACAACAGCAGCAAGACTGTTGGTGGGACAATATTGGAAGAAGCCAGAACTACCATCTATCGAAGAATGGACTTTAAAAGTTATAAATTTGGCAGAAATGGCTAAAATATCTGCATATTTGAAGGATCACTCAAATGAAAAATATATGTTGGACTGGAAAAAATGGATAGAGTATATACAAGGGAAATATCATCTAAGAAATTGTATTTAGCATATAGTTAAATACTTATATGTTGGACTGAAAAATATATTTAAATCTTCAATAGGATTTATATAATATTTTGGTGTAGTTTAGTGGGTTTTCTTGTGTTTTTTACCCTGTATTCACTTTGGGAAGTCGGGGGGTGGGGGGGTTCTTATAATTATAATCTTATAATTTTCTCAACTGTAATATTGTATTGGTATTATATAAGAATGGCATTTTTTTTTATAAAAGATGGTTGCTCGGGCGGCACCCTGGCACTACATCTGGAGAGGATGGTGAGGAGTGAAGGTCAGAGGGAAGTAGGGAGGTGGTAGGAGGAGGGAGGAGAGAGAGGGAGGCAGAGAGTGGGTGGATAGTAGTAGAGGTAGGGAGAAAGGAAGAGGAGGATGTGGTGGAGGGGGTGCCAACGAGCAATACCAATAGTTATTTTAATTATTTTAGCTAAGTTTTTATGTTTTGTTTTTGTGATGGAAAAAGTTGTAAATGATTGTATTCAGTTGAGTTGTTTTAATTTGATTTTTTTGTTTTTTGTTATATTTATAATTAATAAAAAAAGATATGGGGGGAAAAAAGACTTCTGTCCACCAATCTTTCACACTAGGATCCCAGTCCTTCAGGTAAGCAGTTAAAATTCCACTAAAATAAAATAAACAACTTTCACCCAAGCTTTATTTAACTAATGCCAGAGTTTGAGTATTGCCTGAAGTTATTAGAAGGACAGTATGTTAAGAAATGAATGAAACACAGAATATTTTGTTTCAGGTTTCCCTTTGTGATGATGATGGTGGTACAAGTTTGTGCACATACAAATGCTTGTGGGTTGTTTTTTTTTCCATACAAATTGAAAGTTGTGTGTGAGAGAAAGGTTTGAAATCCCAGAAGTAACAGTTATCTAAACAGGAAGATAGAAATGGATGTTGTGGAATGACAAAAAATGAAAAGGTGGGATTTATTTGGGATACTGCTTATTGTATAGAATGCACTAGCCTGAGATGCACTCACTGAAATCCACATGAAATCTAGCATTAAAACTTTTCCAATCAAGCACTGAATATTACCAGATTGGCAGAAATATTCAGCTGACAGAGCATTTATTTTGCCAGTTAAATACTCGATTCTTGAAGAAAAGAGTTGCAAGATGAGATTTTGGGTGTTAGGAATACCCCAAGGGAAAGAGCAATGCTCTGAAATGAATCATTGATGTTATTAAATAGGAAATTGGCCCTTTGCATTCTGAAATTTTAGTATGGATATTTGTATTACAATCTTAGACTAGAATAATTTTTATTGGGCAAATCCAGAGAAGGCTGCATATGAGAAGACATACTGAATTCAATGCAAAGCTAAAGGCATTCAACTATGCACATGCCATTGGTCCATGGGAACTGAGACAAATTTTAGAGACTGACAGGAAGTACATTTCACTTGAATTCTTGTCTCCTAGATGCCCGCATTTTTTTTCAAAGTGGACGTTAGCAAACTATAATAGGCTTTTAAATCTTTTTTTTTAACTTCAATATAGTTCTGCTAATGAATAAAAAACACTTTATCAACTCATATAAACTAGCAAGGCTCCAGTAAGGTGGAATCCTTTAGCCAAACACCCAGAAAGATAGATACAATTGCAGGAGAATTGGCGGAGACTCAAGATGAAGATCTATGAGGGACAAGGGCGGTTAAGAAGTTTGATCTATAAATAAAAATAAATAAATAATATGTCAAGGGTGACTGTACAAACTGAAGGCCCCCCCCCACATGTGATGTGGTGCATGCTAAAAAGGATGATTTTTCAATCACACCGTAGTACATATTAGGTTAATTTTTTAAAACTGCCCTCTGGATACCTGAACTGGTATGCAGGAATGATCTTGGGAGATAGGAGGAAGAACTGCAGCCTTGACAACAAAAAAAAGATATGTCAGCCCACAGAAGGAAAAGGTTGAGAAGGGATCTCTCCCCATTTTTTAAGAAAGTAAAAGTAAAGGAGGAGGGAAGTGCATTCTGTAATGGTATGTGGAAATTCCCTTGATAAACAGGTGGTAGGAGAATCACAGACTGGACAATCCATGTGCACCAGTTTCTGGACAACCTTGATGGGGCTGACAATACCCTTGAATAGTTGGAAATAAGCCCTACTGAATTCAGTGAGACTTGATACCAAGGAGACCTCAGTATGCTTTGAACAAAACACGCTTTAAAGCCACCCTGAAAAAGGGGTAGTGCCCCATTGAATTTGCTCCATGAAGCAGATATGACTCTTCAAGCCACAGTCCTCTTTTATTCTGTATTAGCATGGTAGCCTAAACAAAGCTGTGCTACAGCAGTAACAACTGCTGAGTATATTAATATGCTGTTAATAAGTATTACAGTGTTTTTCAAACTTGGCAGGTTTCAGTAATGAAGTAAAAGTTTGTCCCTGTGTTTATTCATCTAATAGATTTATATACTGCTTATTAACTAAAATTCTGAACATGCGTTAAATATTTTTTTAAAAAAAATAAATTAATGAGAACATGTACAGTACTTGAAGTAATGCAAACAGAGTCACCGGAATCTGACTTGATACATGCTTCCAACACAAATCAGTGGAACTGTTACTGAGTAAATATTCATAACATTTGTATTGTATGAAAACATATTTGTTCTTTGCATTTTCCAATAGGGGCTAATTGAATTTTATTTACTGAGGAAGGAGCGTCACAAAATGGTCCCTTTCCTACATTTTGCTTTGCATTAGTTACTGTATATTTATCAGTGTGTTAAATAAAACATCTCTCTTTCAGGGTGCTTCATCTGTCAGTAATGTGTTTCTTGCTTCCTCTTTGTGTGTGCGTAGATGTCATTGTGATTATGTTCTTTTAAGTGTAAATGGACAATAGCTCCAGTATCATATTCAGGGAACTTTGGGGTTGGGAAGAACAATGTTGATTCAGGTTTCTATGCCACAAATTTACATTTCTGTAAATTGCTTTTCAGGTTAAATATTGTAAAATATTGCAAAATAAAAAAGGAACAATGAATAGGCTTTTCCTCCTGGGGTAGAATTTTAGAGAAGCTTTATACACATATATACATACATATATATACCATCCTATAAACTTAGGGAATTCTCAGTGCCCTGGTTTTCTTCTTGTCCTGATATTATTTCATTTATTCAATATTTCTGGAAACTGTCCCAGTTTTCCTTACAACAGTAGTTCTACTGTGTTTGAGTTTAGAGGACACCATTATCATTACACTGAAGTTGTTTAGTGATGCGTTTGTGTTATCTGTACAAGCCAAGATTTCCATTTTAGTTACATGGGAAGTGAAAAGTAGAAAATTATATACATGTTAGCAAAAATGTCACAACAGAATCTGTCATGAAAATTAACAGTTGTTAATTTATAGAAAATGCCTTTAACAACTCAGATATATTTCTTTGAGCAAGCTATCAATGATACATCAAGCAACCTGCCATCAAAGCTTGAATCTTGACCCCCCATCTTGTCTCAATAAATGTTTCAGCTCGATCCTAATACTGCTCTAAAAGTGGGTGTGACAGCTCCAATTTATCTCTAGCTGTGCAAAGTATTATTCTAAAATATTCAGAAACAAAGAAATAGGGCAGATAAGATGAATGCTGATAGATGGAAACTTTGTGCTATACGTGAATTTTTATTTCCTCTTGATTGTGAAGGTTAGTATGGGGTGTCGAAATATGCATGAGGTATCACTGCTGGCAACTGCCATTCATATTCATTGACATTCTATCAGTGAGCTGTTCAATTGACATCCTTAGAGAATTTGACTACCGCATCTTGTTTTATCCTAGAAGTACTCAGAACAGTTGCTCTAACACTCATTGTTGATTACCAAAATGCCATATGGATTCATGGTGCTAATTAGTTTTCACTTTTGAGGCTAAAGTCTTCCTTGGTAGGAAGGTTTTGCCAAGATTTTATAATTACCTCTTAAACTATCCATGCAGTCAGCCACCATTATTTATTGACTAAGTTTCACATCTCCAGAGCATCAGCATGTATCAAGACTCACTACTGTAAAAGAAGTGAGCTCCAGTAAAGGAAATGGCTGTAGATATTTACTTATACTTTCTGGTTTTCCATTATCATTCTTCCATAAATGACTATTTGAAGAAATGTTGTGTCTCTTATAGTTGATTTATAGCTCACTTATAACATTAATCGGTAAATCTATTTATTCTATAAAATGTGTTTAAATTTAAGAAATTAGAGAAAGACATGAATGTAATTGTTGTATGTGTCAGAACTGTTGTATACTTTTGATTGCCAGCAATAGTTTGATGCATAAGGAGAATATGAACATATCAATTGTCTGGTAAAAGAAAAAATATTGTCTAGTAATTCAGCTACTAGGAATGTTCCTCAATAAACCAACTTATTATTGATTTCTCAGTGAAAAGTGGGATAGAGGTTTTACAAATGGATACAACTTTTAAAAATAATTTAATTCAAATAAATTGGAACTGTGTTAATTGAAAAAATCAATTCTGTGCAAGTCAATCAATATATATCACAGGAGAGTGAAAAATATTTCTTGATGAGTAATCTAATGTAACATATTATTGATGGAGATAAATTAACTAAGACAGTGACACTTATTATGATATAACAGCATTTGCAGATGAGCTAATAAAAGTCCTAATAAATATTCTTCAGCATCTCAGTTCAAACTAGTTTTCTTTGTGAGTCACACAAACAAGCATTGAACATAAGAACATAAGAAGAGCCATGCTGAATCAGGCCAAAGCCCATCGAGTCCAGCATTCTGTGTCACACAGTGGCCCACCAATTGTACATGGGGATCTTGAGCAGAAAGAGAAGGCAAAACCCTCCCTTTCCCTTGACCCCCAACAAATGGTACTCAAAGGAATCCTGCCTGCCTCAACCAACATAGAGGCGGCACATGGACATCCATTTTAATAACCACCGATACACTTGGCATCCATGAATCTATCTAGCCCTGCCTTGAAGCTGTCAAGGCTGACAGCTGTCACGACCCCTTCTGGAAGTGAATTCCATAAATCAACGACCCTCTGGGTGAAGAAATATTTCCCTTTATTTGTCCTCACTTTCTTAGCTATGAGCTTTAGGGAGTGCCCCCTTGTCCTGGTATTGTGTGATAGAGAAAATAATTTTTCTCTATCCACCTTTTCTATCCCATGCATGATTTTATACACTTCGATCAAGTCACCCCTTAAACGCCGTCTTTCAAGGCTGAAGAGACCAAGGCGTTGCAATCTGGTTTCATAAGGGAGGCGCTCCATTTCCTTGATCATTCTTGTTGCCCTTTTTTGCACCCTTTCCAGTTCCATTATATCCTTCTTGAGGTGCGGTGACCAGAACTGTACACAGTATTCCAAGTGTGGTCTCACCATCGATTTGTACAGAGGCAATACAACACTTGCTGACTTATTTTCGATTCCCTTCCTAATCATGCCAAGCATGGAATTTGCTTTTTTTTACTGCTGCTGCGCATTGGGTTGACATCTTCATCGAGCTGTCCACCAAAACCCCAAGATCCCTTTCTTGGGTTGTCTCAGAAAGTTTGGTCCCCATCAGTTGGTAAGTATAATTGGGGTTCTTTGCCCCGATGTGCATAACTTTGCACTTGTTTAGGTTAAAATGCATTTGCCACTTTGTTGCCCACTCACACAATTTTGAGAGATCCTTCTGGAGCTCCCGACAATCAGTTTCACTTTTCACAACCCGGAACAATTTAGTATCATCAGCAAACTTGGCTACCTCACTATTAACTTCTACATCCAGATCATTGATGAATAAATTAAAAAGTAAAGGTCCCAAAACTGAACCTTGGGGTACACCACTTCTCACTTCTTTCCATCCGGAGAATTGTCCATTTATTGCCACCCTTTGCTTCCTACAATTTAGCCAGTTACCAATCCAGGACAAGACCTGTCCTCTAATTCCGTGGCTGGAGAGCTTTTTAAAAAGCCTTTGGTGAGGAACTTTGTCAAAAGCCTTTTGAAAGTCAAGATATACAATATCAACTGGGGCCCCTTTATCTATGTATTTATTTACACCCTCAAAGAATTCTAACAAGTTAGTAAGACATGATTTGCCTTTGCAGAAACCATGTTAATTTTCTTTCAGCAATGCCTGTTTTTCTATGTGCCCTGTAATTTTATCTTTAATAATGGTTTCCATCAGTTTGCCTGGAACTGAGGTTAGACTGACTGGTCTATAGTTTCCTGGATCACCTCTGAATCCTTTCTTGAAGATCAGGGTTATATTTGCTTCCCTCCAATCCTCTGGTACAGTGCCTGATCTTAGAGAAAGATTATATATTTTAGCTAGAAGTTCAGCAATTTCACACTTGAGTTCCTTGAGAATTCTAGGGTGGATGCCATCTGGACCCGGCGATTTGTTGACGTTTAGTTTAGAAAGGCATGCAAGAACATCTTCCTTGTTTATCTCTATCAGGTTTAATTCTTCTATTTCCCTCCCTGGGAAAACTAATTCAGAGGCAGGCAAATGTTCTTTATCCTCCTCGGTGAAAACGGAGGCAAAGAAGTCATTTAGCCTCTCAGCAATCTCCTTGTCTTCTCTGATTATACCCTTCTGACCATTGTCATCAAGTGGCCCAACTGATTTTCTGGTTGGGTTCCTGCTTCTGATGTACTTAAAAAAGGTTTTGTTATTATTTTTAATATTCTTGGCTATGTGCTCCTCAAAGTCTCTCTTGGCTTTCATGATTATCGCCTTGAATTTGGTCTGCCAGAGTTTGTGATCCCTCCTGTTCTCCTCGGTAGGAAGAGCCTTCCATTTCTTAAATGAGTTTTTCTTCTTTCCAATAACCTCCTTTACCTCATTCGTAAGCCATACTGGTATCCTCTTGGACTTTCCAATCCTCTTTCTTCTTTTAGGAATGCATTTTATTTGAGCCTGCTGTAACGTATTTTTAAACAGTCTCCAAGCATTTTGGAGGGATTTGACTTTTTTTACTGTTCCTTTTAGTTTCTTCTTTACTATTTTCCTCATTTTGTCAAAATTCCCTCTGTGAAAGTTTAAGGTCTCTGTGTTAGTTTTCACTGACAATTTGCTATCCATGGTTAAGTTGAAGGTTATTGTGTTGTGATCGCTGGTTCCTATGGGCTCGGTTACAAGGACATCATGAACCAAATCCTGTGCGTTAGTTAGAACCAAGTCCAGGATCCCCTTTCCCCTGGTAGGTTCCATGACCATCTGCTCAAGGGAATAATCGGCTAACATGTCGAGGAACCTTGTCTCTCTTTCATGTGTAGAACAAGAATTTACCCAATCTATTTGGGGATAGTTGAAGTCCCCCATTATGACTACCCTATTTCTTTTTGAGGCCTCCTTAAATTCATTTTCCAAATAGCAATCTGCCTCTGGAGTTTGGTTGGGAGGGCGATAACAGATCCCTAACGTCAGATTAGTTTCCTGTCCTGGGATTTTTATCCACAGTGTTTCTGTGGGTGAGTTTGAATTTTCTTGAATTTCAAGTTCATGAGATTCTAACTCCTCATTTATGTACAAGGCCACGCCACCACCATTTCTCCCTCTCCTGTCCATCCTATACAATTTGTAACCTGGAATCCTTGTGTCCCATTGGTTTTCATCTGTCCACCAGGTTTCTGTTATGCCGATAATATCTGTCAGACTAATTTAACAATAGCCAAAAGTGGAACTTAAAAACCATATTGTTTGATTAGAATCACATAGATAAGATAAAATAATAATGAATAGTCAGATAATCAGGTAATTAATAGTAAGTGAGACCTAGACATATATAGCTGATCATACATGTGTATTGGGACAATGTATAGAATGAATAATTTAAAATTCTGATTTTCTAATTCGCAGGAATTTTAGAGGAGTTTTAAGATTAATTGATTTAAATTTATTCGATATTCAGCTCGAGTGGGCTCTGGGTGGCATACAAAACAAAACAAAAAAAACTCCATAAAAACTGCTAAAAACGTAAAATTAAAGCAAAACAAGCATATATTTCAAGATTCAGGAAAAGCCATCTTGAGTGCTAGGTAACTATATTGTGATAGTATTAGGTAGTTATCAGACTAAATAAAATAGTAGGATAACTCATTTACACAGTTCCTTGGCTCCTAATTTTTCCATATGTTCTCTGTCAATGCCCACTCTTGTTTCCCCAATATCAACTAATGGAATAATCTGAATATCTACCCTCTTTCTCCCATTGTGGAATTCTACAACAATCAAAGAAATGCTGCTTCAGAGAAAATACTTAATTTATGAATAGGAAATCTGAGATGTGTTTTAAAATATATTTTCCTCCAAATACTACAAATGATTTTTTCAAGGAATGAGTTTAGCTAATGTTCATGTTCATGACGATGGAGAAATCATAAAATCTGGAAGCCACTTTAACATGTTCATTTTGTTTGAGCAACATCTATTTCCAGTCTGAATGTTTATTTACCCTGCTTTAATGGATATTTTCCTAATGTATTTTCTTTTCACTTAATCTTACTAATTTCACCTCTGAATGTTCTGATTCTGTTTCTAAGATCTGCCTGCTAAATGCATTCAGGGTTGTGCCTTTAAATGAACGCTGTTGAGCTGAGTATGTAAAGGGAGGGGGGAATTCTAGAAAGAAAGTTGCTTGATTCACTTTGACAGCTTAAGTCTCACCTCTGTGTTATACACTTAAGTATTCTGAGCATACCACGTGGGTATTAACCATCTATCTGTAATAGTCACACTTCACTGTTTTTTCACTGTGTGCTTGGAAAATGTTTATGTATCTAGCCTGCCACTGGGACTTGCCAGCATGTCATCTCCAGCAGCGATGATGGAGTATGTGCTCACAGTTCAGCATGACAGTTATTTGAACAATGCTGGTGTCAGATAGAGTCTGCTGGGAATGTGAGGCTGTCGATGGAGTGTAAGGTAGCCCATGAAAAAAAGCCAAGGGAAGGGCATGAAGAGAGGGGGAAAAAACACATTGTATTGTCACTATGGAAGATCAGCAAGGAGTGCTGTGCTCCAGTTTTATTTTTTTTCACCCCCATTGTGGAATGCAATCCACATAAGGAGCACACCAAGGAGAAATTGTCAGCTCTTGAATTCAGTGACTAGTGGCCTGTCTGCTTTGTAAGAAAAAAGGAATCGCAAACAATAGAAAAGCAAAGGCTTTTATAGAAGTCAAGAGCTACAAGGAGAAAGCTGAAGAATACCAAAATGAAGTCAGTGTGTACTTCATCAGTTATTACAACAACAAACCTTTGACTGTGTCAATCATATCAGCCTATGGAAAGTGCTCAGAAACATAAGGGTTCTAGAACATTTTATTGTCCTTGTGAGAAACTTATATACAGATCAGGAAGCCACAGTAGGGGTAGAACATGGGGAAAGCTTAGCTTGTCATTGGCACACGAGTGCGACAAGCCAACATATTTTCCCATTTTTATTTAACCCATATGCCAGATATATACTGTAACTAGGGAAGGTACATTGGAAAAAGAGGAGCATAGTTTTAAAACAGAAGTTAGACATATCAATAACCTGCACCATGCTGATGATATGACCCTGATAGCTGAAAATAGAAAGAATCTGCAAGATCTAATACTAAAAATCAAAGAGCAGCGTGAAAGAATGAGCCAAAAATTAAATCTAAACAAGACCAAATGATTGACATCAGGTAGAATCGTTGGCCTTAAGTTGACAATGAAGATATCAAAGTGATGGTTAATATTGCCTTTTAAGATCAACCGTTATCAGTAAAGGAACAAGCAGTCAAGAAATATCCTGCTGAATAGCATTTGGTGGTACGGCCATGAAAGCTTGGGAAAAGATAGTTCAAATGTTGTGATACAACTACAAAGATCATAATCATGCAAGTCATGTAACATGCTATGGAAGTCAAAGTTGGCTCTTAAAGATGCAGGAAAGAAAGAGTATTAATGACTTTGAACTTTGGTGTTGGAGAAGACTCCTGAGAGTATCATAGCCCAGCCAAGAAAACAAACTAACCAAACATTGAACAGTTCTCATTCAAGACACAAATGACCACTCTCAAATTATCCTGAATAGAATAGAATAGAATAGAATAGAATAGAATAGAATAGAATAGAATAGAATAGAATAGAATAGAATAGAATAGAATAGAATAGAATAACTTTATTGTCACTTTAAGTGTACACTAATCAGCATACATTAAAATGAAACTTCGTTGCATTCAGCACTCAAAGGGTAACCACCTCCAATATACACCACATAAACATGACAAAAAATTATGCACATACCAACATACACACACATATATGACACAGAGGAACAATACACTCTAATTTGGATGTATACATATACATGGTGAGAAAAAAGAATCATATGAATTTACAAGACAGATGGCATAAGGACCAAAGCTGTTACAAAATCTATAGTCCTGCTAGAAATACCTCGAAACCTCCTCCCAGAGGGGAGCAACAGAAACAGACCATAAAGTGGGTGTGTGGGGTCTCTACAATGCTTCGAGCTCTAAGCACATAGCGCTTATCAGCAGTATCCTGAATAACAGGAAGCAATTTTACTATAATCTTCTCAGCTGTCCTAACCACTTTCTGTATGGACCTTCTATCTGAGGCACTGCTACTATCAAGCCAAACAGTGATGCAGTTTGTTAAAAAGGCTCTTAAACATGCCTGTGTAAAAAGTGGCCAGGACAGAAGGAGAAAGATATGCTCTCCTCATCCAACGCAGGAAATGCAGACACTGGTTTGCACACTTCACTAAAGATGACATACGAAGAGACCACGTCAGATTTTAGTTATAGCTGCACCCTCAGGTACTTAATGCTATAGACCAGTGCTTTTCAACCTTTTCACAGATTGTACTACTTTTAGGATATGGCAGTATTCGAGTACCACCAGTCGCCTAGCAAGGTGTCAAAAACTTGATGATGAGGGGGGGAAAAGGAAAAAAGTGATAAAGTACATGTAGTTCTCAACTTACAACAGTTTGCTTTGTGCAGGGGTGTCAAACTTCCAACCCGCAGGCTGGATGCATCATAGCGAAACTGCGCCCACCCAATTGCCGGCAATGGCAAAAAAAGTCGTGACATGTGACATGATGTTGCAAGTTTGACACCCCTGGCTTAGTGACTCTTACAATGGCACTGAAAAAAGTGACTTATGATCATTTTTTTACACTTATGACCATTGCAGCATCCCCAGGGTCACGTGACTTACATTCAGATGCTTGGCAATTGATTCATATTTATGATGGTTGCAATGTTTCAGGATCATGTGATCCTCTTTTACAACCTTCTGACAAGAAAAGTCAATGGGGAAACCAGATTCACTTAACAACCATATTACTAATTTAATAACTGCAGTGATTCACTTAACAAATGTGGCAAGAAAAGTCATAAAATGGGACAAAATTCATTTAACAAGTTTCTCACTTAGCAACATAAATTTTGGGCTCAATTGTGGTCATAAGTTGAGGACTATCTGTATACCCACTTACCACACTTTTAATGGGAAACTTGTGCCTGTTTCTCTGACATTAATCTTTGAACTGTTCTATCCCCTCTCTCCCACTGCTTGGCTCAAAGAAGCCTCTCGTCCATCTCTCTTTCTCCCCCTCTTCGTCTTTTTTTTCTATCCCTTTTTTACCCAAACCTCCTCCTTTTATATCCTCTCCTCTCTCCCCCTCCACTTTTTCTCTTTGGTGCAACTCCACCTAATTCCTCTCCCCCAAGCTGCACGCTGCTCCTGGAAGCACCAATCAGCTAGACCCCTGTGTAAATCCTAGGCGCTCAGCAGAGCCCCAGCAACACCGCAATTCCAGCTGACTGTCCCACGGGCCTGTGCAGCACTGCTGCCTCTTAAGCTCATCCCCCCACTACAGTTTTACACTTTTTTTACACTTTTTTTAAACATTTTTACACTGCTTTTCAACCCATCATACACACACCACCTACCAGGTGCCGAGTACCATCAGTGGTATGCGTACCAAGCATTGAAAAGCACTGCCCTATACCATTTCAGATAAGTGGCTGTCCAGTCTCTTCTTAAAACCCACAACTTCTGACAGCAAGCTGTTCCACTGGTTAATTGTCCTCACTGTTAGGAAGTTTCTCCTTAATTCCAAGTTGCTTCTCTCCTTGATTAGTTTCCATCCATTGTTCCTTGTCCTGCCCTCTGGTGCTTTGGAAAATAATTTGATCCCCTCCTCTTTGTGGCAACCCCTTAAATATTGGAACACTGCTAGTCCTTCTTTTCTCTAGACTAGCCAAGCCGAAATCCTGCAACCGTTTTTCATATGTTTTAGCTTCCAGGCCTTTAATCATCTTATTGCTCTTCTCTACACTTTTTCCAAAGTCTCAACATCTTTTTTGTAATGTGGTGACCAAAACTGGATGCAGTATTCCAGGTGTGGCCTTACTAAAGCTTTATAAAGCCGTACTAATACTTTACATGATTTTGATTCTATGCCTCTGTTTATACAACTAAGGATTGCATTAGCTTTTTGGGGTGCTGCTGCACACTGCTGGCTCATATTTAAGTGATTGTCCACTAGGACTCCAAGGTCCCTCTCACAGTTACTGTTTTTGAGCCAGTTTTCTCCTAATCTATACTTGAACCTTTGTTTTTCCTACTTAAGTGTAGGAAACTCTTTACATTAAATGTCATGTTGTTGAATAAGGCCCATTGTCACGATCTTTTTGGATCCTGAGCTTGTCTTCTGGGGTGTTAGCTATTCTTGCCAGCTTAGTGTCATCTGCAAATTTGATGAGTTCCCCTTCTATTCCCTCATCTAAGCCATTTATGAAGATATTGGTACCTCACTGTTTACTTTCCTCCATGTAGATGTAGTACCATTGAGGATGACACATTGAATGGTTTGTTAGCCAGTTACAAATCCATCTGGTGGTGATGCTGTCTATCCCATATTTTTCTAGCTTATCAAGAAGTAGGTTGGTCCCCCCTGCTATTTGTCCTAAGTCCCCCCTGCTATTTGTCCTAACACTGGAAATTTTACTGAACAGAATAAGAGCGGCAGAGGATGTACAGGGCATACAGATTAAACAGCAAGACTACAAACTATGTGCCTTTGCGGATGACCTGCTGGTGACAATGTCGCAACCAGCACAGTCAGCAAGGAAATTGATGGAGATAATGGAGGACTACGGTAGGGTGTCAGGCTTCAAAGTAAATATACCAAAAACAAAGATGCTAGTCAAAAACCTAGACAAAAAAGCAAGACAGAACTTGGAAAGAATAACGGGTTGTGAAATAGTCAAGAAAGTCAAATACTTAGGAGTGGAGATAGAATCAACAAATGCGAAATTATACAAGAATAATTACGAGGTCCTGTGGAATAAGATACAAGCAGACCTGGAAAGGTGGAAATCACTACGTCTGTCCCTGCTCGGCAGGATAGCGACAGTAAAGATGAATGTATTACCCAGATTTTTATTTCTCTTTCAAATGCTACCCATACTCAAGAAGGATGCGGACTTGGACAACTGGCAGAAGGGCATCAACAGATTTATTTGGGATGACAAGAGACCGAGGGTGAAACTAAAAATCATCCAAGACGCAAGGGAGAGAGGGGGACTCAAAATGCCTAATTTAAAGCTATACTACTATGCAGCAACGTTGGTGGCGGTTAGTGACTGGATCAACATGACAAATGATAGAATTCTGAATGCTGAGGGGCATGGTCTACTATTCGGCTGGCACGCATACTTAGTATACGACAAAAAGGCAGATAGGAACTTCAAGGAGAACCCACTACGAATCCCGTTGTTATGGGTCTGGAACAAATATAAGCACCTCCTACACGACAGGATTCTCATCTGGACGATCCCTGGACACGCAACAGGGGATATGAACACAGCCCAAGGACAAGAAGTGGTGCCCTACAGTGAACTTATACTGGGAGAAGAAAACGGGTTCCTCTTGAAACCTCAAGCAACGCTAGCAAACAGGAATAGGAAGTACCTGGCTATCATATATACAACTACAATCAAGGTGGCGTAAAGACAAGAAGAAGGGCTTCTCCCAGACCGATGAGAATCTAATTAAACAGATTAGAGAACAGGGGATTATGCACATCAAACGAGTGTACAGCATTCTGATAGAAATGGACTCTGAAACCGAGCTAGTCAAGAACTGTATGATAAAGTGGGCACAAGACTTCGGACACCCTATCGCCATGGACACATGGGAGAAAATCTGGGTGAGGAATGTAGAATTCACGAAATCGCAACACTTAAGGGAAAACTTCTACAAGATGTTCTATAGATGGCACCTAGACCCGAAAAAAATATCACTCATCTACCCGGACTCCCAGCCCAAATGCTGGAGGTGCGGGGACGGGGAGGCTACTTACTTTCACATATGGTGGACATGCAGAAAAATCAAAGCATTCTGGAGGAAGATATGGTGGACACTCCAAACTATTTTCAAAAAGCGTATAGAATTTCTACCCCAGGCTTTTCTGTTAGGGATCACAAAGGACTTCACTACCTCAGAGACAAATTTATTTTTGAACTTAATTACAGCAGCAAGATTGTTGGTGGGACAATACTGGAAGAATCCGGAAATACCGCCTATTGAAGAATGGACTGTGAAAGTAACAAATTTGGCGGAAATGGCGAAAATATCAGCATACTTGAAAAATCGCTCCAATGAACAATTTTTGACGGACTGGGAACAGTGGATAGACTATATCCAAGAGAGACACCAATCAAACAGAATGCAGCTGGCGTTTAGCTGAGGCTCGATGGGAGGAGGGAAGAAGGGTTAACAAATCAAATGTTTACAAAAACTAACACCCAATGTTGAATGTATATGTTCTATAACTAATGCCTCTTAACATAATCTTAGGACTAATGTTGTTTGCTTTAATACTGTTAAAGCGGACTGAATCTCTACCTCAGGATATGAAATTTTTACCTCAGGATCTCTGGTTAGGGACCATAAAAGATTGCACTAGTAAGGGGATGAAGTCAATTCAGAAGCGCAAACGAACAATATGCAACAGACTAGATACAGCAGATAGACCATATATAAGAGAAACACCAACCAAACAAAAGGTACTCGGAGTATACTTGAAGAGGGAAGGGAGGAGGGAAGAACGTTTACTAAAACAGATGTTTACAAAGATTAATACCTAATGTTGTATGCTAAGTTCTAGGATGATTGTTTAGCAATAGGATCCTTGGTTTAATGTTGATCACATTAATATGGAACCAGATAAGAGAAACACCAATCAAACAAAGTGTAACAGAAGTATAGTTGAGGCTAGACGCGAGGGGTGGGAAAAAGGCTTACTAATTCAGACGTTTTCAATGACTAATACTTAGTATTGTATATCAGGTGCCATGATGATTGCTGCACAATATGTTTTTATGTTCAATGTTGATTGTTTTAATAAAAGAATTTTATATTTAAAAAAAAAAGAAGTAGGTTGTGGTATACTTTGTTGAATGCCATGCTGAAGTTTAAGTATACTATGTCCACAGCATTTTGCTGGTCTACTAATTTAGTCACTTTGTCAAAAAATAAAATAAGATTGGCTTGGCATGATCTATTTTTAACAAACCCATGCTAGCTTCTAGTTATAGCTTTATTTGTTTCTAGATGTTCGCAGATCTGTTTATACAGTATCTTTTTCAGTATCTTCCCAGGTATTGACATTAGACTCTTTTCTCTCTACTGCCTGTTACTTCCTTGCCATCTTGTCTCTTATGTGGACCTATGGTTTCCTTGACTTTTTTCTTTTTTTTTTTTTTTTTTTTTTTAATAAAAATTCTTTTATTGAAACAATTAACATTGAACATAAAAACATGTTATGCAGCAATCATCATGATCCCTGGTATACAATACTAAGTATTAGTCTTTGAAAACGTCTGAGTTAGTAAGCCTTTTCCCCCACTCCTCGTGTCTAGCCTCAACTATACTCCTGTTACATTTTATTTTGATTGGTGTTTCCCTTATCCGTTTCAATATTAATGTGATCAACATTAAACATAAGATCCTATTGCTAAGCAATCATCCTAGAACATAGCATACAACATTAGGTATTAATCTTTGTAAACATCTGTTTTAGTAAACGTTCTTCCCTCCTCCCTTACATCTTCAAGTATACTCCGCATACATTTTGTTTGATTGGTGTTTCTCCTATGTATGGTCTATCTACTGTATCTAGTCTATCGCATATTGTACTTTTGCGCTTCTGAGTTGACTTCATCCCATTACTAGTGCAATCTTTTATGGTCCCCAACCCGAGATCCTGAGGTAAAAGTTTCATATCCTGAGGTAGAGATTCAGTCTACTTTAACAATATTAAAGCAAACAACGTTAGTCATAAGGTTATGTTAAGAGGCATTAGTTATAGAACATATACATTCAACATTGGGTGTTAGTTTTTGTAAACCTTTGATTTGTTAACCCTTCATCCCTCCTCCCCTCGATCCTTAGCTGAACGCCAGCTGCATTCTGTTTGATTGGTGTCTCTCTTGGATATAGTCTATCCACTGTTTCCAGTCCGTCACAAATTGTTCATTGGAGCGACTTTTCAAATATGCTGATATTTTTGCCATTTCCGCCAGATTTGTTACTTTCACAGTCCATTCTTCAATAGGCGGTATTTCCGGATTCTTCCAGTACTGTCCCACCAATAATCTTGCTGCTGTAATTAAGTTCAAAAATAAAGTTGTCTCTGAGGTAGTGATATCCTTTGTGATCCCTAACAGAAAAGCCTGAGGTAGAAATTCTATACGCTTTTTGAAAATGGTTTGGAGTGTCCACCATATCTTCCTCCAGAATGCTTTGATTTTTCTGCATGTCCACCATATGTGGAAGTAGGTAGCCTCCCCGTCTCCGCACCTCCAGCATTTGGGCTGGGTGCCCGGGTATATGAGTGATATTTTTTTCGGGTCTAGGTGCCATCTATAGAACATCTTGTAGAAGTTTTCCCTTAAGTGTTGCGATTTCGTGAATTCTACATTCCTCACCCAGATTTTCTCCCACGTGTCTATGGCGATAGGGTGTCCGAAGTCTTGCGCCCACTTTATCATACAGTTCTTGACTAGTTCGGTTTCAGAGTCCATTTCTATCAGAGTGCTGTACACTCGTTTGATGTGCCTAATCCCCTGTTCTCTGATCTGTTTGATTAGGTTCTCGTCGTTCTGGGAGAAGCCTTTCTTCTTGTCTTCACGCCACCTTGACTGTAGTTGTATATATGATAGCCAGTTACTTCCTATTCCTCTGTTTGCTAGCGTTGCTTGAGATTTCAAGAGGAACCTGTTTTCTTCTCCCAGTACAAGCTCACTGTAGGGCACCACTCCTTGCCCTTGGGATGTGTTCATATCTCCTGTTGCGTGTCCAGGGATCGTCCAGATGGGAATCTTGTCGTGTAGGAGGTGCTTGTATTTCTTCCAGACCCATAGCAGTGGGATTCGTAGTGGGTTCTCCTTGAAGTTCCTATCTGCCTTTTTGTCGTATACTAGGTATGCGTGCCAGCCGAATCGTAGACCATGCCCCTCAACATTCAGAACTCTATCGTTTGTCATGTTGATCCAGTCACTAACCGCCACCAACGTTGCTGCATAGTAATATAGCTTTAGATTAGGCATTTTGAGTCCCCCTCTCTCCCTTGCGTCTTGGATGATTTTTAGTTTCACCCTCGGTCTCTTGTCGTCCCAAATAAATCTGTTGATGCCTTTCTGCCAACTGTCTAAGTCCGCATCTTTCTTGAGTATGGGTAGCATTTGAAAGAGAAATAGAAATCTGGGTAATACATTCATCTTTACTGTCGCTATCCTGCCGAGCAGGGACAGACGTAGCGATTTCCACCTTTCCAGGTCTGTTTGTATCTTATTCCACAGAACCTCGTAGTTGTTCTTGTATAATTTCGCATTTGTTGATTCTATCTCCACTCCTAAGTATTTGACTTTCTTGACTATTTCACAACCCGTTATTCTTTCCAGGTTCCGTTTAGCTTTGTTGTCTAGGTTTTTGACTAGCATCTTTGTTTTTGATATATTTACTTTGAAGCCTGACACCCTACCATAGTCTTCCATTATCTCCATCAACTTCCTTGCTGATTGTGCTGGTTGCGACATTGTCACCAGCAGGTCATCCGCAAAGGCACATAGTTTGTATTCTTGCTGTTTAATCTGTATGCCCTGTACATCCTCAGCCGCTCTTATTCTGTTCAGTAAAATTTCCAGTGTTAGGATAAATAGCAGGGGGGACAGCGGGCAGCCCTGTCTCGTGCCTCTCTCTATATTAAATGAGTCCGTTAAGTCTCCATTGACAATGATCTGGCCTGTTTGTTTCTGGTAAATTGCCGTTATGGAGTTGAAGAACTGTGCTCCCATTTTCATTTTCAGGACCAAGTTCGTCAGGAACGGCCAATTCAGTCTGTCAAAAGCTTTTTCTGCATCTACAAACATTAGAGCGGCGGGTATCTGGTTGTGCCTTTGCAGGTACTCTATTATGTTCAACAGCTGCCTCACGTTGGTTTTCATCTGGCGTCCTTGTATAAATCCCCTTTGGTCCGGGTGTATTGTTTTCTGTAAAACAGTCATTAGTCTATTGGCCAAAATTTTTGTGAAGATTTTATAGTCTGTGTTTAGTAGTGAGATGGGCCTGTAGTTTGCGGGCTGTGTGTTGTCTTTCCCCTCCTTTGGGATTAATGAGATGTAGGCTGTTTTCCAGGATGGTGGGACCTGGCCTCCTTCTTGAATGCTGGCAAATAGCTTTCTGAGGGGTTCCAGCATCTCATCCTGTAGATGCTTGTAGTAGGTCGCTGTTATCCCATCCGTCCCGGGCGATTTTCCTGCTTTCAGTTGTGTGATCGCTGAGTGTATTTCCTCCTTTGTGATTAAGGCATTCAGGGCTTCTCTTTGTGTGTCGGTAATCGCCTGTATCTTTTCGTTTTGTAAGAATTCATCTATCTCTTTGTCTTGTATCTTATCCTCGGCATATAGTTTCGAGTAGAACTCTGTGAAGGCTTTCTTGATGGTTTTTTGTCGGAATTCTAGCTTGCCTTTGTATTCTATCTTTTCAATTATGCGGGATTTTTGTTTCTTTCTTATAGTGTAAGCTAGCCAGCGGCCCGGTTTGTTGGCCTTGCAGAATGTCTTATGTTTTGCATATTGTATATTCCTTGCAACTTGGTCCGCCATCAACATGTCAAATTGCTTTCTTAAGATCTTGAGTCCTTCTTTGGCGACTTTGTCTTCTGGTCTTTTTATCAGTAGCCGCTCCATTTTGCTTATCTCATTTTCTAACTCTTTTCTTTTTTGTTCTTGTTGGCGCCAGTGCCAGCTATTCATGGATATGAGGATCCCTCGCATGTACACCTTGCTGCCGTCCCAGATCTGTTCTATTGGTGTTCCGTTGTTCATATGTGTGCTGAAGTATTCCTTCATAGCTTTTTTGCATTCCGCCACTTTGTCTCCGTGTCTAAACAGGTTTTCATTGATTCTCCAGGACCTCCTCTGCGTCTGGCCGTGTCTTAGCTCCATCCTCACAGGGTTGTGGTCCGTCAGAGCTTTGGGTAGGATTTCCACCGTGTTTAGACGAGTTAGCAAGTCACTAGAAGTTAATATAAAGTCAATTCTGGAGAAGGATTGATGTCTGCCAGAGAAGAAGGTGAATTCTTGTTCTCTGCCATGTCTTTTCCTCCATACATCTGTCAGTTCGAGTTCCTCCTTCATGTCAAAGAAGGATTTAGGCAACTTGGAGTGTTTTTGTGGGTTCGGTGTAGTTCTTTTTTTGTCTAGAGCAGTCTCTATGACCCCGTTCCAGTCGCCCATGATGATGTAAGATCTGTAGTTAAGTTGTGTTACTTTCTTGTGTAGCTTTTTGTAGAATTTGCCTTGTTGCTGGTTTGGTGCATATACGCCCATTACTAGAATCTTCTTGTCCTCTTGTGTTATTTCAATTGCCAGGTATCTACCTTGGGGGTCGGACTCTATTAGCTTGGCCAATACATGTTTCTTTACGTATATAACAATCCCATTCTTTTTTCTTGGCGCCGCTGCTACAAAGTGCGCGCCTAGTTTGTAGTTGGTCAGATATTTCTGGTCTGCTGCTCTGATGTGTGTTTCTTGTAGGCAGATTATATCGCTTTTATCTTGGTTCAGATAGTGGAGAATTTTTCTCCTTTTCTGGGGGGAGTTCAGTCCGTTCACATTCCAAGTCAAATACTTAGTTGCCATCATCTGTTGCAGGATATTTTTGCGAGACCATTTCTGTTATTTCTCCTGTTGTCTTCTTTGGTCCCGTTCCCATGATATCCGGATTGCTGCTCGTATTGGTTTGTGCGGTCTTGCTTTGCTGGTCTGTGTGTTTGGTAGTGGAGCCTGGTAGCCTGTCCTCTGTAGGCTGTCTTGCTGCCTTGTTTTTGTTGCTCCTTGCTCTCTGTGCCCTCGCCTCTCTAGGTATTCCATTCATTTCCTCTGCCACTGCCCTGATCTGTGCCTCTGCGCTGTTTGCTCGTTGGTCTCGATCCCTCCCGCTTTCCCGTGGTCTATCTGTGTCTTCTCCCGCGGTGGGTTGAGGGCCTCCCGACTTCAGTTCCTTTTCGAGGAAGTCTTTGGCTTTCTGGACCGAGGTCAAGTAGTGTCTCTTGTTTCTATAGGAAAGTGACAGTCCTGTTGGGGTTTCCCACCGGTATCGCAGTGCACGCGATCTCAGTTCTGTGGTCAGGAATTTGTAGTCTTTTCTGTCTCTCAGCATCGCCTGGGGGATCTCTTTCAGAACCGTCACCTCCTGTTCCTCTATGTAGAATGCCTTGTTATAGGAAGTGGCAGAGATGTGATTCCGGAGCCTCTGTGTTGTGAAGTGGATGACCACGTCCCTTGGTTGCTGCCTGTTCACTGCCCTCCAGGCGCCCACTCTGTAGATTTTTTCGATTTGCCACCCAATCTCATTGGCGCTCCTGCCCAGGAATGTTGCCAGTGCCTCTACAAAGGTCCTGAGCAGGCTTTCTTGGGTTTCGTATGTTGTCTCTTTCCACCCTCTGAATCTGATCGCAAATGACAGTTGCCAGAATTGCATCATGGTCGACTGGTCCTGAACCTCAGCAGCCTGTCCCTCTATGCAATTTTCCACTTCTTTCATCATCTTTTCCGTATTCTCCCTTGTTTCTTGGAGGTTCTTGTAATGTGTTTGCATTGCCTCCTTCATTTGTTCCAGGTTTGTGGCCACCGCTTTGCGTTGTTCTTCCCACTTTCTCTCCAGGTCTCTCCCCTGGTCCGCCAGCATCCTTTTCATGTTTTTGTATCTTTCCTCCATCTTCTGTTCTGTTTCTATGCGTCCTTTCTCCGTCTTCGCACTCATTTCTGCCAATTTTCTTTCCATGCCCTCTATCCTTGCCGCCATCGTCGCTATCGTCTCATTTAGTGTCTCAATCGTCTCTGTTAGTTCTTGGATCATGCGTGTTGTTGTGGAGTCATGGGTTGGGGTTTGGGTCTGAGGGCCTGTAGTTGGATGGGGGGGTGCGAGGATGGGTGGGGTATTGCCTGGCTGATTAGAGGGCTGGGCCGGGGAGGGTGCAGTTCCCTTCAGGTCTCGCAGTTTGATATGTTTAGTCCGTCTGGCAGCCATTTTGAGCTTCTCCTCCTGTTGGCCTGTCCACCCTTAAAGCCACCCCTTGATGCCAAGAATTGTGGGCGGATTGTTCCTGTGCCAGTTTATCAAGCTGCTAGGATAGGTTGGATCAAACAGTTTATATTTTAACAGAGAAAAAAAAAAAAAAAGAATTTTTTTTTTTAAATTGTCCACTAGGGGGTGCTATTTGCTTTCAGATAAGCTTCGCTGTGCTGGCAGAGATGATGCAAGGTGAAATGATCTGTGGCTTGAGACTTGCACAGATGGCTCTTTTCACCAGGTGCAGTACACTTAGACTTTTTGGGGTCTGGGGGGGTCTTCTGGGGGTCTTGTGAGGGTCCTCCCCCTACCGCTGGGCTCCCCCTGCGTCTACTGTCCCTCGGTGCTCTAATCGGCCCCCGCTAGTCTTACCGGTGTCTTTCTTCGTGCCTGTTGCTCCCTCTGCTCTCCTCTCTTTTCTGTGTCCTATCGGCTTTGTTTGCTTCCGCCTCTCGCTTCTCCTCTCTTGTCGGCTTCTTACTTTCTGGCTCTGGCCGCCTTTGTTCGCTGCTCCAGTCCTCCTCCGCTGTTCTCTTGCCTTTTCTTCCGCTCTCCGACTCTTCTGGAGGTTCTCCGCCGGCCGGCAGGTCCCCTCGGCAGCGCTCCGGTGTCTCCCTTCCGCTCCGCCGCTCGCCTCTCGCCCGTTCTTTGGAGCTCCGTGACTTACGGCTTGGCGCGGCGTTCTCGGGCCTGCCGGTCGCTCTGCTGCCGCCGGCTTCCTCCGCTCCGTCCGCGGCTTCTCGGGACCTCCCGGCGGTGAGTCTGACCTCGTTTGAGAGGTTCGAGATTCCTTTTTAATCTCTACCTCTTTTTTTGTTTCTCCCTGTCTCTTTTTTGTATTTAATTTGAATTTCGCGCGAGCCCCGTTCCGGAGCTCGCAGAGAAAGGCTCCGGTCCTCGTGACCGGAACCGGAAACCCTTCCTTGACTTTTTTCATGTGATTTACATGTTGAAAGAAACTTTTTTTATTATCTTTGACTTTTGTTGCAAGTCTTGTTCATTCTGAGCCTTTGCTTTCCTGACTTTATCTTTGCAGATTCGGACTATCTGCTGATATTCTGCAGGTTGGAAAAGTCAGCACCCTCCTGCTGTAAGAATAATGATATACTCTGAATCTGTTCACAATGTCCATTTTGCTCTCTCAATGCATCTAGATTAAATACTAACCCTAAGTTGATGTGCCCAGCAAAGGGATGTTCCCTAGTATTACGTTTCTTAGTAAAAGATGTGGGAAAATCCCATAGGGGAGCAAATCCACTTAGGTTTAGAGTTAGGTCTCCATAAATTTAGAGACTCAAAGTTGCTTTTTCAAGAAGCAACTGGACATAGATACTTTCAAAACCACTTTATAAGAAATGCATTTCTTTTAGAAGGGGAAAAAATAAAAGCAAAAATTTATATCAAAATACCAGGATGGCTTTCAACAATGGAAGCATTTGCTTACCCAAATTTAATTAATTAGGACAAAGTTGTGACCTACAAAGATATTTTCCCATGTATTTTGCCAGGAAACATTGATAAAGCTGGCTCAAGAAATCAGGGCCATCCTAAGCATAACAGTGTGCTCTGAATCCAATGGCTACATCCATATCACTGCCCTTATTCATGGAACACTAATACTAACCCTAAGTAGATTTACCAGACAAAGGGAGTTTTGCCATGTATTTTATCAGGATAAGATAGGCTCAAAAAGTCAGGGACCTCCTAAGGAAACTCATGCACTCTGAATGCATTGGGATTGATCATTTTGCATTTCAAATTCACGGAGACCTAAACTTAGGTCTCCCTCAATGGGATTTTCCCATGTATTTTACCAGAAAACATAGATAAGACTGGTTCGAAAATTCATCATCTTCCTAAGCAAACCCATGTGCTTTGAATCCAATGGGTAAGTCAATTCTGCTGTCCTTAATCATGGAAACACAACCGTAACACTGTAGATTTACGCTCAAAGGGATTTTCCCATGTATTTTACCAAGAAATGTAGAAAAGGCAGGCTTGAAAAGTAAGCACCCTGCTAAGCATACACATGCACTCTGAATCCAATGGCAACATCAATTTTCCAGTCCTTATTCATGGAAACATAAACATAACCTTAAGTGGATATGCCACTCAATGGGATTTTCCCAACTATTTTTCCAGGAAACAGAGATAAGAATGGTTCAAAAGGTTTGCACCTTCCTAAGAATACCAACGGGCTAGGCATCCATTGGTGATGTCCATTTTGCTGTCTGAAGTCATGGAGACCTAACCCTAAGTGGAACTGCCACCAAATGGGATTTCACCAGGAAACACAGATAAGGAGGGTTCAAAACATTAGAACCTTCCAAAGCATACTGACTGGCTAGGAATCAACTGATGAAGTCCATTTCACTATCTGAAGTTATGGAGACCAAACCCTAATCCTAAATGGAATTAGCTCCCAATGGAATTTTCCCACGTAATTTACCAAAAAACAAAGAAAAGGTGGGCTCAAAATTTTTATCCGTTCCTAAGTATACTGACTGGATAGGAATCCTTTGCAGATGTCCATTTTGCTCACGGATATCACGAAGTCCTAACATTAACTAACCCTAAGTGGAATTGCCTTCCAATGGGATTTTCCCATATATTTTACCAGCAAGCATAGATAAGGGTGGGCTCAAAAGCTTAGTACGTTCCTAAGTGTATCAATCGGCTAGGAATCCACTGGTGATATCCATTTTGCTCTCTGAGTTCATGGTGACCTAACGCTAACCCTAAGTGGAATTTTCCTCCGATGGGATTTTCCCAATTATCTTTCCAGGAAACATAGATAGGGCAGCCTAGAAAAGTCAGTACCCTCCTAACTATAGCCAAGAACTCTAAATTTGTTGGCGATGTCCATTTTACTCTCTGAGTTCATGGTGACCAAACCCTAACCCCAAGTGGAATTTTCCTCCAATGGGATTTTCCCATGTATCTTCCCAGAAAACATAGATATGGCAGGCTAGAAAATTCAATGCCCTCCTAACCATACCAAAGCCCTCTGAATTTGTTGGCAATCTCCATTTTGCTCTCCAAGTTCATGGTGATCTAACCCTAACCCTAAGTGTAATTTAACTCAAATGGGATTTTCCCATGTATTTTACCAGGAAACATAGATAGGGCAGCCTAGAAATGTCAGTACCCTCGTAACAGTACCCAAGAACTTTGAGATTGTGGGCAATCTCCATTTTGCTCTCCTAGTTCATGGTGACCTAACCCTAACCCTAAGTGGGATTTTCCTCTGCTGGGATTTTCCCATGTATTTTTCCAAGAAATATGTTACCCTAACCCCTAGTTGAATTTTCCGCCAATGGGATTTTCCCATGTATTTTTCCAGAAAACATGGATAGGGCAGACTAGAAAAGTAAGTACCCTCCTAACCATACCAAAGCACTTTGAATTTGTTGGCAATGTCCATTTTGCTCTATGAGTTCATGGTGACCTAACCCTAAGTGGAATTTTCCTCCAATGAGATTTTCCCATGTATTTTTTCAGAAAACATAAATAGAACAGCCTAGAAAGTCAGTGCCCTCCTAACCATACCAAAGCACTCTGAGTTTGTTGGCAATGTCCATTTTGCTCTCCGAGTTCATGGTGACCTAACCCTAACCCTAAATGGAATTTTCCTCCAATGGGATTTTCCCATGTATTTTTCCAGGAAATATAGATAGGGCAGCCTAGAAAAGTCAGTGCCCTCCTAACAATACCCAAGAACCACAACTTTGTTGGCAATGTCCATTTTGCTCTCTGAGTTCATGGTGACCAAAGCCTAACCCCAAGTGGAATTTTCCTCCAATGGGATTTTCCTATGTAGTTTTCCAGAAAACATAGATAGAGCAGCCTACAAAGTCAGTACCCTCCTATCCAGACCAAAGCACTCCGAGTTTGTTGGCGATGTCCATTTTGCTCTCTGAGTTCATGGTGACCTAACCATAACCCTAAGTGGAATTTTCCTCCGATGGGATTTTCCCATGTATTTTTCCAGGAAACATAGATAGGGCAGGCTAGAAAAGTCAGTGCCCTCCTAAGCATACCAAAGCACTCTGAATTTGTTGGTGATGTCCATTTTCTTCTGCGAGTTCATGGTGACCTAACCCTAACCCTAAGTGGAATTTTCTTCCAATGGGATTTCCCCATATTTTTTTTCCAGGAAACATAGATAGGACAACCTAGAAAGGCAGTGCCCTCCTAACCATATCCAAGAACTCCGAATTTGTTGGTGATGTCCATTTTGCTCTATGAGTTCATGGTGACCTAACCCTAAGCCTAAGTGGAATTTTTCTCCAATGGGATTTTCCCATATATTTTTCCAGGAAACAAAGATAGGACAACCTAGAAAGTCAGTGCCCTCCTAACCATACCCAAGAACCCCAAATTTGTTGGTGATGTCCATATTTCTCTTCGAGTTCATGGTGACCTAACCTTAACCCTAAGTGGAATTTTCCTCCAATGAGATTTTCCCATGTATTTTTTCAGAAAACATAAATAGAACAGCCTAGAAAGTCAGTGCCCTCCTAACCATACCAAAGCACTCTGAGTTTGTTGGCAATGTCCATTTTGCTCTCCGAGTTCATGGTGACCTAACCCTAACCCTAAATGGAATTTTCCTCCAATGGGATTTTCCCATGTATTTTTCCAGGAAATATAGATAGGGCAGCCTAGAAAAGTCAGTGCCCTCCTAACAATACCCAAGAACCACAACTTTGTTGGCAATGTCCATTTTGCTCTCTGAGTTCATGGTGACCAAAGCCTAACCCCAAGTGGAATTTTCCTCCAATGGGATTTTCCTATGTAGTTTTCCAGAAAACATAGATAGAGCAGCCTACAAAGTCAGTACCCTCCTATCCAGACCAAAGCACTCCGAGTTTGTTGGCGATGTCCATTTTGCTCTCTGAGTTCATGGTGACCTAACCATAACCCTAAGTGGAATTTTCCTCCGATGGGATTTTCCCATGTATTTTTCCAGGAAACATAGATAGGGCAGGCTAGAAAAGTCAGTGGCTTCCTAAGCATACCAAAGCACTCTGAATTTGTTGGTGATGTCCATTTTCTTCTGCGAGTTCATGGTGACCTAACCCTAACCCTAAGTGGAATTTTCTTCCAATGGGATTTTCCCATATTTTTTTCCAGGAAACATAGATAGGACAACCTAGAAAGGCAGTGCCCTCCTAACCATATCCAAGAACTCCAAATTTGTTGGTGATGTCCATTTTGCTCTATGAGTTCATGGTGACCTAACCCTAAGCCTAAGTGGAATTTTTCTCCAATGGGATTTTCCCATATATTTTTCCAGGAAACAAAGATAGGACAACCTAGAAAGTCAGTGCCCTCCTAACCATACCCAAGAACCCCAAATTTGTTGGTGATGTCCATATTTCTCTTCGAGTTCATGCTGACCTAACCTTAACCCTAAGTGGAATTTTCCTCCAATGGGAGTTTCCCATGTATTTTTCCAGGAAACATAGATAGGGCAGCCAAGAATGGTCAGGTGCCCACCAAGAACTCTGAGTTTGTTGGTGATGTCCATTTTGCTCTATGAGTTCATGGTGACCAAACCTTAATCCTAAATGGAATATTCCTCCAGTGGTATTTTTCCATGTGTTTTACCATGTGCTCTATCTATGTTTTCTGGTAAAATACATGGGATAATACCATTGGATGAAAATTCCACTTAGAGTTAGGGTTAGGTCACCATGAACTCAGAGAGCAAAATAGACATCGCCAAAAACCTCGGGGTTCTTGGGTATGGTTAGGAGGGCACTGACATTTCTTGCCTGCCATATCTATGTTTCCTGATAAAGTACATGGGAAAATCCCATTGGAGGAAAATTCCAGCTAGGGCGAGGGTTAGGAAACTATGAACTCATAGAGCAAAATGGACATCACCAACAAATTCTGAGTTCTTGGATATGGTTAGGAAGGAACTGACTTTTCTAGCCTACCCTCTTTTTCCTGGTAAAATACATGGAAAAATACCATTGGAGGAAATTTCACTTAGAGTAGATGACCATGAACTCGGAGAGCAAAATGGATATCGCCAAGAAACTCGGAGTTCTATAGCAGAACTTTTCAAACTTTTCACAGATTGTACCACTTTTAGGACATGACAATATTTGAGTACCACCAGTGCTTAGCAAGGTGTCAAAAACATGATTACTAAAAAAGGGGGGGAGAGAGATTTTCGGTTTTACTGATTAGATTCATTTGTTGTTAAAGAAATGGCAAATATATGATGAATTTATCTACGTTTATTAATATGCACCACTACCAGCTAGCTCAGCAGTCTTGAAACCTGAATTTGTAAGACTTGTGGACTTCAACTCGCAGAATTCCTCAGCCATCATGGCTGGTTGAGGAATTCTGGGAGTTGAAGTCCACAGGTCTTAAAGTTGCTAAGTTTGTAGACCCCTGAGCTAGCTGGTCGGCTATTCTGCCTCTCTCCCTTCTGAGCTCTTCCCATAGTATAGTAAGAATGAACCCTCCTCCAATCCCATCCTTGTACCCTTAAAGATGCAGGAGTCTAGTGCAAAGCAAGAAAGGCTCACAAAATAAAGAAGCATATAAACTCAGCTTTTTTTTTCTTTTAGCTGCCTTATGTGTGTCACAATGTTGTACCCGAGACTGAAAGGCTCCGGCAATTGTGAGAAGTTTTAGCCTTAAATTAAGCCTGTTTACCTTCAAAGAAAACTTTCTAAAAGCCATAGATAGACTCAAGATAATGGAGTAAAACTAATTACATTTGTTTAAAGGGATTCAACCTACAGAAGTCAACACTTTGGACTCATTGCTAAAATATTCCAGTAACCAAAGCATACAAACCAAGCCTATGAATTACAAAACACTGTAAAAACTGTACAAAAATGCTTATGGTAACCCAATCAAGCTGCCAGCTGATCCAGAACTAAATAAACCCACCTCCTTTCCAACATGCCAGCTTTTCATTTCATCAGCACTGATTGCATTCTTCTGGCTGGAAAAAACGAAACAGGAGACCTTTTTTTCCAGCAACAGCTGCTGCTACTTCTCTGTCCCTGTTTCCTCCCTACCTGCTGTGTTCTCCTTCTCTTTCCCTGTTGTCTTTTTTTCCCTTTCCCACCCAAACCACCTCATTTTACAGCCTCTCCTCTCCTCCCCCCTCTTTTCTTCAATTCACCTTGAGCTCTGCGCTGCTTACGGAAACGCCAATCAGCCGGAGCCCTGCCAGCTCCTGGGGCTTCTGCCGAACCCAGACAGTCCTGCAGCTGCTTCTCCCTCAGGCTTGGATCACGTGGGCTCATTCCCTTCCTCCACTACACTTCTCTAGGACAGTCGTGTACCACCTGCCACATGGCAAAGTACCACAGGTGGTATGCATACCACCGGTAGAAAAGCCCTGCTATAGACCACTTCCACAGCTGCAGCCTTGATACAAAGTGAAGTATGACTATGACGGCTCTTTCTAAAATCAACAATGATCTCCTTTGTTTTATTAACAGTCAAAACCAGGTTATTTTTATTGCACCAGTCCACCAAAGCCTTCACCTCCTCCCTATAAACATCTTTATTGTCGTCCCAGATAAGACCCACCACTGCCATGTCATCTGCATACTTCATGGTATGATTCATAGCAGACTTGGCACAGCAGTCATGAGTCATCAAGGTGAACAGTAACGGACTCAAGAAATAGCCCTGTGGGGAACCTGTACTCAAGGAGATGGAATTAGGAACTTTTCTTCCAGCTTGCTCAAACTGGGGCCTATCAATAAGGAAATCAAGTATCTAGTTACATAAAGGAGTATTAAAACCTAATAGGCCCAGTTTGTTCATCAAATGCTGAGGAACGATTGTGTTGAATGCTGAACTAAAATCAACAAATAGCATTCACACATGACTATTCTTCTTCTCCAGGTGTGCCAAGCTAAGATGAAGCACACAAGAAAGTACATCTATAGAGCAGTTCTTCCGATAGGCAAACTGTAATGAGTCAAAAGATTATGCAAAGACCCAGCTCTCTGCAAAAGCCTCTAATTCTGGGAAAGATGGAAGGAAAGAGAAGAAGAGAATGACCTGAAGAGAAGTGAATGAACTCATTACAGTGGCAATGAGTTGAAAGACTTGGAAGAACAGATTAGAATAAACCATTATGGAGAAAATCTATCCATGCAATTGCTAGGAATCAAAAATGACTTAAATATGTCCTGTCAGCTACTTTAGTTCTGTATTAACTTGCCTTTCAGTCTCTTTCTCTGTCTCTCTCTGTGTTTCTATCTCTGTGTCTTTGTTTCTGTCTGTCTTCTCTGTGTGTGTGTGTATGTCTGTATGTATAGCTTAAAGCAATAAAGCATCTCTTTAGCAAATTAATCCTGAAGAAAAAACAATTCTGTGTAGTGATTAAGGCACCAGATTAAAAACCAGGAGACAATGAGACCTGTCTTAGATACAAAGCCAATTGGATGGCCTTGGGCCAGTCACTTTTTCTCAACCCTAGGAGGGAGGCAATAGCAAACCACTTCTGGAAAACTTTGACAAGAAATTGCAGGGATTAGTCCAGGTAATTTCCAGGAATCAAAAACTGACTCAAAGTTAGGAAAGAAGGAAGGAAGGAAGGAAGGAAGGAAGGAAGGAAGGAAGGAAGGAAGGAAGGAAGGAAGGAAGGAAGGAAAGAAGGAAGGGAGGGAGGGAGGGAGGGAGGGAGGGAGGGAGGGAGGGAGGGAGGAACGAACTATGGTCTAACTGCATAAAAATTCCTGATGAGGATAATGATTTTCAAAAGACTATTCTTTCTGAAATGCATGATTACAGTATGCCTCAAAATAATAGGCACCCCCATGAGATAATTAGCTTGCTGATAGTAAAATTTAACATATTTTAAAATACAATAAGTACATTTCACCAGCTACCTATTTAGACCATTCTCCTTTCCAATCCAACGCACGTGAGGTTTAAAGTATTCCCCCCCCCAGGAATTAGTTGACCATGTATCACTAAAAATATTACATAGGAAAATTGTAGAATTGTAAGCTGATAATTATTTTTTAGTGATTTTAATTGCAACTTTTTATATAGAAATCAGCAAGTGACATTCCTCAAAGCATAAAGATTAGCATCTCCTGCTAGTATCCTCAGTTAAGCTTCTATAAAAATAGCAGAAACAGAAAATCTAAAATAATGCAGTGAGATCTGCTTTCCATTTTAAATAAGAATGCTGATTTAAAGAGAATATTTGTAGCTCAGGGCTGAACTGTGGGACCTAGGTGTTTTCTGAGCTTGGTGGTTTTCTTGCAGACATTTCATTACCAAAATAGGTGACATCAGCAGTGCACTGCAAGCACTAGCTAAACGTAGTCCCTCTGTGAGGGAAATGGTTGGTTCTTAAATATGATGAATAAATAAATAAACAGGGCAATTACATGATGTTTTGCTTAAATACTGCTTTGTTTAGTGATGGAATTGCCAGTCCCAATTAATGCAGTTAAGTGAAAAATTACCCCTAAGAATATTGGTGCAGATCAAGATCATAACAGACTTAAACCAAGACTAAATAGGTTAGCATTCCTACTGATGAATATAATAATTTACAGCAGAATCCACTGTGTTGCTTATACTAATACCTCAACATAAAGTCCTCTTGTCCCATTCACTGCAACACTGAGATTGCAATAATTCATCCCTAACACCCTTCTTTAATGATTGAAGAAGCTGGTGAACAGATATTATCAAAACTTTGGCAATTCAACACCATGTTCTGACCCAATCCATCCTCCCACAATTCAGTGCTGGCTGTCCCTGATCTTTAGGTGGGAGTGATGGGACATGTAGCTTCGGAAAGATTATGAGATGGAAAAGATGTAATGTCTTCCCAGATAATGGAGACAAATGGATAGAGGATTGCCTTTGGACCCTGCTGGTAGCTTCCAAAGATATCTTCTTAGTCACTGTTAAAGGCTAAATGTTTGATTGGTTGGGCCTGGACTTAAATCCTCAAGATAACATATATGTTTTTGTGTTTTTTACTGTCACTGCATGTCTAAAGTGCACAAGGGATAATCTATTCAAATGTCTAATAGGCTAAATAAGAATTTATTTTGATAACTAATTGGTAACCTTCATCCGGCTTCCCATTTATCATTCTTTGAGACAGAAAGCTTAAGATGTGTAATAGTTTTGTTAATAAATTACACCATTTGTTTAGTTTGAAAAATTCCCTGAATTTCTGCCATCTGCTTGGTGATTTAACGTCAGTCTTTACATCTTGGCTGCTTCTATTTGCTCTAAATCCTTTTTTTTTCTTTCACAGAGAAGGGAATTCTAGATCTCAAAATCCATGACTTTGAAGCAGCAAGGATTATAACTGCTTCTGCATCTTGATCATCAAAAGCCCCCTTTCATTTGTGGAAAGAAAAGTGACAGAGAAACCCCTTCTGTTGAAGGGTAAACATCATGCTTTATCCCTTTTTAATAACCATTTTTATGCATGGTTCTGTATTATTTTTTCTGCAGCAATAAGCTTTAGAGTAATTGCCAGTTCCTTCTCTAATAGGTTCATTATTCTTTCACCATAATTGCAGCCAGTAAATGGCCAATTGTTAAATTTTCACACCTACAGTTACCTAGCATTATATTTTATAATAGGGTATATCATTATGGTACCCTAGTAGCTACTGTTATTGTTCAAGGTGTTTCTTAAAAGTCAGTGAGATCCATTTGAAATATGTTGGGATTTTTGATTTCCAAATAATTTCTTTTCTCCCTCTCTTCCTTTCCCTTTTTTCTGTATCTTTGTCTTTTTTTAGCCATTCCTAAGATAGTAATTGCATCATGCAGCTTTCATTGAAAGCAGAAGAAGCTGGTGTATAGGGGAAAACAAAATGCTATCAGCTGAGTATTTATAAAGCACAGCTTTTTAAGCTTATAGTATGTAATTATTCATTTAGCCACAAAAATTTACATTTCTGTCCTTATGAATTTTGAAAGCCCTGATTTATTTATTTTTTCCTGAAGGTTTTTATCTGCATTGTAAAAATGATCTTGCTGTTGTTCGACATTTAAGGCAACTTAAATCCTGAACTTATCCAAAAGGAATACCACCATGAATTTAAGATTACAATTCCCAAAAGAAAGACTCCCTAGACTGAAAAAGGGGCCATAAAACTCAAGACAAAATCCAATGTTGGCTCAGCTTTGTGTGAAACCAAATTGCTAACTCTAGTTGAATTAATTCCTTGAAGTTCCCTCCCACCACAAACCTGCATGCATGGGTCACACTTTTGTGCATGCCAAAGGTTAGGTTCACCTACCTAAGTTGCATGTTTCAGTGAATCCTTAGTGAATAGTAGGTGACATAAACTTTAATGAATAGAAGGTGGCAGAAGGTTTGCTGAGTACAAGGTGAAACATAACATTTTTGTGCAAATTTGATTATGTCATTTTTAGGTGCAGATGTTCATGAATCCAAGTAAGACTGAATATAGTTGGTGAAGAAGTTTGGACAACTTTTCTGTCTATCTTTTGTCAGTAAAAAAAAAAGTAGTTTTTAAAATGTTTTCTTCCTCACTTTTCTTTCATAAACTCTTCTAGCTTAAAAACATTCTTTGGTCTTCTTGCTTGTACCGCGTGTTTGAAATCTTTCTACAGGTTTTCATTAATAATCACTACTGTAGACTGTTCAAAAGCTTTTATCTTTCCTTCCAGTGAGCACTTAATGGATGATTTGAAGGTAGGCTTCAGAAAGCTGTCTTGCTAAAATATCCATCTCATTTCGAACCTAGAATATTTCTGAGCTAGAAGTGTTAGGGGTGGCAAAAGTTTCTATTCACCTAGTCCATTATAGATTCTTTGAAACATATTATTAAACCAGGACTACCTAAACTTTTATTTGCAACTTGTTAAGGGGTGTATACACACACACACACAAACACACACACAAATATATATATATATATATATATATATATATATATATATATATATATATATATATATATATATATATATATATATATATATATATATATATATATATATATATATATATATATATATATATATATATATATATATATATATATTTCGAATCCCAGAAGGGTGAGTCTGACTGAAGAGAGTTAAGAAACTCGAAATAGCTATATCAGAAATTCCCTTATTTCTTTGTCAACAATTTTAAACAACATATATATATATTTGTGCTTGCTGGATGGCTCTGGGTTGAGCTGAAACAAGCAAAAGGAAAAGAATGATTCTTTCCTCCCATATTTGGGTTTACAGGGTGCAATCTAAAAAAATAAACACTTGACACATATCCTTACTCCCTGACTACTGACAAAGCGGGAGAGAACTTGTGGCTCAATAGGTTAAAGCATCTGCTTAGCATGCAGACTGCCCAGGTTCGAATCCCAGAAGGGTGAGTCTGACTGAAGAGAGTTAAGAAACTCGAAATAGCTATATCAGAAATTCCCTTATTTCTTTGTCAACAATTTTAAACAACATATATATATTTGTGCTTGCTGGATGGCTCTGGGTTGAGCTGAAACAAGCAAAAGGAAAAGAATGATTCTTTCCTCCCATATTTGGGTTTACAGGGTGCAATCTAAAAAAATAAACACTTGACATATATATATATATATATATATATATATATATATATATATATATATATATATATATATATATATATATATATATATATATATATATATATATATATATATATATATATATATATATATATATATATATATATATATATATATATATATTCTGAGGTTTTCGCGGCTGTTTGTATGTATGGTTCTTCGGGTTTTCTCCCACGTAGAATTTGAAGTGTCTTGGTGACATTTCGACGAAGTCTCATTCGTCATCTTCAGGCTGGTGCTTTCGGCTTCTGCTTCTAGGAGCAATGTGAGATTTTAGCTGTTTCTTCCTTTTAACTGCCAGTGGGGGTTTGAACTGATTGGCTTGGAGCTTGGCTGTGTTCTCCACCCAATCAGAACACAGCTGATTGCTGGATAAGATATGTTCTGCTCTTTTTGTTTTCTTATTTTTATTGTCTCTTTTGAATGATGTATAAAGCTTTATATTATGGGCTACTGGGATATATCCTGGACTACCTTGTCCAGTATTATTCCATCCATATAATCCAAGCATCATGGGAAAGTCTACCAAAGATTCTGCCCTTTGTAAAGCTAAGGGAATTTGGTATAGGAAGCAGACTTTCTGGATAATAGCACCCAGAGGGACAAATATGCTCTTCTCTCATTCAGTAAAAAATTCCATTTTTTTAAAAAATGAGTATTTAAGATGCAGAATGTTGGGAGTCACTTATAATTATTTTGTTATGGTTGCCGGATTCATTTTTTGCCTTGCTTTTATATTTCTGAATAAATTCTTTTTTTTTAAAATTTTTATTATTAGATATCCGTTTGTACATGTAAACAAAGAAAAAAAATTCAAGTTAAAGGCATTCAACTTAATACAATCATTTTAAATTTGTAGACCTTCTTCACTCCGTATATCCAAGTTTAACTATAAGCCAACTACTTCGACCCCGAGGCAGCTACCGGAAGTCCTTCTGAATAAATTCTTGAATACTTGTGAGAATGAGTAGATAGAGGTAACATCTCAATTAAACTCAAGTTGTAATAGCTACATGGATATGCTATTTTCTTTGCAACAATGTGGGATTTGTTTCTGCCTCCTTCTGGGGTGTGTCTTGTGCACAGCCCTGAATTTTGTGGTGATTTCTCCTCTAAGTCCTAACAGCTATCATTCATTTTTCTTCCATACAGGAAAGTCCAGAGGTTAAAAAACCAATTTACATGGAAGCTGCAACAAGTTAGAGCTGTTTCATAACTACTTGCATTCATTAGCGTGTTGGCCATTTTTTTTCTTAACAGAAAACTAATATTTTCACTGTAGGCTATAACTCCTGATTGCTCAGTCTGGAAGGTCACAAAAGAAACAGATACCTCTAATTGGGTTAAAACATCTGATTCTCAATATATTTCTAAAGTGCTAGGTAAAATATAAAAAAAGAATTTTACACATCATCACACACAAACACATATGCATACACATGTTTCATTGCAACACCCCAGGGACAAATGAATAGCTTCTGTCTTTCATCAGAATGCCAAAATGTTCAATTTAATTTTCAAACTATTTCTTAACCTAAGGAAAGAGTTGACAAGGTAGGTAATGGAATTACACATTTATGTAGTTGTAATTTAGATAACTTCCATCATTTTCCTGCACTTTTTATACATAAAGAAAACTCTTTGCCTTTAAAAAAGGCAAATGGATAAAAACAGTCTACAACAGTGATGGTGAACCTTTTAGAGACTGAGTGCCCAAACTGCAACCCAAAACCCACTTATACATCGTCAAGTGCCGGGCAGGTGTGGTCCATTGGGTGGGCGTGGCCCATTGGGTGGGTGTGGCTGCGGTGGTAACGGCCAACTGGGTGGAACTAAAAATTTCAATCAATCAATTCCAACTTTGCAAGATCTTTTTTCTCCCGCGAGAAGTTGAAATTGTCTGATTGGACCTCTCTTTTTTGCACATGGCAGCAGAGGCCTAAAGCGAAAAGGTTTTATAAAACCCAGCTGAAGGCCTAGGACTGGGGCAATGGCGGGCGTGCCCACAGAGAGGGCTCTGAGTCCGGTCTCTGGCACCCATGCCATAGGTTCGCCACCACTGGTCTACAAACTTCAGAAGGAATTAAAAAGCATCTTAAACACCCAGGTCTGAAGTGAAACCTTTGCAGAGAGCAGATTTGAATGTAGCAAAAGGAACAATGTTAACAATATTCATGGGGATTTCTATTGTTATATATTAATTTCTATTGTTATATATTAATTTTTAAGTTCACTCGTTCCATGACATCAAGTTATCTTGAATCCATTTCCTTGTTTTCCTTTGCTGAGTCTTATTCTTGATGCCTGCATTTCATTTTTTTAAGTCATGCATTGCCTCAAGATTTCCTGCATCATTCTAAAAAAGATAACTGACGATTTTGATTTTTGCTCTTTCCTTTCACTTTACCTTAGTAGGTTTGTGTAAGTGATATAGATAAGTCCTGTAGACAATGTCCACATTTACTTCCTACTTGAACTTCTGTTTTTCCTCTCTTCTCAGTTTAGAGGTTTGCACAGACCTAAAGAAAATTCTCAGGCAGGCCCTTTGAACATACAAATGCAAGAGTGTGCAGTTTTCTAAATCCACAAAAGAACTATCACAAATGCCAATGGAACTTTAGTTGAAGAGAAATTTTTAAAAGATGGAGAACCAGATATGCAAATATAGCAAAACAATTGGTAGAAACCTTGTTTCACTTATTTTTTTTTTATTATAAAAATTCTTTTATTAAAACAATCAACATTGGACATAAAAAACATATTATGCAGCAATCATCATGACACCTGGTATACAATACTAAGTATTAGTTTTTGAAAACGTCTGAATTAGTAAGTGTTGATCACATTAATATTGAAACAGATAGGAGAAACACCAATCAAATAAAATGTAACAGGAGTATAGTTGAGGCTAGACGCGAGGAGGGGGGAAAAGGCTTACTAATTCAGACTTATTTTTTTTTAATGGAACCCTACATCAGGAAGAAAACTAGGAAGAAGCAGAAGACATTGTAGTGACCTTAGGCATTTAACTTGATTCTTCTTGCTTTGAACAGGCTATAATTAAGAGGACTAGGGAAGCTGACAAATTGGGCACAGAGTTAAAAGGTCACCCAGAAGACAAAAAGTCCTTCATCTACAATCTACATTGAGGACTTTAGCATCCTGGAGTCTTTCCCGAAAACCAAAGATTTTGTCTCTCAAGATTTTTGTGATTTGAAACACAGTGCAATGGAACAGAAAGACTCCCTGAGGGAACACCATGTGGGAACTTAATATAAACTCTTTCTGCTGCTATCACTTTTGTTGATGTGCTGCAAATGTTGAAAAGAAGAGAGTCAGTTTTTTTTTACAATATAGTATCTCTGACACTGCTAGCAGGAGTATAGTCCAGTTGGTAATGAAGAAACATCTGGACAGCAGTAACTCCAAATCTTAAGTACACTTTTTCATTTCCTTAATTAATCATTTATTACTTAATAATTTAATCTACGAATAAATTTTAATAATAATAATAATCCCGAGTAAAGACTCTCTCCAATCAAGTTCAATTCTTATTTGTAGATTTTTTGGCAACAGTAGAGAAGTGGTTTGTCATGAGTGTCTTTTTTTTTCCCATCACACATGGCACCCAACTATTCTGACAACTTGCTGTAGCCAACTTGCCACGGCCAACTTGTTGCAGGACAACTCCCCACTCGCTGTGGGGCCAGAATTACACTAATATCAAAGAAATGATAGAATCATTAAAGAAAGGATGCAAAAGGAGGAACAGAATAAAATGTGAATGACAACAATTAAAATACCTTTTTATTTATTTTAAATAATTAAATTGAATTGTTAAATTGTCCCGCGGTGAGTTGTCCCAGGGTGAGTTAGCTCTGGTGAGCTGTTCCAGTCTTAAGACCTGGCTCTGTTCCCAGGTCCGGGGTTAGTGTGTTTGTGGAGCACCTAATGACGTTTTGTATTGTTATGGTTGTTTTTTAGTCTAGGGTGGCACATTTTGTTGTCCTGTTTTTAACTGTTATAAAGATAGTCCTCAACCTACGCCCATAATTGAGCCTACAATTTCAGTTGTTAGTCATGACGGTTGCAAAGCAGGTCACCATGTGACTATGCTCGATTTTACTAGATATTTTTTTGCAGAAGTAAGCAAACAACATGGTCATTAAATGAATGCAGGGGTCATAAAATGAATCAATTATTCACTATGGGACAGTTTTTTGTCGGAAACTATAAGTAAATGCCAGTTTGTGGCAAAAATGTTGTAAATTGAGGCTACATGACTGTGGGTTGCTGCAAACGGCTGTATTTGCAGTAAGGTGGCTAAGCAACCAAAATTAAGTCACTTGACCACAGGGGAGCAGATGTCAGAACTTCAAATCTGGGTCACTCTCTTTTCCAGGGTTCATCATAACTTCAAAAGATCACTAAGGGACTGGTAATAAATTGAGGACTACCTGTATATTTGGATTTTGTAAACTTTCCAGAGTCCTTTGAGGTGGATAACAATAATAAATTTAATAAATAAAAATTCTGGCTGCATGATCTATGCACATATATTTTGTTTTAGAGTGTTTTTCCACCACTAAGTCAGCATTTCATTGCAGAATCTTATTGTAGCCTTTTTATGAGTGTCATATTGGCTATTGTTCTGGCATCTTCATAACTTCACCTTAACTTGAAAAACTTGTCCTAAAATGTTTGTGTATAATGTCAACCGTGCACAGGAATAATAATACTGACAGCTGGTGAAGAAATAAGTACTTATAAGAGCTGAGATTCAACTCATATAATTTCTGGAATATTACCCTCACTTTTTTATTACCGTACTTAGATAACACAACTTTTGCATGATTCAGTTTTAGAGCTGTATGGAACATCTTTTGGAATTTCACATTTACAACATTTCTAAGCTGCTTTTTATGATAAAATAATTCCAAAGCAAAGATGCAGCAAATTAAACGCAGCAATTTTTAAGACTGTAAAACTGTTTAAAACCCTATTACACGGTGTGGAACATCAATAACAAAAAATGAAAATGCACCAGTGCAATTTTCATCAAAGTTTGAGTAAACAGAGAGCTCTTCATTTGTTATTGAAAATTTATACAATTAAGCTAATTGTAAATGAGCTTGAAGTGTATTGCACAAATGGGCTTTTACTAAAAACAGTCTACAGCATTTGGATACCTATTTTTAAAAGCCCTAGGCTCTATTCAACATACTTAAATATTACATCCCTGCTTTGAAACTCCTTAATCCCCTTTGCCATCCTTCTTGCTCCACATACTGAATAACTAAAAGTTGTCTAAGGTTTATGCCAGATGAAAGGGTGTTGTGACTTACTGCCATTTTCAAAAGGATGTTTATGATAGAATGTGGTATTTTAGTTACAGCATTTTCTCTGTGCTTGAATTCTGTATACAGATATCTGAATTCATTCAAGCATGAAGCTTATTCTCTGTCATTTTCTCACAGATGTAGAAGGCTTAACTAGGCCAAGGTCAAGTTGTCAGCCAGTCAGCCAACTAGAGATAACTAATAACTGTTGATATGAAATTCCAGTATCCCCTTCCAAGTCCTTTCAGAATAGCAATAGCACTTAGACTTATATATGACTTCACAGTGCTTTACAGCCCTCTCTAAGTGGTTTACAGAGTCAGCATATTGCCCTCAACAATCTGGGCCCTCATTTTACCAACCTTGGAAAGATGGAAGGCTGAGTCAACCTTTAGCTGGTCAGGATCGAACTCCTGGCAGTAGGCAGTGAGTTAGCCTACAATACTACATTCTAACCACTGTGCCACCATGGCTCTTCCAGAATGTTAAATAAAGTAAAAAGTTAGAGATAGAGATAGACGGATACTCTAAAGTATGATGAAATTATTTGTCTACGCCTTCTCTGTTCTAAAAATAAATAACTAGAGATCTGGATATCATTTTATGGAACTTTGTCTGATCTATAGGTAATTCGACTGCCAGCTTTTGAAAAAGGCTGGGAGGTAATGCTATAAGATTCTATTCTGATCTATTTTCTAAGAACCAATTCTGATTGATAATTACAGTTTTCTGAAGATTTCTTACACTCTCATTTCATGCTGAGCCAATTAGTGATATTTAGCTTGGTTTAAAAAAAACAGTTATTAAATTAGTATTCAATGTATCTTTCAGACAACTCTTTATCAAAATAAGTATTACAACCTGATGAGATCTACTGTTTGCTTCATAATTAGTGTTGCCATTTGTGAATTAGCTTGAAAGTTGTGTACCATCATTTGTCCTGGGGGCCAAAATCACGTTGTTTCCCTAGCTGGCTTTCCGAGCTTTACTTTGTTTCAGTGGTGAAAAACTGAAAACTGGGAAATGAAGCAAACAAACATTTTGTAAAAGCTTCAACGGATGTACACGGTATGACACAATCTAAAATATGAATAGGAATATCGTACTCCTCAACATACGAACACAACTGAGACTAGATTTTCTGTTCCTAAGCTAGGAACAGAAAATTATTTTATGACCTTTTTTGGGCCATGGCTGTTAAGCGAATCACTGCAATTGTTAAGTGAACCAGGCAGTCATTAAATGAACTCAGCTTCCCCAATTGACTTTGCTTGTCGGAAAATGGCTGGGAATGTTGCAAATAGCAACCACATGATCCCAGGATGCGGCAATCCCCATAAATGCATGGTGGTTGCCAAGTGCCTGAATTTTGATCATGAGGGGATGCTGCAACGATTGTAAAAGTGCAATGACTGTTCGTAAGTCTTTTGTTTTCAGTGCCATTTTAATTTTGGCCAATCACTCTATGAATGGTTGTAAGCAGTGGTGGGATTCAAATATGTGAATAACCGGTTCTCTGTGTGGATGCCGCTTCCGGAAGTCCATTCAGGGCCTGGGCAACAAAAAAATTAGCTACCAGTTCTGCCAAAGTGGTGCAGGCCGGCTGAATCCCACCACTGGTTGTAAGTCAAGGAGATTCAACGGATACCAAATGAGATTCTTTGATTCTATTATAGCCCTGCAAGCTTTATGTCCAAGTAAACAGGAATGTGGTGGAAAATGAGGACAGAGGGAAAAAAAAGTGTTTATATTATTCTTTTCGAAAAGGCACACTACAGTGTTATTAATTCCTTTTTTTCCTCCTTAAAAAAGATTACTGAATTACTTTATTTGATTGCTCGCTGTCTGGTTGGGAAAAAGATTCCTTTATTAGATTTTTTTTGAAAAAAATATTTCAGATTTATCAGTAATATCATTTCACGGTGCAGGGTTAGTTGGAGTTACTCCTGGCTTTCTACTGTAATAGGAAAATTAGGGTACAGTTGAGCCATAGAGAGATATTGGCACTTCTTTTCCCATTTCTACCATATTTAAAACCAAACTAAGCATGACGTTTATCATTTGTTTCATAATTTGGCACTCTATATTTCAGTTTTACAACATGATTAGCCAGTGTAGACTGGCATAAGAGAGTAACATTAAAGACATAAAACTTTTATATATTTTCTCTCTCCCACAATCTCAGCTATTCAAAGTAAGTAAGCCCTTTTGAAACCAGTAGATCAATCTCTAGAGCAGCATTTCTCAATCCTGGCAACTTTAAAATGTGTGAATTTCAACTCTCTTCTTCTGGGTGTAGTCTAGCATACTGGTTATGACCTTTAAAACCCTACATGGCACAGGACCTGGTTGTTTGCAGGATCATGCCTTCCCTAGACTTTCCCACCAGATCAAATAGTCCAGATCTGTTCCTTGCCTCTTAATAGGATCTTAGTAGCACGTGTTTTCCATGGCTGTTCCTACCTATGAAATGCCTTCCCATAAGGTGACCAACTTTTTTACAATGAAAAGGAGGACACAAATAAATTGAAGAAAAAAATATCATAAATAAAAGAAACATTTTATTCATTGCAACAATAATACAGAATACACTATAACAGCGGTTCTCAACCTATGGGTCGTGACCCCATTTGGGGTCGAACGACCATTTCACAGGGGTCGCCAAACGCCGCCGTCTGCCATTTTTTTAAATTTTTTTCATTTTTTTAAAATTATTTTTAATTATTTTTTATTTTTTATTTTTTTTCGTCCGGCGCATGCGCAGTTCGGCCCGTCGCGTGCACGCAATGGGCCAAACCATGCATGTGCGGCGTGCACGATGACCTGATCCACGCATGCGCAGTTTGGCCCATGCACAGTGCAACCGGGCCGCTCGCCTCCCACCGCTGCCTCAGAGATTCCGGCAGGCACACCGAGGAGCGGTCTGGAGCAGGCGGGCGCAAAACTGCCTCCTTCCCACTCCGCTCCGCCACGTCCCAGGCCCGGCCTCCAACTTGCCCTCCGGCAGCCGGCCAAGCGGTCGGGGCAGCCGGACCTCGAGGCAGGCCCGCACTTCACCGAGACCGGCTCGGCTGTGGCGAGAGGCGCCCGGTGGCCGCCTCTGGCCCCCAAGTCAGCGCTCCGGACTGGCGTCCAGGTCGCAGCGCTCCGCCTGCCAGGCTCGTCCGGGACTCCCGCGCCTTCCGCAGGGCCAGCAGCGGCCGCAGGTAGGTAGGCGAGTGGCAGGACTGGGGAGCCTGCCCGGGCCAGCTCCCTCCCTCCCTCGCTCAGCAGCGACGGCCAAAGCAGGCGGTAAGGCACCCAGCCAGCGGATCAGCAAGATGAACTACCTGGTGAATCCCTGCTGGGCGTGGGGGGAGGCCGAGCCGGGGAGGGAGCCAGGGAGCCTGGCCAGATGCCCCCCGCCTGGCTGGCCGGCCCGACCCGAGCGGGACTGGCGCTGAGAGCGAGCTGGCCCGGGCGGGCTCCCCAGTCCTGCCGCCCGCCTACCTACCTGCGGCCGCTGCCGGCCCTGCGGAAGGCGCGGGAGTCCCGGACGAGCCTGGCAGGCGGAGCGCTGCGACCTGGACGCCAGTCCAGAGCACTGAATTGGTGGCCGGAGGCGGCTGCCGGGCGCCTCTCGCGATAGCCGAGCTGGTTTCGGTGAAGTGCGGGCCCGCCTTGAGGTCCGGCTGCCCCGACCGCTTGGCCAGTTGCCGGAGGGCGAGTTGGAGGCCGGGCCTGGGACGTGGCGGAGTGGAGCGGGAAGGAGGCAGCTTTGCGCCCGCCTGCTCTGGACCGCTCCTCCGTGTGCCTGCCGGAGTCTCTGAGGCAGCGGTGGGAGGCGAGGCCGGCCTCGTCTGGAGCCGGCCGGCCCGCCGGTTCTGCGCATGTGCAGTTTGGCGCGTCGCGCACATGCATGGTTCGGGCCTGTCGTACACGCATGCGCAGATCGGCCGTCGCACGCGCAGATCGGCCCGTCGTGGTCCGCCATTTTGTTTTTTTTGTTTGTTTGTTTTTCCAGGGCGCGCGCACGCCCGTGCCCAGGTCAGGGTCGCAGCGTGCATGGGCGGCGCAAGTGGGGTCTCAACCTGAAAAAGGTTGAGAACCACTGCACTATAATATGATCAATGCATAATAAAAACATTTGTAACAATAACATTTTATATTGTAATCGTTTTGTGAAAAATAGATGCTTGATTATGTACAAAATACATTAATATCTCAAATATTTCATTATTGAAAAACTATTCCAGGATTTTAGGACATTTTTCTAAACTTAAAAAATATGAATGGAGAGGCTCAAATAATTGCAGAACACACTCTATAGCAGGTGTTAGAGCAAGCCATCTAACTTTTGAATATCCTACATTTTTTTGTATTGAACATTCACTTTTTCACAAAATTGTTTTAAAATAGCCACACAAACGGTAAAATGATTAAAATACAAATAGCAGCTGTTTTTCATCTTTAGAATACTTTGAAGTTTTAAAAAAACTTGTTACTTTACAACTGAAAGCAGATGCATCTGATGATTGCTTATGTGTCTTGGTGGTCAAGTGTTTCATAATAGCTGCTCTGTCCCCAACTGCAATACAAAATTCTCTGCTGCAAATATTTCAGAAAACAATGTTATCCTTCTTTCTATCCCTAAATGGAAGTTAGTCTCCTCCAGGTATCTTCGGGACTAACTAATAGATGGTGTAGTTGGGTAGAAGGGAGGGGTGCAAAGTTCCTGCCAATTCACCTTCGCTGCAGACAACTTGCATGTGCAAAGTTTGTCGGCCAGGTGTTTTGGCACACTCAGCAGCAATTCCTATTGGCTTTCGAAAACCAATAGGGGGAGTAGCACAGCTCATGCAAAAGTTGAAAAAAACCCATCAAAAAAGGTGCCGGAACGCCATTCTGGGCATTCTATGAGAAAAAAAGCCCTGCAGATTAGTCTTCAAATATTGAAAAGGAGGACATGTAGGAGGACACTTTTCGAGGGAGGACAGAACTTACAAAAGGAGGACTGTCCTCCCTAAAGGAGGACGATTGGTCACCTTACTTCCCAACACCTGGTGATTTGGCAGGTCCTCCATCCTTTTAGCTTTTTTGAAGGCCATCAAGACTTGACTTTTTGTCCATTGTGCTGTCTAATCAGTGGTGGGATTCAAACACCTGAACAACCAGTTCTCTTATTGAATGCAGGCCTGGGCCTCCAAGGCCTAGAATGGACTTCTGGAAATGGCATCCACACACTTCCGGGGGGCCGTTCTAGGCCTGGAAGGCCTCCTCCAGGCCTCCAAGGCCTAGACTGGACTTTGGGAAGCAGTATGCATTCAGCTGGTTCTCCAAACTGAGCAAAATTCAGCAAACCGGCTGAATCCCATAACTATGTCTAATGGTATGTGAGAATGACCTTAGAAGACCAAGATGCTGGCTAGGGGAAAATCAAACAAGAGGCAGCATAGTCCACAGCTACATAATGCATAAATAAATAATATACATAATAAATAAATAAATAAATAAAATAAACAAGAGACTTTTCCCTAAGTTTGTTTGTTTGTTTAATTAATTGATTAAATTTGTTTGCTGCCCATCTCTTCACAAGGCAGCAACAAGTTATTTGGCTGTAAATGTGATGATGGGAGAATTGTAAACCTCTGTAACTTTCAGACTTATAAGATATTGTTAATGTAGCTTTACAATAAAGTAAAATTAGCTTATCTGGCCATCTTTTCTCTCTGATCTACCTGGTAAGGCTGACATTAAATTTGTAAATCTCCTTTCCTACCATTAAAGACAAGTCTCTGTAAACATTTTTGGAGGAACTTGCATATAGGACTATGATGCATTTGTTTTTAAAAATGTAGCATTTTACATTGATTGTAAAATGAAATGCATTATATTTAAAAGCATTACTAGCACCATTTTACTAATACAAATGCATTCTTCGTATGCTAGGATTAGCAGTGGAATACCCTCCAAGGAAAGAAATCATATCATAAAATTTTCGTAGTAAATGAATCCTTTGGAATGTATTTTTAATGGTCCCATTTCTCTACTATCAGAATCTTTTTCATATGAGGGTTGATAGGCTATGTTATTAAAAATTGTCTCTTAATTTATCAGGCTAATAAGTTAACACTTCTGAGACTTCTAACTACTTAAATGATTTATATTGCTTTTATAAAATAATTTGCATTTTTCACAGCTGCCATACTTTCCCCCCTAAAGTCCTTCCACATGGGCACAGTTCTGAGTGCAAATATGAAACCATACACAAAGCTACATTGGTCTTAATGTAGACTCTATGGGAGAATTACAGAAAGGCCAGAAGAAATGCAAACTTTTGTTTATTCTGTTCTATAAAGAGGAAATGAGGTTTCATTGAAATATATACTTGTAAAGACCTTCTGTTAGAAAATTATTGTGGGCTGATGCTCTGTGAAGATGCAAAGACACCCTGCAGCTGAGAAAACTGGCTGGAAGGCGAATTCTGGCTGGCACAAACTCCCTGGATCAAAGGGAGATTATGAAATAAATCACATGTGCTCCGGACAGCAATGCCTCATCAGTAAACTACAGAAACAGAAAAGTTTTGTAGTTGGCTCAGGAGTCAGGTTGCTGGGAGTTCTAATAATAATACTCAAGGTGAATATTAAAATATTAAGGTATTATCTTAAAATTATTCAAAGTAATTTACCAAAGGCTTTCTTTGATTTGATAGACAAGTTAGGGATAGTTGATATATGATACCAAAAAAATGATAATTCAAAAGAGTATACTTATTTTTTAGACAGACACAATGCATTTCAAAAATAGATATCACTTGGATTTTAAGAGACTTGGCTCCTAACATTTCCAAAAGAAAGAAGAAATTATTGAGAACTGGAAAAAAATGAATTAAAGAAATCCCCAGTAAATATAAATATTTTTCAACAAATTAACATCTTACAGCAATAGCTAACCATGGCAATGATAATGATAAAGGGAAATAAAATTGAATTATATGAAACAAAGAAATTTTGAATTCATAAATAAACCAGGAAAATGGTTGGCTGAAAGAAAAAGGATGGTGTTAAAATTACAAGACAGAAATTCTGTATTAACGGATAATGTAGCTTTCCAAAAAAAAATCCAACACTTTACCTATATTATTCTAATTTGTATAGAGATTTAACCAAACCATGTTTGATATAATAAGGAAACAAGAGAAGGTTGCCCATTGTTTCCTCTTCAGTTTATTTTAGTTCTTGAAATATTGAATAACAGCATAAAATGGTGGGCCTAAAGATTAAAAAGAATCATATAGGTAAAGAACTTTTGCAAATGACCTGATTCTGGTTTTTGGCAAAGCCTTTAAAGGGATTTGAACTTTTAATGAATTTAAATTTAAAAAAACTTTAAGGCATTAGCAAGATCAACAAACAGAAGACAAAGATATTAACAAAAACTATGAAAAGTTCATAGAATTGATAGGTTTTTCTATTGAGAAGAAGGTAAAATACTTAAGCATTGTTACCACAAATATGAATTGTATGTTATTTCAAAGTAATTATGTTAAGACATGGAATGAAATTGAAAAACATATGTCAAGATGGAACAAGTACAGTTGTCACTGTTGGATAGAATTTCTGTGATTAAGATGCATGTTTTACCTAAAATTTTATTTTTGTTTCAGGTAAAACTGTACCTGTTTTTAATAACTGATGTACCATTTAAACAATGGCTAAAGAATATACTGTACATAAATTTGAAGGGCGTTGGAAAAAGCCCAAGTTAACTATATGGTACTACAAGATGCAAAGAAAAGGAGAACTGGGTTCTCCAATTTGGAATTATATTTTGCTGCCTCCTGTTTAGCTTGAATGAAAGAGTAGATGCTGTTAAGAAATAGAAGCATAATGGTGTTACAAGGGCATAACCTGAGATCTATATTATGATAATGCTAATGTTAATAAAGATTCCAAACCATTAAGTAATCAAGTAGGCAGTTCTTAGAATGTAGAATAAATATAAAATCTAGATTGTGTCCCAAAATACCTTTGTGGCTTTCAGTGGAAGAAGCATTATATAGATGGTTCTATGTCATTTCTCAAGGAAAGATAAATGGTTAATTTATGTAATATGTTTTTAAGATTGTAAAATAAAATCAAGAGAAGATTTGATAACAGAAGGAAATACATGTTAATGGTTTTCTTATGTATAATTATCAGAAAGGTTTAAGATGGATAAAGGATTTTATGGTTTTGAACAATGTTAAGACTGCATTTGAAACAGAACTACCGGTATGTATAAATGACGAACAGATTATTGCTAAATATCTAATTTTTTGTTGAACTGTGAAGCAAGAAGAGAGTATGGTAAAATAGGCTAACATTTTTTGTTAAAATATACAAATGGCTCAATGTAAAATATGTGGTTGAAAGGATTGAAGTTAACATTATGTTAAGGTCTTAAAGAGAACTGATGGTATTTGTCACTGGAGAAATTGTCTAGAATATAAAGGTACTGTACTTCAAATTTTTGCTGGAAATATAAACAACTTAAAGCAGGGGTGTCAAACTCAATTTCACTGAGGGGCCGCATCAGCACTGGGGGGGCTGGGGGTGTGTGGCCAGAGTGGGTGCAGCCTACTGGGTGGGCGTGGCTAGTTCTACATCATTCACATCAAGGGTGCCTATGGGGGCCTGGGCAGGAGTGGAACAGATCTGAGGGTGTCTGGCAGAAGGGGGTGGGACTGGGGCAAGTGCCAAGGCATGGTTCACCAGGGCAAGTGCTAAGATGGCCACCACAAAATTTTACATTGGCTCCCGGCTGGCCTGGGCCAGGGCCAAGGCAGCGGGGCCATTCCCTCACTATTTCCAGGATGGCTTCGCAGACCACATGAAACCACTTTGCGGGCCGCATCCGGCCCCCGGGCCTTGTGTTTGACATGTCTGACTTAAAGGAACATTTTATCAGGTATGGTGGACTTGTAAAAAATCCAAAACATTTTGGATACAAATAAATACACTAATTCAGAAGATTTTAAAGACTATGTACAATTGAGACCAGATACTTTTATTTTGAGATTAATGGATAGACTGATAGTTTGTTTTTGTTTACGATAATTGCAGCAAGATCACTATATGATCAAAAGTGGAAAGGTTCTACCTTAGCCACTATAAAGGAATGGTTGGTGAAGATGATGGAACTTGGAGAGATGGCTGAATTAATTTCTTTGATTAGAGAAAAGATAATATCTATACTTATGGCTGAGTGGAAACCCCTTGTACACTTTTTGCATAAAAATTGCACTTCTGGCTTTGATGATTAGAAAAAGAAATTGATAATAGAAAAAGTGAGGGGTTTTTTTAATCAGAGAGGAAGAGGTAATTTTCTAATCATACTTAAATTTGCTGCAATGAATATAAAATCTTCTTTGTATTTCTTTTTCTCTTTCTGCACTTTTGTCTACTTTTCTTTCTCTTTCTTTTCCCTATTCTGTATTGTTGTGTTAATGTTTATGATCCCTTTTAAACTTGAAATAAAATTTATATAAAAAAGATAGATACACTTATGGGTACACATATTCCATTGTTTAATTGTTAAATTGATAATATATATTAAGGATACAAATATAATATCCTCTGTTTGCAAATCACCATCTTGATAATATTTAAATAATAAATATTTAAATGCCAGCACAGTTGCTGCTGTATTGTCATCCATATGTACATTTAAAATTGATACAAATATGGTTGTCTCTTTCCTGCTCACAATGCACTCTCCTATACATACAACAGACATATCAATACACATGCACACAGACCTGTACAATGGTAACTGAATGATTATAACGCTCTTCGTGTGGAGTTGATTCTGAAAAGAACTTTAGAAACTTCAGGTGATCAAAAATTCATTAGCTATAGAGCAAGTTAATTCAATATTGTTCCGTCTCTGGGTTACCATTTTTTCCCCCTGATCACTATGGATTGAATATTTAAGTCCCTTATTAATGCGGGACAATAATATCTATCTGAACCTGCTTGAAAAGTCATCCCTCTTGCCCTCTGGATTAACGCTTCTTGCAAAGTCACCTTGGCCCCAGTCTTATTATCCTTTCAAAAATTGGGCTAAGGTGATTGCGATCCCATCTGAATAGTTGGAATTTCTTTTATTTATTTTTTCTGTATATTTCGCCTTGCTTAACAATCACTCATTCAGAGACCATTCTGACGTATCATGGTGCTGAAAAAGTAGTAGTTACAACCAGTTCTCATACTTATGTCAATTGCAGGGTGTTTGCAGTCAAGGGGTCATGATCTGGGCACCTGGCTCAAAATCACATCACAGTATCCCGTGGTCACCAGATCACCATGTGCTACCTTCTTTGCTAGTTTCCTACAAGCAAAGTCAATAGAGAAGCTAGCAAAGAAGGTTGAAAATGGTGACCACATGACATCCTCACTTAATAATCTGCAGTGATTTGCTTAATGACAAGAACTGTAAGTGTCAGAATTTCTGTCTCTAAGGGACATGGTAACATACCGTTGCATTTTATAACAGTTACAGTCCCTAAGTGAGGACTACCTGTACATGAGTATTCTTGTAGTTGGTTCTTTGCTTTTTATAATGTTGTGGATCCATTGTGGACTTCTGTGAGTAATTTTTGATTAAGTGGCTTTATAACAATACAGGTAGTCCTCGATTTACAACCATAACTGAGCCCAAAATTTATTAATAATAGTTATTAGTACTAGGATGCTTAGTACAGTAAAAATAAATTTGTTTGAGTTAAGTTTACAGATGTTTGATAAAACTTTGAGACTTTAAGGGGATCTATTTTAAGCAGCACAGAAAGATTTTTTAAATAATAGTTTGATTAGTTGGCCTGATAAAGGAGTGAAATATTGCATTTTGTGGACAGAAAAATATTGCTAAAATCAATTAAAACTTAGAAAGATATGTGAGAAGAAAATGAATTGGTTTACACACTTCGAATATTGATCAGTTTTAGTTGTAATGTAAATCTTAAATGCATTTGGATGAGTTTGGAAAAACATTTGCTGGTTAAATTAAAAAAAACTAAGATTATATTAACTATAGAACTGAAAAATAAATGCTAGCCCCCTGCCACAAAATAAAATATGTCATTCCCACTTGGATCAGTTTTAATTAATATAAATTACATTGTGTTAACAGAACTTGGGGGTGGTAGATAGTCATAAGAATTTTTCTGTTATATATCCATTTTCTATTTCTTTGGTAAAATTATACAAGAAGGCAGCAGGCAACAATCCCTTCCCTAAATCTTTTCACCTTTTAGCTTGCAAAAATCAAGTTTTTTTCAAAATCCTGTCACACTAATAGCAGAAATGATCTTGGATATACAGTGTTTCAGATTTTAACAGTGAGTATAGAGTGCTTCATTTAGTATAATTAATAAAATTACTTGTTAAACTCGGTGCCTTAATAAACATTAAAGAAAGTGTCATAGTAGTCATACATATAGGAAACAGGAAATGTTCTTCCTCTTCCATGTTTTCAATAGCTTGTTTCTTCAACAATTAATATGATTTTGTTAGAGGTTTGAAGATTAATCATGATTTCAGTGCAGTTCTGTATTACAGTCCAAATCACAAGATGTTGACATTTTGCCAGGGCCCACTTCAAATCCTCCTCCTAAGAAAGCAGAAGTCATGGAAGCAGTTTCTTCCAAGAGGAACTTTTATTAGGAGAAGCTGATAGCAAGCATAATAGACAGGATCTGAGGGTTTCCCGCTCAGATCAATAGGTTAAAAGAGTCCCAAGCAAACCCCACCCCAATAGTTCATCCGGTCAATTTAAATGGGCCAATCCCCAGGTGTTAAGTCCATTGTGGGAAAGAACTGATAATGCTGGTCTGTCTCAGGCTTGTAGCTATGTTTGTTGGGTCTTTGCACCTTCCCTTCCGAAACAGAAGATAAGGCAGATGGCTGGAAGCGCATTCCTTTCTCCCCCTCTTCAAGCTGACATCAAGGGAGGATAGTTCAAAGAGAAAATATTCAGAGATAGCGAAAGAGTTACATTGTAGGAATAGAAACAAAGAGCAGCCACGTCTTCCCCCCTCCCCTCCAGGAGTATGGCAGAACCCAGAATAATAGAAGAGTAAAATTAGAAAGAGCCCCTTAACCACTATGGGTTTTTGACACATTTTCATGTTATATACCATGAAATGTTGACATTTCTCCTATGGAATATCACTCAATTCAAAATTCTCATCTGCATTTCAATAACTGATGCAGAAATTGTGGGGAGGCTAGAAAAGCTGGATGCAACGTGGTTGTCAAGCAGCAATCATATCTAAAAATGAGGCTGGAAACTTCCTCAAACTAGATGTTTTACTGAAATCCAGATTATCTTTGCTTTTTTCATCTTCCTAGAAACAGAAAGTTTGACAAATGGGGAAGGCAGCAAATCTTTGTAGAGTTCAGTAATTTTTTATGACCCCTGCAATCTTTATTCCAACTATGAATTTAATTTTCAATGATGTAATTCTTGACTCTAAGATACCTGCAAAAGGAATGGCAAGGATGCTCTTCTACCTGATAGGCTAAATCCAACAAAATGCAGCCAAGTTCAAGTCACATTCTGATTATACTTTTCAGTGAGGAGAAGATCCAGGAAAACACAGATGATGATGGAAGGAATGATGAAAAATACTTTTAATTTAAAAAAAGCCAATTACAACTTCATAAACATCTTCAAATTGATAAGTAAACTAACACCTATTCTGTGTGTGTATGTATATATGTATGTGTATATGTATATGAATGTATATATATGTATATGTGTGTGTGTATGTATGTAAATATATTTATATATATATATATATATATATATATATATTCTTCAGTTCACTAGTTTGACCTTGGAATAATTCTCCATTGAAATTCCTTTTTATATGTATGGGCACTCTAAAGCCATTAAGAGAATGTCCTTAAAGAGTTAAATGTTCTCCTTCTCCTTTCTGAATCTGTCTTTAAATTATCACAATTTTAGTGATAAGGTTACTGAAGTAATTCTTTAGTAATTTATTATCTAGTAAGAGTGTTAATATTTTTTTAAAAGAAGCTACAGGATTTCACTATGATCCCTGCAGTATAAAATTAAGTGTGCCCATTTGCTGGATATAACTCAATATATAAAATTGATCCTCTCTGTATTTATTATTTAAGACTTTTAAATCAGTGTTTACCCATTGTTATAAAATATTATTTCAAACTATTCAGAAAACAAAATATTGGATAAATACACTGTATCAATATTGTGCTAGAAGGGGAGTAATGCCGAATGGACAATAGGTGATAGACCAGAAATAGTAGATAGACCATATATAAGACTTAGCTCAGGTTATTAAACTTTTACCTCAGGATTTTTGGTTAGGGACCATAAAAGATTGTACTAATACTGAGATGAATAATATGTGATAGACTAGAAACTGTGGATAGACTATAGAAAAGAGAAACACCAATCAAATAAAGTGTAACAGACGTATAGTTGAGGCTTGATGTGAGGAGTGAAAAATGTTTACCAAACCAGACGTTTACAAAGATTAATACTTAGTGTTGTATATCAGGTGCTATGACGATTGATGCATACTAAGATTTTATGTTTAATGCTGATTGTTTTAATAAAAGAATTTATATATATATATATATATATAAAAGTTCAAGGGCATTACTGGAAAGTCCTTTTCTTTCCTTCCTTTCATTGTCAAAAAAAAAAGCAAAAATTATTCAAATGTTGACTGATAATACACAACAAACCTCATTCCTATTAAAATTATTGTTGAGGCCCAATAGCATTAATTCTGATTATACAGTAATTTCTTGATCAGATACTAATATCATATATCTCAGGATCTCCTTATATTAAAAAAGATAGTAAAATAATAGAAACAAATGCACTCTCCTTATTAATCAGTATGTTCTATGTTTCTTAGAAAACAGAAAGCATATAACAGTTGTCCCAAAGGTGCTTTTTCCAAAAGGCAACTGGACTTTGTTTTTCCTTGAAAACATTTCACTTCTCATCCAAAAGGTTTCTTCAGTTCTGACTTCAGTGACAAGCAAACCATCTTCAAGGAAAAAGTCCACTTGCCTTTTAGAAAAAGCACCTTTGGGACAGTCATGACCCAGATAACTGAGAATTTCCATAGACATATAACAGTTAATTATTAGATCCATGGTTTAAAGAACACCACAAGAAGGAAGCCCTTTGCTTGAACAAATATTTGATGAATGATTGACCAAAAATCTGACAATTGCCTTCACTGATATTTATATTTGTTCCTAGATGATAATTAGAATACTTAATTTCTTAGGTTCACTTCTGATGAAAAGTGTTGTTGAAGCATGTCAATACTACCCCTTAACACAGACATGTCAAACACAAGGCCCAGGGGCCAGATGCGGCTCATGAAGTGGTTTCATGTGGCCCGCAAGCCATCCTGGAAACAGTGAGGGAATGGCCCCCGCTGCCATGGCCCAGGCCGGCCAGGAGCCAATGTACAATTTTGTGGTGGCCATCTATGCTGAAATGCATTCAGTCTTAGCTCCACAAGGCCATCTAGGAACAGCGAGGAACCAGCCCCTGCTGTGTCAGCCCCACCCCCTGGATGCATACTGGGGAAGTGTCACCCTTTGTAAGGAATGAAGAAATGGACCATGCCTTGGCGCTTGCCCTGGTCCCACCCCCTTCTGCCAGAGACCCTCAGATCTGTCCCACTCCTGCCCAGGCCCCCACAGGCACCCTTGACAGGAACGATGTAGAGCTGGCCATGTCCACCCAGTAGGCCACACCCACTCCATCCATGCACACCCAGTAGGCTGCACTCACCCTGGCCACACCCACCCGGCCCCCTGAGGGCAACCGCAATGCTAATGCGGCCCTCAATGAAATTGAGTTTGACACCCCTACCTTAACATATGAAATTTCTTTCTTTGCCTGTCCTCTCATCTTCTTAAATGTCCTCAATTTCTTATTATTAAGTAAGAGTAGCAATGGTGTGCTGCCTTGGTGTTATGCCAAGCCCTAATAGTTCCTTGACTTTTGCAGAAATGGTTTTTCAGCTGGAGTAGACAACTTCCTGGAAATCAGAATAAGCAGGCATATATTTTTTTGTTTTTTGTTTTCATTTCTTTTGTTATTGGATCATTATTTTAATGATATTTATGTCCTCCGCTTCCTTCTTAACAACCCACATGTCTTAGGGTTATGACAAGAATCTCTACTGCTGAGATGGCCACTAAGCAAAGCAGGTTATTTGTGCTTTGTGACTATATCATTTAGCGGCAGTAATCCCAGTGCCAATTACTATCATGACGTTGAAAATATCTGTAGTAGAAATCACTTTGTTTGAATTCTTACAAGTATTTTAAAGGAGGAATGAGACAAAACTTCTAAAAGTTAAACATAGGAAGGGCCTAGATTGATGGATTTATTTCCATTTCTTGTTTCCATTGGTTTTGAAAGACAGACTTGATTTTTAGCTCTGTTGAATAACTTGTTTTTACATTCTGTTATAATTTACCTTGAAATAAAAACATAAAACCATACAATATGATTTAAACTATGGACAAAGCGCCCTTTGATAACCCTTTAAATAAAAATGAGCAGTGTTCTCAATAAGAGATCTATTCCTTATTGTTTGCTAAAAGTTTTCCAAGCAGTTTTAAACCCTGTGATAGTACAATTATGTAAGCTACTTTTAATTACATTTGTACATAATATAATGCACTTATAAGAAGTGGTTTGCTAAAAGCCATCCTGTTTAGTTATTGTATTGCAGATCTGTTTTTTTTAACTAAACAGAATATGTCTACAGTTTATTAACAGAGAATTAAAACATCTCTTTCAAATATAGTTCATCTTAAGCTTTTGGGGACAGTATTATTTTAGAGCACTTAAACCAACCATCTGCACCTGCTTAGTTTATTGAAAAACTTGTATTTCTGTTTCCGTGCCATCCATTAAAAACATTGAGTTTATTTCGACTTTAAGTTACCTCTTTGTACATTGTAGGACTGCTTAGCTATTAAAATATTACTTTCCTTTATTGCCATATGTTTAGTTTTCAAATGGCTATGTGGCAATTTTCATTCTGTTTGGCAATTTTCATTCTCAAAACTTTTTTATACTTTTAAATTAGCATGATATTTAGACAAGCAGCTGGTCTGGTCTATTTCTTTTCATTTCAAGCAATGAGAGGAGAAATTAAGGAAATAAGGGAGGTACACTGTGGAAAGAAAGAAAGAAAGAAAGAAAGAAAGAAAGAAAGAAAGAAAGAAAGAAAGAAAGAAAGAAAGAAAGAAAGAAAGAAAGAAAGAAAGAAGGAGGGAGGGAGGGAGGGAGGGAGGGAGGGAGGAAGGAAGGAAGGAAGGAAGGAAGGAAGGAAGGAAGGAAGGAAGGAAGGAAGGAAGGAAGGAAGGAAGGAAGGAAGGAAGGAAAGAGAATAACACCAGAGAATACCTTTTTTCCATGGTTCACTATGGTACATATCTTAAGACTATTGTAATGCTAACCAGGAAAACTCATGGAGATAAGGAAATAAAATAAAATAAAACGAATAAATAAAAAATATTTTGTACTCAAAAAATATTGTTCCAGAGCTATTTTTCAGGAGGAGTGAAAGGGGAAATCCTACCTTACTTCTGGCAGTTTCTTATGAAATGATACTATGTGGCCTTTTTAAAAATTTCCATGGAGAGTTTCATATGTGCATTGCATTTTTAACATTTGCCATACAAGTGTTTTACAATTCACTTCAGGAGAACAAAGAGTTCCAGGCATGTAAATTTAACCATATAAATTTATGAGATTGATTACAGTAATGCATCTAAATTTTTACAAGAGACATTCCAAGTTCAGGCCAAACATAAAAAAGAGCTTCAATTTTTTCCCTACCAGGTGTTTTTACACCTAGTTTTTCATCCTGGCCCTTTCTACTTTTTAGAATGGAATCCTTAGTAGGTCATTCAAAGATCAAGTATGGCTCTCATTTAAAAGTTGCAAACCACTGATCCAGAACGACTAACAAATAAGGTTCTAAATTGAGGCTATGACTTTCAATGACTTTAACTACTACAATAGAAGATCAGGCTTAGCTTATGCTCTTGTGATTCAGAACATTCCTGTCCTTTTTGCTCTCTCGCTCAGAAAAAGTGAAAATGATGTTGCAGTGTTGTTGCAAATAAGAATAGCAAACCAATAGTGTTCAATGATGTGGATCTGAAAGGATGGACAATGTATCTTTCTAGACTCCTTCAAATATACCATAATGGTTGGTATTCTTAAATGTCCAGTTGCCTGATATGTTACAAAAATCCAGGGCTTTGTAATAAAGCTGGCTTCCTTTGAAGGACGGGCATAAGAAACTTTACATGGTTTTGTAAAGTTCAGATGGTGGACACATAATATAGAATATAAATGGAAGTACAGATGATTCTCGACTTACAACCATAATGAAGCCCAAAATTTATGTTGCTAAGTGAGACATTTGTTAAGTGAGTTTTGCCCCATTTTATGAGCTTTCTTTCCATAGTTGTTAAGTGAATCACTGCAGTTGGTAAGTTAGTAACCCGGCTATTAAGTGAGTCTGGTTTCCCCATTAGCTTTGCTTGTCAGACAGGTGATCACTCAACTCTGGGACACAGCAAAGGTGATTACTCAACTTTGGGACACAGCAATGCTCATAAGTATGAATCTGTTGCCTAGCATCTGAATTTTGATCACATGATTATGGGGATGCTGCAATGGTTGTAACTCTGAAAATGGTCACTTTTTTCAGTGCCGTTGCAACTTTGAACAGTCACTAAATGAACTGTTGTAAGTCAAAGATACCATTCCACCAGTTAGTCCACTATTTGACATTATGTCCCTAAGGAGAAGGTACTTTCTGTCTTCCCTTTTGCTTCTCTTAAGACAAGCTTGCTACAAGTCAAGAGAACTTCTCAAATCTCTAATGGCTTACACTTTAAAAATCTATAGAAGTCTCCTAACCAGTAATAACCATTGAGAAAATATTCACCACTTGCATTGGTCCATTTACATGCTATCCTTGAATAATTAATTAATAAGTTAGAAGCCATAACAGTATTTTGCTGTTTTATATTAAATATTACTACACAGTTTCTTGCTTAATTCTTAAATGAAGTGGGCAATTACAATGAACCGACTTGGTCTTTGGAAAACAAAATGCCATGGTGTCGTTTCTCTCTGTACTATAAAAACATACTGCTAGCATTTGCTTATTATTTTGCCAGCCTGCTGAACTGACACTTTATCCATCACATTAGCAAGATTATAATGATCACAATGTGCAGTCGTGACATTAAAAGGATGCTATTGCGTCCCCAAACAGGAGCTTTTCCATCCATGAGTGAGAAAAAAATGGTGTCACCGTATCCTTAAATCACATTTGTATGTTGCTGATGATCCATTATAACTCATAATTACTGGAAAATAAAAGGTTATGTATGTTTATAACTATACATTATTCTAAGTTAATGAACATTTTAATAGTAGGTAAATATAAATTAATGGAACTGAAAACCTGTTTTGCCAGGTTTTCTCATTTCAGTGTCCTCTTTGCCACAATCAGGAGGACTTAGAAAAGAAATGACAGCTTTTGACAGAATCCAAAGCATAATGCAGATTTAGCAAAGAAGATAAAACATGTTCTGCATTGGCAGACCACTACTACAATATGTATATTAAAATAATGCTCATAGGTTTCTAGTAGAGAAAAATCTTCTTTCAACATGTGGAGGGTTGTCATGTAATACAACATAAGCACAGAAAGGAAAGGCACAAAAATACAAAGGAGCAGAAAAACCAGATATGCCTGATGACCCTGGAAAGAAAAGAGAAAGTAATATAAACCAGACAATTGTGAAATGGAGCTGTTAGCTTATCTAGATAAACCAGACAAGAAATCAAAGGCATGTAGACTAATATTATTATTATTATTATTATTATTATTATTATTATTATTAAGCTACTGTTATATAACCTTGTTAGTCTGCAACTCTGATTGTGTTTCTCTTCACCTCTCTTTATCTTTGTTAAATACTAGGGAGGGTTTTGTCTGAGAAATTTCTCTGGTTACAGTTCTGGCCCAGACTTAGAATTCTTTTATCTGACTGTTGCTGTGGTAGCAGCTGTTCCTCCTGTTCCTTCTGCCCATTACATTGGCAATATATGAGTATAATAAATAGCTTGTTTTGTGCACAGTGTTAGTGTCTGTCCTTAGGGCACATTAGAGTCCCATAAAAATGTAGAGGTGCTGGAATATTCATAGTAAAGTCGCTCCATAGTATTATAGCAATAGTACTTAGACTTGTATATCGCTTCATAGTGCTTTACAGCCCTCTCTAAATGGTTTACAGAGTCAGCATATTGCCCCTAAAAATCTGGGACCTCATTTTATCAACCTTGGAGGCATGGAAAGCTGAGTCAACCTTGAGGCAGTCAGGATCGAACTGCTGGAGTGAGCAGTGAGTTAGCCTGCAATACTGCATTTTAACCACTGCGCCACCACAACTCTATTGATCAACAATTACATGTTGGAAAGGTCACAGTTTGATTTACAGTGCCTTCTTTATCATTCTAGTGCACGGGTGTCAAACTCGATCGCGTCACGTGACATATTATAACATATCATGACATTTTTTGCCTTTGCGGAGCCGAGGTGGGACGCATCTGGCCTGTGGGCAGCCAATTTGACACCCCTGTTCTAATGTAACATGTCTTGAATTATGTAACTCTTGTCTAAATTAGGTCTCTTTTGCATCCCTTTGGCAGGGAACCCTGTGGGCACTGTAGCTAAACATGCCAATAAAAGATACTTGCATGTATCTCCAAGTGCTTTGGTTCCTTATTTAAGTTTCCCAAACAAGAATCAAGCATAGTCAGCAGGATTGAAAGGTCAATAGCTGGACCAGTCAGCTGATTCAGAACATCCTTGCATTTTCTTAGATTTGTTCCCTAACCTTCTTCCTTTCTGATCCAGAACCCATTTAGAGATAACATGGTTGGGGTGACGATGTGGGGAAGTGATTAGGAGGTTTGCATGTGTGAGTCTGGGTGTATTACAACTCTGAAAGATGTGCCATCAGTTACTGTTATCTGACTCTGCAAGAGCAAGTAGACAGCATTGGATTCAACTTGGATCATCTGAAGCTCAAATCTTCAAAAATATGTTAATCACTTCATAAAATGGAAGCTACTCTGTTACTCACACATTTTTCAGCAGTCAATATATTGACCTAGCCACATCAGTATGGATTTCAAGTCCTGGATAATGTCCTATAGTATAGGATAAACCCATACTGGTTCCGAATTAATTTATTTCTATAATGGCATGTATTTATTAAAATATATTATGCTATGAAATTGTTCTCTTATAGTTTTATACTAAGTCAAAAGTTGATCTTAATATGTTAAATAAACTATCCCATAATAAATAGGGCATATCCATCCATCACTCTGATTTAGGTCAGGGGTTCTCAACCTTGGCAACTTTAAGACTTGTGGACTTCAACTCCCAGAATTCCTCAGCTGAGGAATTCTGGGAGTTGAAGTTGAAGTTGAAGTCCACAAGTCTTAAAGTTGCCAAGGTTGAGAACCCCTGATTTAGGTTAAATTTGGCTGAAGAAAAATAGGGAACAATTTTTATTTTCCTATTCACTTGAAGGCTTTTTTTAAAAAAAACTTTTTAGAGAGTTTTCTGCCAACATTTGAAATCCTGGAAAATACATGTTAAAACTATAGCTTCTATAATGAATAGAATAGAATAGAATAGAATAGAATAGAATAGAATAGAATAGAATAGAATAGAATAGAATAGAATAGAATAGAATAGAATAGAATAGAACAGTCAGAGTTGGAAGGGACCTTTGAGGTCATCTAGTACAACCTCCTTCTCAGGAGGGAAACTCTATATCACTTCAGACAAAGGTTGTCCAATCTCTTCTTAAAACCTTCCAGTTGGAGCATTCACAACCTCTGGAGGCAAGTTGTTCCACTGGTTAATTGTTCTAATTGTCGGGAAATTTCTCCTCAGTTCCAAATTGCTTCTTTCCTTGATTAGTTTCCATCCGTTGCTTCTTGTTCTGCTCTCAGGTGCTTTGGAGAATAGCTTGACTCCCTCTTCTTTGTGGTAACCCCTGAGATATTGGAACATGCTATCATGTCATCCCTAGTCCTTCTATTCATTAAACTAGACATACTCAGTTCCAGCAACTGTTCTTTATATGTTTTAACCTCCACTCCCCTAATTCTAACTCCCCTATTCTAAACTATATAAACTTCTTGTCCTTTATATGCATTTAAATATTCTAAATTTTTTAATCCTAATTATAATTGTTTGCAAGCTTATTAGGAAGAAAGGCATATTGAGTGAAGTGTAAACTTTTTTTTTCAAATAAAACTTGCGTAGAGTTTATACTATATGTTGCTCAGTTTTCATGACTTGACTGCTTAGCATTCCTATAATACCACCTAGACAGATAATGCACATAAGTATCTTATTTTGAAGATTTGCTGAAGCATGCTATTATCTATAGCTATGGTACAAAGATGGAGATCTAATTTTAAAAAGTTGATATTAAACACTTGGACAAGTTTTGAGAGACTTTGATAATCTTTTTCTACCTAAAAAAAAATGCTTTGCTTGTTTGTAGATTCACTAATACAATAATTCAGCCATGTCCTGGTATAGACACAGCTTCAAGAAAAGCAACATTTATTTCTTCTTCTTTTGCTTAGGATTTCAACCATTTTTCAATCATGAACTTTTTATGGATTCTTAAAAGCACATATTTATGAACTTCGTTGATTTAACAACTGTTATTTTTGTTTGGATTTTGATCTCCATTCAGATAGAATGCTTGCACACAGATCCATAGGGGCATCAAATAGTTAGGTTTTTAAAGCAATTCACCCTGTACCTAGTTTGAAATTGTCAGCAGTTTGCATTTATTAGTTTTTAATTGCCCTGAGAAGCTGATCTGCCTTGAAGCAGCAGGAACAATTAACTTCCAGCATATGCTAATATCATGATTCTTTAGGAAAAGGCTGCAGGAAAACTTTAAAAAGTTTCCAAATAATCTTAGAAAATAGACTAAAAAAACTACATCAATATGAAAGACAGCCCTCATCTCTAATGTCATTTCATTTCATTGCTATCTTCCCTATAAATCCTTAGTAAGAGACTCATATAACAATTACTGATGTTTCCACAAACTAGATCTCCACATCGCAGACCAACTGGGTGAAAATTCTGGAACTCCCATTTTCCTAAAATCTTTCTACAGCTTCACAAGTTTGAACTATAGTCCCTGAAGTGCATGTTGGTTTTCTAGGAGTATTCTTGGGCTTTTGTCAGGCACAAGCAACCTGAACCACTTGTGAATTGTCTCATGCAGACGTTTTATTGTTAGTGATCATAATGTTACAATAATTTTTCCAGACTGACTGCATTTCCCTGGGAGTAGTCAGATAAGGCTTCAGGGATTCTATGGGAGATTAGATCTGTGCCATTTTTTACAGTGCAAGGACTCTTAAACTTGGCCTCCTCTTAACACCCCCCTCAAGCCTAGATGGAGATTCCCCCACTGCCTTCTCAATAATCCAGTATTGCATTAGCAATACTTTCTCTTGTTCTTCAGCCTTATGAACATTTGGCATCTGCTTTCAATGTAGCATCTTAATTGGCATTGGATGCTCCTCGGCATTTTTGTGGAAGCATGTGAAATTAGGGAAACTGGATGCACTCATTCTTAAACCTTTCTTCAGTACTGGTATGTAAATTAACATTTTCCAATCTGTTGGCCGTTGTGTCATTTTCCAGATTTCAGATCAAATCAAATAACTTAATTACAGCCATAAGGGCAGAAAACAGTGACATAAAAGCTATACTAAACCCCATCTGTATGTATATATTGTACATGTCAGATATATAACAGGGAATAAAAATGAAGTATAGAACATAAAAGTCCAGGGATAAATGTACAATAATAATGAAATAAAATAACATAAATAAAATTTTCAACTACAAGTAAGATGAATAGCACATATAGACAAAAAGTGGGCAACCTGGGAGATACTTTGGGTTACTATCAGATAAGAAGAGCAACAAGTAAATATATCTCTGCCAGTAAATGTCTTCAAAATGGGGTAGATAAGAGTTATCCTAAAGCATGTGTGGAAGGAAAAAATAGAGGAGCATATGGCTCAAGAATTCCGTTGAACTATTCCAATATTGAAATTGGTGCTGCTGCCTGGAATATTCTTACAGCATCCAAAGGGCCATATTTTCCTAGGCCAAATAATTTTTTTAATATTTCTCAGAATGGGGGATTAGAATATTTTTCAGACAGATGATGAAGGACCAGAAAACGGTCATTCTCCTCTGAATCAGCTGCTCCTCTATAATAACATCTCTTTGGATTCAATCCAGTAATTTTGCATATAAAGATCTGGCTTGTAGCTTACTTATTTACTGAATAAACTAATAGGTAGTTGGTAGGGTCCAATCTATTTCCATTATTTGCTTGCATAGTTTCATTACAAACTTTATGTTTCATCTGTCACTTGCCATGTTTCTCATATGTTTTATTATTTCCTATAGCTTTTTGATTTGATAGTGACTGTTCTAATTTCATTTTCTAGTGCTAGAGGGTTTTGTAATTAGGGAATATCTTCTAATGTATATTGGATGTTGACATTTCAGTGATATAGAAATTCTGTGTACTCCTTCCATTCTTATCCTATCTCCTTTTAATCAGATACAATCTGTGCATTGGCATCCTTTACCATATCATGTTGGAAATTCCTGAGTCCAAATTTTTTTTGGAAGACTTACCTTAATTTTTCATATCCACTTCATTGTGCCCTCTACCAACTCTCTGAAATTATTTAATTTCTTCCTAAGCACTTTTTTCTTGGTTTTGTCTTTCCTTCTCATGATTCACTTTGGTTTCTTCCATTTATTAGTTTTTGGCAATCTCTTTTACATCCGTCCTTAAAATATTCTTTGCTGTCATCCAAGAGTTCCTTTGGTTCCCTATGAATGAGATTCAGGACTTCAAAGCAATTCCTTATGTTCTGCTTGATAATGATGGGTATATGTACAAGACCACATTGTGAAAACTGGCTGGCTTTCTTCTTCCAATTCAGTTTGATTTGGAACTTGGACCTAAGCAGTTCTTGATCTGTTCCACAGTCAGCCCCTAATCACATCTTTGCCATATAATTGAGTTCTTCAACCTAGTTGTACTAATATTATAGTCAATTTGATTTCTATCTGCACTGTCTGGTGATGTTCATGTATAACATCATTTGGGGTCATTTGGGTTATTTGGCAATGGGAAAAAAATCTATGTAGTTGCTAAGAGCTGATACTGACTTAATGGCACATAACCAATTAATCAATTTGTTGTTTGAGGAATGACAATGATCAGTTTTTAGACTGCCAGAAATTGATTAATTGTCCTCTTACCTCTTTTGTTTTTTTAGGCCATGCAAACCAACTACATTTTCCTCCTTACTCTTTACCACTTTGGCATTCCAGTTTCAAACCACAAGCAGCATCTCTTGCTTACACATGACCATAAATCTAATCAACTCTCTGTTCTGAATCAATGGTTGGAGCATAAATTTGGATAACCCATTACATTAAGGGCTGTCCACAAAGTCTAACTGATATTTGGTCATTCACTAGTTTACAATACATCCAAGTGCTACATTTGCTACAGCTTTCCTGATTATGAAATCAATACTCTTCTTCTCTTTCTCCTTCTCTTCCTCTTTTACTGCTTCGGGTGTTGAGGGAGATACAAAATTCTGGTTCTTGCTCGTCTGATAGCCTTAACCATTGTTTGCTCAAACATATTGAGTGCCATCTTTCACCATGGTCAAGGTCATTAACAGGAATTGCTAGGAGTTTTAGGAAATACTTTAATACAGCTTTTGACCCCCTCGGAGAAGGTCCGCAACTTGGGCGTCCTCCTCGATCCACAGCTAAATTTGGAACATCATCTTTCGGCTGTGGCGAGGAGGACATTTGCCCAGGTTCGCCTGGTGCACCAGTTGCGGCCCTATTTGGACCGGGAGTCTCTTCTCACAGTCACTCATGCCCTTATCACCTCGAGGTTCGACTACTGCAATGCTCTCTACATGGGGCTACCTTTGAAAAATGTTCGGAGACTTCAGGTAATGCAGAATGCAGCCGCGCGAGCAGTGTTGGGCTTGCCTAGAAATGCCCACATTTCGGCATCACTCCGCGAGCTGCATTGGCTGCCAATTGGTCTCCGAACCCAATTCAAAGTGTTGGTTATGACCTATAAAGCCCTACATGGCATTGGACCAGGTTATTTACGGGACCGTCTGCTGCCCCATGAATCCCAGCGGCCGGTTAGGGCCCACAGAGTGGGCCTTCTCCAGGTCCCGTCAGCCAGACAGTGTCGCCTGGCTGGGCCTAGGGGAAGGGCCTTCTCTGTTGCGGCCCCGGCCCTCTGGAACCAACTTCCCCCGGAGATCCGTGTCGCCCCCACCCTCTTCGCCTTTCGTAGATTGCTTAAAACATACTTTTGCCGGCAGGCCTGGGGCAGCTAACACCTTGCCCCTAGCCAGTGTATGTTTCTGTGTATGTTTGTGGAGTGATTGGTTTCTTTTAGCTTAAGGGTTTTTTATAGATATGTGTTTATTGTAATTTCTATCATGCTGTGAGCCGCCCTGAGTTCTTTTGGAATAGGGCGGCATAGAAATTAAATAAATAAATAAATAAATAAATAAATAAATAAAATCTTGAAAAACTACCAAAGGGTCTCTATATTCAACGTATATCTAATCTACTGAAGGTAGGGTTATTTTGAGTTTCTTTCTCATATTTTTCTATTTTTCCAAGACCTAGATATCTTTTTTTCAATGGCTCCACATTCTCCCAACACATCATTCAAACTGAGGAGCCTGTCATCCAGCTCTACATTGTCAATCATTCTATCATGCCTGTTCAATTGTTTTTCTTGTAAAATGCCATTCCCTTCCTGTGCACCTTGCCATTGTCATTAGAGTCATAATCTGCCTTCAGCATTTTCATAGATTGCTACTGCCTGGTATACTGTTGCCTGATTGCTTTAGCTAGATCACACCATGGGTGACCTTTTAGGAGTGTATACTTTTGGAATACATCCTTGGCATTCTTTAGTCAAACCTCTCAGGAACACATCTGAAGTCAGAACAAGAAACAATGGATTGAAATTAATCAAGGAGAGAATGAAGAAGGAATTTCCTGATGGTTCGAACAATTAATCAGTGGAACGACTTGCCTCCAGAAGTTGTGGGTGCTCCAACACTGGAGGTTTTTAGGAAGAGACTGAATAACCATTTGTCTGAAATGGTATAGAGTTTCCTGTCTGAGCAGGGGATTGAACTAGAAGACCTCCAGTTCCCTTCCAATTCTGTTATTCTGTTATACCCCCTTGTCCCTGCTCCAATAAGGGAACATAGATTGTGGAGGGCCATAATATGAGGGTGTCTATAATACTTTTCCAATGAGAGAAACCCTCACATTAAGTTCTGTTCAAAAATGTTTGCTAGAATAATCATCTCAGAAAGAACATTTAAGAAGCAATAGAATGAGAGGAAGAAGCATTCACTCAACCTGACAGAAAATGTTGCGTTTTCAGAGGCAACTTGCATCTGAACAAAACTTTCCAGATAAGGTCAGAGCTATGAACCCATCAGAAGGACTGAATGGAAGAGGCAAATTTCAAAGGAATTGGACTGACAACGGCTGATGAATTAGAAACATCAATCAAGACAACTTTCTTTAAAGATAAATAAGCAAGTCTCTGCAATTCAATAGCTGATAAAGGGAAGAATTGGTAACTCTGGTACATATCAACAGTCACTACGGCAGACTTTTCATCAGCCATAGAAATATTTGTCAGAAGATGAACACATCAAGGAAAAGCTGCATTGCTGTGACATGAGTAGGAAGCTTAAAGGCAACTGCAGAACTAATGTCAACGTTACATGCAAAAGTAATCTCAGGCTAGATGCAATGTGATGAAAACTCAAAGGACAGAAAATTAATCAATGGAAACTTATTCTTCTATGGGAAAATGGTTAATTGGGCTAACAAAAAACAGCAAATAATTGCACTCTCATCTTTAAAATAGAATACATACAACACAAACTTATTAAGCTCTAACCGGTCTACATATTAAGCAAATATTGGATTTTGCCATAGATGTAATTTAAGCTTTCCTAGCATCATGGTATTTCCTAAATAAAGCTTATCTTTAATTTTGTTTCACACAACTATGAGAAGAATACTTTTAAAAATAAAAATTACATGTTTAATTCAGCACTTCTTGCTTCATGCAGTCTTTCTATTGTGCAAAGCTATCTATTATGCAATAATCTGACCTTTTATACTCACTCATTAATATTTAAATAAACAAAAAGGAAACTTCTCAGATTTTAAATTTTGTGTATAGAGCTTACTTAAAGAATATCAAGGATATAACTTGAATGTTTATGGTTTGGCCATTCCTGATTGAATGCAATGTGTGAATTAGTAAGAAATAGTCTGAAGCTACTTGGGGCCAAAACTGGTAGAGATATTTTTATGATACAATGGAATCAGATTTGGTTGATATATTCTTAGTATACTAAAATGCATGTAAATGTGCAGGTAAAGTAGTATATGGGGTAGCAAATTGCTGAGGCTACCAGCAAGGTTTGTAAAGTCATCCAAAGGCAGATCCATAAAGTATAAAATGTGGAAGTTTTGCTGTTGATATTGCCCAAACTGTTGAGATAGTAAAGCATGCTTCTTCTGATCACCAAATTATGTGCTCATTACAATGCTAACCCACCTCCAAGAAGATAATATGCAATTAAGAAGCTGCAGAGTGTAGAGAGCCATGGAAATAGCTTTCAGAGAATTGTCTATGGAGATTCTCAATCATCCATGCCATGGTTGACCCAAAGGTGCTTTTCAAAAGACAATTGGACTTTCTTAGTTTTTTCCTTGAAAACATTTTGCTGCTCGCCCAAGAAGCTTCTTCAGTTCTTTGAGGGAATTATCTATATTTCCATAAAGTACTGTTCTATTCTTCCTGTGGAATCCATTTTCTGATGTGGCCTACCTCATAAGGCTGACACAGAGAGCAAAGACATTTTGTTTAGCTCATCATGAGAATTATTTTGACTATCCTGTTGGGACTCATTTATAGAACCAATGTGTGACTCCTTTAGATTTTTGGCAAGTCCTAGGGTCAACTTATAGTAAACATGAACTTTCTTTCCCAGCATTTAAAGGTGTGAGACATGTGGACTACTGGGCAAGCACTGAAGTTTTCACCTAGAATATCATAGAAAACAAGTAACCCCCAAACATCTAGAGCACCACTTGACAAAATCACAATCAGTCAATTGCAAAAGGCAGCTTTACTTGGAACAGCTTACATTCTGCGATGATACTGTGGAAAGAAAAATCTTCAGGGTCCAGTCCAAGCCATGAATAAGAAAATGGAGATTTCTTTAGGAAAGTCGGTTCTGTTTTTTGAGTTGCCAGAAACTTCAGTGACACAGCATGTGTTTCTGGGGTGGCTGACAAAATGGAGCTGGGAGTGATTGGTTTTTATACCTTCTTGGGCTTTTGTGCTTGGAGTTGTTCCTATTCCTGTGCAATGAACTTTGATCTAAGCTTCTGGTATTCTAATGGTGGTGGTTAACCCTATTATGTACTAAAGGTCATGTTCTGTCCTTGGGAGTCTTTGTTTTTCTAATTCTATCAGCTCAAACCTTTCTGGCCCAGTCTTTCTGAATAGGATTATCAAATCTGCATTTCTACAGAGCTGGTTTCTGCTTGGGACAGGCAGAGGGCTTTGGTTTCTGGGGGCTGGTTTCGGTCTAAGATTTTCTATTATTCCTTTGGGAAAATATCATATTTTGCCTTTTTTAACATCCCTCCCTCCAAATATTTTCTACAATATCTCTAATACCATCAAACATAAACATCTGCCTATCCCAGGTCCTTTGGAATAATTGATAGGGGGATAAAAATGCCAAATTCAATCTGAACATCTGGCTGACTATGCGACGAACCATAATAAATTGATCCAGTTTTATTGGAAATCTGTAATGATATGTGGGGATGAACTTGGAAGACAGGGGGAGATCTGGAGCCAAGGCAACACCAGGATAAGAGGCAGCTTAGTCTCAGAATGTGGGTGTAGCAAACCCTATTTTGTTGTAAAGATGATACGCGAGAAATATATCTTCAGAGTTAGTACTTTTTGTTGTGCTTCTTGTCTGTTTCTTTGACTACCTCACAACATAATCAATATCCTTGCCAAGCTATTCAATGCTTACAATAGTTGATTGTAACAACTATTATAAGGATTTTGAAATATTATTTGTCTGAATAATTTTGTTTTGCAATAATTGTAATTAAAATATGTACTGATAAAATATGGCCCAGATGCTTTAGCAACTTCAGATGTACCTGAAATATATGGAAATTTAAGACATGCTGTATTTGAAGTAAGACAAAAAGAAATCTAATTCTACATGAAACTTAGAAATGGTATGAAAATTAATATTGGTAATATATCAGGTGTACTGAAAGTCAGGTCCCATAGGTCACAATCACAATACGTTTTATTAATTTTTTTTAGAGAAAATGTTACCACACTTACGGATATTCAAAGGTCATGTGTCAGATGAGTAAGGGTTTAGAAGAAAATGGCAACCAATTCAAACCTTTAAAGTAATTTATATAATAGATTGTCTGTGGGACCAGACTTCATTCATGGGATCTGACTTATATATGGCATATCAAATGAGGAACTAGAATAGTTTTCAGAAACATAAAATATTTTCATAACATTTAGACGTGAAGGAAATTCATCACGAAAACTTGTTGAAGTTTATTGAACTTCCCAAGGAACCTTTGAAAAGGGTTGGATATTGATTTCTTGTATTATCATTGCAAAAAAATTGAGAGTTCTTTAATTCTTCTGATTTGGTTATATCTATGGTAATTTTCTGGCTTCAAGTTATTACATATGCCAATATAAATCTGGAGGGTAACAGCAATAAAAAAACGTAAATGTAATGTTAGATAATACAATATTTCAGAAATATGGCCTAAATGGGGCCCCGTGCAGTGAAAATGGGGTGTCGTATGGCCTAAACAGGGGGCCGTATGGTGAAAATGGGGTAGGGCTAGCGAGGGTCACATGGGCACTAGCGCCACCCCATTTGTGTCACACACATGCTCATGGCCCCGTTTGTGTACACATGCACGTAAAATGCTTCCTCTTTCCTTTCCCTCTGGTCTGTCAACTGAGAAAGATTGGGGACTTCTGCTCCAAAGAACTTGTGGGTCTAAACAAAAATTCAAAGAAATGTAAATCTCAACACAAAGGCACGAAGTACCTATTTATCTCCTACTCTAAAATGAAAGCATCCAATTGAATGGTCAAAAAACTCAGTACGGTCATACTGGATCAAAACAATTTCCGAACAAAATCTGTAATATAACAGAAGTTCCTTTCTTCCAGTTCCATCCAAGTATAAAGACACCAAGCAATCCAAAAATCAGCAGTTTATGAACATGAAACCCAGCTGAGGCTGACAAAAGACATTTGGATATCTCTGTATAAACACACACAGTGAACCTGTAATCTAGACATCAAACTACTACTGTTGAATTCTGTGTAATTAGAGCTCTACATGTCAAAAGTGGAATTGAAAAAAAATATTCATAAATTGTCACAAATTGCATCTATTTACAAATTGGCCTCCACGTACCTTATAATTTTTCTTGCTCTTAGGTGGGAGTGTGTCTCCGTGAGATACGTGTGGATATATAGACATACACATACACAAGCACACAGTCTCAAAACATTTCAATACATTTGCAATAACATGCTCAGAACACAGAAGAGACTGCAAACAACACAAGCTTCAAGTCAAATAGTTGGTGTTTGTTTAGAAATGCCTGGAGAAGAGGATGCCTATAAATACATCTATCTGAAACTTTACTTGCTTTCTATAAAACTAGACTTCTGCTTTAATCAGCAGTGCCGAACCTTTGGGAGGAAGAACACTGTGGAATTAGTCTTAGTTTTAAGCTCTCGTCTCCTGTGTTCAGTTTTCTCTATCTGTAAAATGTGTGTTCTATAAATGCCCCATCTCATTTTTGCAACCTTTTGGGAATGGGCAATTTCTCCCATGGTAGCCATTGTCTGATGATAGCCATTATATTATCTCAAAGGCTGCAGACCTCTGATCTGTTCTCTAGTGTCCGCAAATGCAATTAAAAAAAAACTTGTACACTACAAACCACAGAAAATTTCCAGGAAAAAAAGTACAGGAATTGGCAGTTATATGCAGCACATGGCGTTATGAGAAAATGACAAAAATAGTTTAGCTGGCACATATTATTTCTTTGAGAAATATAATATACCTACCTTTCTTTGAAAAAGGAAATGTGTACAAAATGTGCAACTTAATACTTTAGCTATGTGCAGAATGTGTTTTTCCCTTGCATCATATTCAAATGGGGATCCATGTATGCAGGGCTTTTTTTTCTCATAGAACGCCCAGAACGGAGTTCCGGCACCTTTTTTGAATTGACCCTTGTAGGGTAGGCAAGGCAGGTTGTATGACGTGTGTGGGTTCTGGCACCTTTTTCTTTTAGAAAAAAAGCATTGAGCAAGAATATGTGTTTTCTTGAGGCAGTAGTAAAAAAAGAAAAACACGTATTTTTAAGCAACTTTTTATCTTGCTCTTTGATATAAACTCACACTGTTCGTAATTCTCCAGCAGATTTCTCACTCCAAAGGTCAATGTATAAATAATAACAGCATGAGATATGTTCAGTGCTTGTTTTGAAAGTACCGTTTATGAAATGAGTGTAATAGCGCTACTGTAACAAAATATTGCCATTTTTCCCATTGCCTGAGTATTAGTTGTACAAATGTGGACCTATTTTAAAAGATGGGAATTAGATAATCCAAGTTTGCATGCTTTGGGATACTGTAAAAGTAATTTTGCTACCGTGTGGTACTGAGATGATAGCACTTAAGATGTTGATTAAAGTTTAGCCTTACATTCTAATCCTGCTTGACACCTACAGTAATTTTAAGTTATTGCAGAAATTAAAAACTTGGTTTATTTGCCCAAATCTAGCTTAATAAATACCATTTTTATAAAATTGGTTTTCAATCATGCAGTACCATTGTACGTGTATCTAGTCACTCTAATAACCCAACTGTGAACTTCCCAAATCCTTCATTCGTAATTCAGTAGCATCTTTAATGGAGCAGTTTAAATAATGCAAAAGAAGGAAAACACAGAACAGGGAAAAAAAGTTCCCTTCTAGCACACCTGCTGGCATGTTAATACAACAATAAATTCTTCATTAGAGTTGAAATCCAAATTTAGATTACTCAGGAGGACAACTCTGATCTTGACATCTTTTCCTTGGAGGATACGAAAAGCAATGTTTGTCTATTCCTCCTTCCTCCTACCTCCCACAAAGCTGATTTGAAGCTAACAGGAACAGTAGAGAAGTGGTATGAAGAGCCAAGGTTATTTACAGGTAATCTTTGACACAACCAGTGTTGGGACCAGTGTTGCTAAGCAAGGTGCTTGTTAACTGAACCGTGCCTGATTTTACAACCTTTTTACCATGGTTGTTAAGTGAATCGCATGGTTCTTAAGTAAATCTGGCTTCCCCTGTTGACTTTGCTTGTCAGAAGCTGGCTGGAAAAATTGCAAATGGTGACTCTGGGACTCTGCAACCATCGTATATACATGCCACTTGCCAAGCACCTGAATTCTGATCACATGACTGTGGGGATGCTGCAACTGTTGTTAAGTGTGAGGATTGGTCATAAATAATTTTTTCAGTGCCATTGTAACTTTGAACCGTCACTAAACAAATGGCTGTTAATCAGGGACCACTGTTTTTCTATATCCTAACAGACTGAGTCTCTTCATCTAAAACAGCGGTTCTCAACCTTTTCCGGGGCTCGACCCCGGCTTGCATCGCGCATGTGCGGCGCGACGGCCCGCATTGCAAAGGGGGAAAAATGGTCTACCCAAAAAAAATGGCCGACCCCAAAAAAATGGCAGGCCCACATCGCGCATGCGGGGCGCGACGGCCTGCATCGCAAAGGGGAAAAAATGGCGGACCCAAAAAAATGGCTGACCCAAAAAACAAAATGGCCAACCCCAAAAAATGGCGGGCCCGCATCACACATGCGCGGCGCGATAGCCCGCATCGCAAAGGGGAAAAAATGGCCAACCAAAAAAAATGGCAGACTGCGGTGTTTGGCGACCCCCGTGAAATGGTCGTTCGACCCCAAATGGAGTCGCGACCCACAGGTTGAGAACCACTGATCTAAAAGATAAAACCATTCTGCTTGTGATGGCTAAGTTAAAAATTTAACCTAATGGTGTTTTCTGAATACTGTATGTAAAAAAATGAACCAAAATGTGAGCCAGAAACAATACCACATAGTTCTAAGTTCTAAGATATAAAGACAGACACACATTTTTGTTCTTATTTGACAGCAGATTGGATGTAGGCATTACTTTCTTCATGACAGGAAATAATATATACTGTTGTTCATGTTTTTGTACAGTTTAAGGCCAGCAGATAAGCTTAGATAGCTTTATTAGTTTGATTTATGGTGTATTAAATTAAATATTTGTATGTTGTATACCGAATTACGACAATTTACTCAATGGAAAGACAAATAAAAATGCATTTTCAGATTAACTACATTTTCATGAGTATTATATACATTTATTTTAAAAGAAGCAAAATACTAACCATCATAATTCAGCTTTCTAAAAACCGATTTCTTACAATGAAATAGCGCACAGTGCAAAAGGTCAAGCATGGTAAGCTTGAAAAATGGAAGAAACTTGGATTCTTTATACGGTCTTTCTACATGTGTTTATGTCAAACAGGTAAATACCCAGCTGTAGAAAGTTCAGGTTTTACAACTGTGATAGTTTTATCCTTGTCATAAATCAAATTGATTGTTCAAATAAGGAGATAGTTATCCAGAAGGATTAGATCTAAGACTTACTGCAGATAGCAAGCCATAAATTACTGGCTTATCTCAAGTTGCCACAGCCAACAAACACACTTTGCTGCCAAGGATCAACTAAAAAGGAAAAAGTGGAAATATTTTCTAAAAAGATAGAAGATTCCCGGTTTCCTAGCTACAGTGTATACAACTATTCCTAGTAAAACCAAATAGAAGGGTTTTAAATCAATACATTTTCATTTTATTGTTAAATAAATAATACACATTGGAAAAAAGCAACAAATTTAAAATTAGGTATTTCCCAAGGAATTAGCGTTGACTACTGGGCTCTAGTCAATTCAGTCTGATCTGACTGGTATGTATGTATATTTATTAATTGTAACTAAATCACTGAAACAAATTAGATGCATAAGAAAATAGCAAAACAAAAGGCTCTGGGGCCTCCCACTGCCTATAGCAATTTGGATTGATACACGAACCCCCATCTCATTCTCATTCAAAGTCACTTCTTGCTCTCCAGTGCCATCAATATCATTGGTGTGGTTATTGCAGATACTGATTGGGGATGATGCAGTAACTATTAATTAGATTACAATGTCCTTTTACAGAAGTAGAAGCTGACTGGCACTTTTTGGTTTATTTTATTTGTGCCAGTCCCTTACTTCTCCTGTAATAGGTAGTCCTCAACTTACAACCATTCATTTAGTGACCATTTGAGAAAAGTGAGAAAAGTGACTTATGATCATTCTTCACACAGCCATTGTAGCCTCTCCGTTGGTCACATGGTTGAAATTCAGAGGCTTGGCAACTGGCATATACTTACGATGGTCCCGGGGTTGTGGGATCATATATTGTGACCTTCTGCCAAGCAAAATAAAAGGGGAAGCCAGACTTACTTAGCCATTGTGTTACCAACTTAACAACTGCAGGGATTCACTTAACAAAGTGGCAAGAAAGGGTAAAACTCACTTCTTAGGAATGGAAATTTTGAGCTCAACTGTAATCATAAAATTGAGGGCTAGCTGTAGTATAAAGTATTTCACCAGTATAATTAATTTGTGACCCTGTATGCATGGACATGAGAGTAAGGGGTTCCAAAGAGACATGCTCTAACTTAGGGAGAATACTTGGAATTGGGGGGGGGAGCAGTCATTCAGCTCAAAAATATTTTCTTGATGAGGAGCTATTCCTCCTAATCTGGCATAAATTCTTCATGTAGATTATTGAATGATTTACTTTCCAACCACCAAGCAGCCAGGGTAGAATCTCTTAAGAATATAAATGTGTTTGAAGTTAACTGATGCACAATTTATCTTCTGTTCATTTCCCAAATTGAGATATCTTTCTATGCTGAATTGACTGAGCCTTTCCTCTTTCTGTCTTGAGGAAAACGGCTGACTGTGGTTTAAGTAATGAGAGACACGCTTTAATTTGTACATGGGATCTGGAAATGTTATAATTCAAAATTGCACTAGGTTCTATGCTTACGATAGAAAATAAAATATATCTCTCCCTGGATACTTAATATCTTCCAAAGACATCTAATAATAAATATTAAAAATTTGCAGTGACATGAATGACTACATTTTTATAATGATAAAAAATAGACACACTAGCTTACTGTTCAAAATTAATTATTGCAGAGAAATAAGCATTCATAAGGGAGATTGCATTTACACATCAGAGTGAGTTCATCTTGTATCTTTAGTCTGCCCTTGTTAAAGTTTATTTAGTCATTTTTATTTTGTATGGAACTTATAATCACTTAATGGAAACATTTTCCTCCAATGAAGGTTTTTGTCTTTATATATATATAAATAGATAAATAGTCCTTGACTTACAACAATGCATTTAGGGACCATTCAAAGTTACAACATCACTGAAAAAAGTAAGTTATGACCAGTTTCCACACTTATGACCATTGCAGCATCCCCTGGTCACATGATCAAAATGACAGTTGTATGTCATTTTGCATGACATTGCATGTTATGTGATTATCATTTGTAACTTTCCCAACTGGCTTCCAACAAGCAAAGCCAATGGAGAAAGCCAGATTGCCTTAATGACTGTATGATTCATTTAACAACTAGTGATAAGTTTAATAATACTAAAAAAGGTCGTAAAATGGAGTGCAACTCACTTAACAACTGTTTTGCTTAGCAATGAAAATTTTGTGTTCGTATTTGAGGACTCCCTGTATATTTCAATGTCTCTTGTCTTGTAAAATGAAGAATGCTAACAATTAAAAAATGATAACAATTATTAATTTATGGGTGTCTGCTATATGTATTTCCAGAGTTATGATGGCGATTGGGGTTGGGGTTGCCATTGCTAAGCGATGCATTATAAAGCCTGGCATGACAGCATTGCTTAGCAACAACAATCCCAGCATTGTCCATGGCCCACTGTAACCCCAGAGCTGAGATGGTTTAAGTGAGGGCCCCATGTGACCATAACACAGGAAAAGGAAGGAGTCCCAGACAAGAAACCAGTGTATGTGTATGTGCTAGGAAGAATGGGCAAGTACCACCAATGGTGTGGGTTGGCCTAGGCCAGGGGTGTCAAATTGCTGGCCTGCGGGCCGCATGCGTCATGGTGAAACCGCCCCCACCCGCGACATATCACGTGATGTTGCGAGATTGACATCCCTGGCCTAGGGAGTCCAAATGGGAGATGAGTGCCACAGATGGACATTAAGGAATGTGTGTGTGGGGGCAGGTGATGCTGCCCCACTCGGACTAGAAGGAGCCAGAGCCAGGAATTGTCTGTACCATGCATTACTACCACCTGGAGCGATGCTCCACCAGGCAGCAAGGCAAGGATGTTTCTATGATGCCTTCCCCATGTGTAGCTAGAATGCGGGGCAGTGATTCCTGGCAGTTAGTCAACCAAGCACTTCTCAAGTGAGTCATAAAATGGGGCAAGATTCACTCAACAGCTGTCTTGCCTAGCAAATGCCTTTATTGTGGTCGTAAATTTAAGGCCTTCCTGATTCTAACCTCTTCTGCTCTTATCCCTAGACCAGGGGTGGGGAACCTTGGCTTTTTTATGACTTGTGAATTTCAACTTCCAGAATTCCTGAGTCATTATGGCTGGCTTAGGAATTCTGGGAGTTGAAGTCCACAAGTCATAAAAGAGCCAACATTTCCCCACCCCTGCCCTAGAGAGTTGCCTTAAATAGACATTGTCATCTGAATATGACACTACATGTCCTGGTGAAAGAAATACTCTAACAATAAGTCTTTATCTTTAATGAGGGGACTGTGGCAGCTCCACATACTTTCACAGAGATGTTTTATTTGCACTAGTTATGAAATTTTTGCATCTGGACATTTTTGGCCCACTCAGTCTGCAAATAAACAGAAGGAGAGGGATAAAAAACAGACCTAGACAGTCAGTATGCATCTTTACTCAGAAAACTATCCCTGGTGCAGTATGTTGACTGCAAATTTTAAAATTTTCATTGTAGCAAAATGAGTGACTGCCCTTCAGTTTGGAGAAATGCTTTCTCAGCGTCAAAAGATGCCATTAACACAGGACTGGTATCATTTTTCATCTTAAAGAAGACATTAAATAAGCACAGCAAATTCATAAGGCGAGCCTTCTGCACTAAACATAAAATAAAAGCTCAAGTTGTTCAGGATGAATTATTTTAATACTTGCGCTTTGGCTCAATTGGCCAATAACTTTTCCAATTTATTAAAACCTACATTTTGAAGCAAAATGGGTGTGCACATTCTTATATACTTTCAATATTGCGATAATAAATGCACAATGCATCTTGGGCATCATCTTTAGGTCAAGAAATAATCTGCAGATTCCAGGCCTACATAGAGATGACACAGCATATCCTAGCTTTTAAGAGAAAATTTCTTTTTGGAAAGCTAATGCACCGTTTAGTGTTAAGCAACAGACTTATGAATTGTGTGATGTTATTAGAGTGGAAGAGAGATGGCAATTTATTCACAGATTTCTGATACTATCACAACATATTATTATTATTACTGCTACTATATGTGAATAAAATTAGGAGTATGACAAAACTGTGTGCCACAGTGTGATACATTGCCACATTTTATAAAAACTTATTTCAAGTTGCAAAGCTGAAAACATCTCACTTCTGCATAGTATATTATTCAAATTACTCTCCTTGAATTGTTTTATGTATCCCTATCATAATAATGCCCTCTTAACACAAACTGGCTAATCAATCTCTCAAGCTACCATTCCTTCTAATTGCTGACAAGCTGGGTATGTAATACATTTCTTTTGTGAAACTTTTTAAAACTACTATATGCGTGCATCCTAAGATGAATGTACCCAAAAGGATGTAATGTAAATAATATATAGATTTTTTTTCTGAATTTGCAATGAAGACAAAGTGATTACATATTAATAAATGCAAACAAAACTATAATAAGCAACACTAGAGCAGGGGTCCTGAGGAATTCTGGGAGTTGAAGTACACAAGTCATAAAAGAGCCAAGTTTGAAGCTCCCTGCACTAAAGCATATGCTTACCAGTCTATCTAGCCTTTGTTATGGCTTGAAGATTTCTTAGAGAAAAATATAATTTATAGTTTTTCCTTGAAATTTTGGGCATTTGTGCATGTACAAAAACTGTCCGGATCTATTAATCTTTCATTAAGCTCATACTTAATCCTCTTAACACTCATCAGTGTGTCCAAATAATGTAGCTGAAAATGATTCCATAATTAGGTTTTTAGAGTGTTTGGTAGGTTGATACGACACTCATAATCTGCTCTGGATGCTAGAGATTATATTTCCAAATCCGTCGACTTTATCAGATCCTGAAAGTGTTCATTCTGATGTGCAAATATTACAGGATTCACATATTTTCAGACCAATTTGCTTTTGCTTCCCCCCCCCTCTTGTAAGCTTAAAGTCACTGTACTGATTAACTGTGACACTGTTTTTAACAAGAATATTTTTTATTTTGAAAATGAGAAACCAATCTATTCAATTCCAAAACTGAAATCGCACTGTACTATGGTGTAGTAAAAGCAGACAAATCCTGGGCTTCATTCTGTAGAAATTTGTCTGTTCCTTGGACACACAGCATGCTCGTGAAAGTAATTATAGAATTAGTACCCACAATGATTTTCTTGAGAGCTCATATGTGAAAAAAGCCTTAACTTTATAATATTATGAAAATGAATCTCCAAGATACTGCCTTCTGATCCAAGAGGTGGAAAGGCATTTTTCCAAAGCAGATTAGATAATAAAGCCAGAACTGGCAAATATTAATCAAAAGTTGTAACATTATGCTGTATTCCATTATTGCAGACTTTTTCATTTTTATTTAAAAACTGGATTATCTTTGTCTTGCTCAAAGTATTCCAAAAGATTATTGTAGTTGTGAATAATTGCTTGAAGGGAAACATGTCTAGACAGTCAGTCCACTTTACTGAAAGATCTGAAAGTTAGTAATTCACATTCAGAAACATTCCTTAATTATTGACATTTGCATTTTTATTCTTTTATGTTTTTCTGGAAGACCTCAAGAATTATTACGTAAGTTCTATTAAAGCTCCAGTATCTCTGATCAGCAGCCTCTTTTTATTCATCAGAAATTCTCAAATCTTCACAATGTACATTGTAATGATGCTGGACTATGTAGAGAATATCACATTTCAGTTGTGTTTTCACAACACTGAGTTTTCCTAGTATTACATGGGCATTAGAGATGATCATCAATTTTTTCTTTAGGTTAAACCCATTTTTTAAAAATAAAATTCTTTGTTGCAATAAAATCACATGCTTACAATTGTAATATTCCAATCAAATGAAGTTTTATTATCTGTAGAAAGCATGTATCTAATTTACCAGGTATTTGTTGATGGGTACGTCTGTGCTTTCATCAACAGCTGTTGTCGATGCTGTTTCATTCCGTATAATGTTGCTGATAATTTTGAAAAATTCAAAAGCATAATTTTACTTCTCCAGCTTTCTTGTACATGCACAAACTTTTCCATATGTTCATTAATATCCTGAATGGAAAGCGTCAAGCTGTTTCATTTTAATAGCCAACAAAACTTTTGTCACTGAAAATCATTATTTCTTCTGAGTTTGAATGCTTGCATTTAAGATTAATTTTGTCTTTTTTTCCTTTTTGGATAGTCTTCCAAGTGACATGCCATGTAATCCTTCTCATAAATATTTTTTTATTGCTAAGTCTTTATATGTTGTATATGTGAGATTTTCTTGACATTTTAAGAAATTCAGATTTACTCATTGTTACACATTTTTCCTATGTGATATTCTCCAGAAATTCTGTCATCTTGAAATACATACAGTTCCCAGGTAGCACTATATGGGAATGTTGAATTAAACTCAACATGCATCATGTTGTAGAATTTGGGTGTAGTCATTTAGATTTAAATAAGGTCACTATTTGGCTGTTCTTCAAACTTCAGCAACATTTTGGAGATGGCTTTTCTATATTTCTTCTTTTCAGTGCTTTTTTTGTATATAAAAAAAAGGTGCCGGAACTCACACACGTCATATAACCCGCCTTGCCTATCCTACAAGGTTCCATCCAAAAAAAGTGCCGGAACTCTGTTCTGGGCATTCTATGACAAAAAAAAAGCCCTGCTTCTTTTAAATACCCCTGTACTGTGATAACATAGTTTGTTTTCAACACAAGTTAATTCTCCAATTTCCAGAACTTCATGAGTGAGTTCCTCGCCTTGTCATACTAGAAACACCAGAATTTGATCAGCTTCTTAATAATGTTCTCAATTCCACCAAATAATCTTGTTCAGGGAAGGTACTGGAATCAGCAAGATACTTGATAGGCAGAATCCAACCACTGGGAAGGCAGATCCTCAGATAGGAACGGTAGATGCAGCTCTAGCCAAGGAGACATTCCCATGCTGTGCAACTAGGGCTTTTGCCTGTTAGAACATGATTGATGCGGACTTCTCAGTTTTGGGGTGTTCCTATACACAAATTAGACCATGAACACAAATTAGAAGACACATTGCTCTCAAGCACTAGGCCAAGCAGAGCTCCAGACCAATGAAATCCCAGCTTCAGAATTTCATCATTTTTGTTTGCACTTTTTTGTAGTTGTGTATAAGAGATCTACTTCTTTGAGATACTACCTAGCACTCACAACTGATAAGTGCAATTGAAAGCAGATCACTACTGTAAATTTTCAAATGTAAGTTTCTAACATTTTAACCCTGGTGGTTAGAATGCAGTCTTGCAGATACACTCTGCCCGCAGTCGGGAATTTGATCATGACAGCTTGAGGTTCTATACTTCCAAGGTTGGTGAAATGAGATCCAGATTGTTGGCAGTAATATACTGACTCTGTAAACTGCTTAGAGAATACTGTAAAGTACTATGGGGCTTTATATAAGTCTAAGTACTATTGCTATTAACATTACTTGGTCAATTAACTTACATTGTTTCTCTTGTCTCTAGTATTCAGACTAAAACTTCAGTGAAAGTTTTCTGCCACTGATCCATTCTTACAAACCAACTGACTCTCATTGAATACAACTGAGCTCATATCAGTGATTGTGGTGCATGCAATGACAATCTCTGAACAGTTTGGCTGTTGGTACCCTGGAGGAAGAGTCTCGTTCAGCAAGCGAATAGGAAGGACTTAACAAATCTTCTAGTGGATCAGTGGATCACTTTGATAAATACTTTTTTAAATTTAGTATATAGAGTGAATGTATTTAAATAAAGATAGTTTTCCATTTATGAGCAGTCATTTTACGGTTCAAGTTACAATGGCCCTGTATAAATGCTTTACAAATGCACTCCAGCCATCGTAAAAAGTTGTGCACTTCTCTTCTGCAGTCAATCGATGATAAGGTGATGATACACGACATTTGTTGCCAGTGTCTGTCTAAAAATACTTATTCAGAAATGTGTCCACTTATTACTGTCATGAAAAGTGTCAAAAATATATATCCAGGTTTGGTCATATTAGTTCCTCAACTTATGACCATAATGATTTACAGTTGGATATCTAGACCTAATTGAACTCAAGCTGAGGAGTACCTACAATGTGGAAAACATTATGGAACTCTTTCTTAAAATCTATAACTACCTTGACGACACATACCCCGCTGTTTGTACCTGAGATATACAGTGAAACCCTGTTTTAACAACAAACTAGGTAGAGGGAGAAGTCCTATTTTAAATCAGGAAGCCCATCTTTGTGGTGATCATTATTTGCATCATTATGCAAAATCACTCTGGGTGCTAATTCTGTGGTATGGATAGTCTACCACATTGAACTTCCTCTGAAGAGGATTTTGCTAATGGAAGGTCTTGCAAAAGGTAAATGGGTTCAAGCCCATCTGACCTCTTTGCAGTTTCACACTGTGCTGAAACACTTAGCAGCTATTTTGAGGAAGAAACTTATGAATTGGCACTTTGGAAGGAACTGTATCAACATACTAAGGATTTCCATTTAAGCAGAAAATGTAACATTAAGATGATTTAAATTTTTGCTAATAGTTTTGGTAGCAGTGTTTTTTCTCCTTCTTGATTTTGCAATGCTATCTGTTGATATGTTTTGATTAAAATTAGGAGCAATCTGGGAAGCTAAGTTTAGATGCAGGTATGAATTTCTTAAGGTCAGAAAAAACTACAGTTCTCAAGTAAATGATTCCCATACGTGGAATTAACATTTTCATGTAGGGATGTAAGCTGTGGTGGCACAGTGGCACAGTGGTTAGAATGTAGTACTGCAGGATACTTCTGCTAACTGCTGGCTGCCAGCAGTTTGGCAATTCGAGTCTCTCCTGTTCAAGGTTGACTCAGTCTTCCATCCTTCTGAGGTCAGTAAAATGAGGACCCAGATTGTTGGGGGCAATTTGCTGACTCTGTAAACTGCTTAGAGAGGGCTGTAAACCACTGTGAAGTGGTATATAAGTCTAAGTGATATTGCAATTGCTAAGCAAAGGGTAGGAACAAAAAGATGGGCAAGGGAAGCAGGAGCAGACTTGGCTAGGTAAGGCAAAAGGGAGGAAATCAAGTCCTTCAAGTTCTCTATGTGCAGAACATCAAAGAGGTGCAGGAGTAAATACTGAAAAGGGGGGGTCCATCTTCCCAAGCCTCAAAAAGTAGAGATAGCTAATGCATTTTTTTAAAAAAAATTTTTTTTGCCAATTAGACTTTGAAGCCTTTGAAAAGAATTTATCTCTTGTCACCAGACATTAACAGTAGAGACCAATAATACTCTTAACAAGATCCAAGCGAAAGTTTCTAATCTGCAGGATCAATCACAAGCCCATGAAATGATGGTGCTCACTTGTCACAGTGCCCTGAATAATTGCATTAGCTTTCTCAAATCTCAATTATGTGGCAAGAATCTGTGTACAATTGGCATGAAGTTACTGCTATTCAAACTCTTTGGGCAAAGGTTATGGAAATGTTTTTACATGTCTACCTACACTGCATGCTGACTTTTTAATTGAAACTGGGCATGTTAATAAAATACCTGTACTGAAAAGATCAGAGGTTGGGACTAATTTAATTATAGTTTGGTTTCTGCATCTATTGCACAAAGACAAGACTTTGCACAGACTTAGACCAGTATCAGTGAAATCACAGTGAGAATGGATCCTAAAAAGAACAAATAATTCCACTTCCCTAATTTTGCAAAATACTGTAAGTGCTTCAAAACTGCAAATGTTTGAATAAAATACAGGCTTTAGCTAAATCTTGTAACTGCAATACTTCAGGACTTCCTGTTCCAAATCACATCACTTTCCAGGAAAAAATTAAAAAATTTCAGATCCTGTCCTTGGCTGAAACTTTCTTAATGGAACTTCAAATCAATGCTTCTCTTATTTCAGCTGCTTAATATTCCAGCAACCATTATCCTCATAATTTATTTCAAAGATTGAAACTTTAGTTGGTTTAAAAGTTTTTCACTTTTAAAGTTTTGGTTACACATTTTCTCTCAGGTCTGGACAAGTAGGTCCTTCGTCTCCTACTTTTCTCCCTTTTCCTCTCTTTCAGTTCTCATAAGGTGGTTTAATTTGGTTTTGTTTAAAGTAGTTCTGTATTAATACAATGGAAGGTATCACAAGATTATGTCAATTGAAAGAGGTATATTTTTTCTTTTTGCTTAATTGTGTACTGTATTTTTATTCTTTTTAAAAAATAGTACGGACTTTACAAGGTTATTATGAAATACTAATGCACCTTGTTGGAAATATTACAGTTTTTATTCTAAGAGTGGAATATGTAGTTTTAACCCATCTTAAATTGTTAAAAGCTGATGTTTTGCTTAGTTTTTCCAGGAGACTCATTTAATAAATATATTTTGGTTAAAGACTTTATTGGACAGGTTTATTGATTAATGCTTTATGTTTATTCATAAACATCTTTCTTTTTTGGTTTAACAGGTTATTTTGTTATGATTAATGTTTATGGACCTAATTTGGATTCCTCTGCTATATTTCATGAGTGCTTTCATTATTTATATGATATATTTTATTATCTCATCGTGGTGGGGGGGATAAATTTCCATGAAATTTTAGATCCTGAATCAGACAGGACATCTACTCATAAAATACAATTATTAACTTTAATTTGAATATACATGAATAAATTAAATTGGTATTTATTAGAACACAAACCATGGGTTTGTATCCAGCTAAGCATCAACAGTTTTTTAGTCTTGACAAATATTTGGTCTCTTCAACATTATTTTAATATATTCAGATGATCACTGACATAGCCTTATATACAGTGATGGGATTCAAATATGTGAACAACCAGTTCTCTGTGTGGATTCCGCTTCCTGAAGTCCATTCTGGGTCTGGGCAACAAAAAATTAGCTACCGGTTCTGCCGAAGTGGTGCAAACTGGCTGAATCCCACCACTGCTTATATATCAGATCACAGTCCAAAACTTTATGTCTTTTTAAAAACGATTAAACTTCAAAAACATTACACTTAATATGTACTTTTTAAAAGTTTAGTAGACTAGTTTAGTATATTATAAAAAAGTTTAGTTAACTAAGAAGTTAACTAAAAAGTTAAATGAGTAGCAGTAAAATAATATACTACGTTACATTTTTAATGGTAAAACTATGTAATTTAGAATAGATACCTAACCTATCACATTTGTAAAAATAAGTTCAATACGCTTTTTGAAAATGGTTTGAAGTGTCCACCATATCTTCCTCCAGAAGGCTTTGATTTTTCTGCATGTCCACCATACATGAAAGTAGGTAGCCTCCCCGTCACCACACCTCCAGCATTTGGGCTGGGAGTCTGGATAGATGAGTGATAGTTTTTTCGGGTCGAGGTGCCACCTATAGAACATCTTGTAGAAGTTTTCCCTTAAGTGTTGCGATTTCGTAAATTCTACATTTCTCACCCAGATTTTCTCCCACGTGTCCATGGTGACAGAATGCCCAAAGTCCTGTTCCCACTTTACCATACAGTTCTTGACTAGCTCGGTTTCAGAGTCCATTTCTATCAGAATGCTGTACACTCGTTTGATGTGCATGATCCCCCGTTCTCTAATCTGTTTAATTAGATTCTCGTTAGTCTGAGATAAGCCCTTCTTCTTGTCTTTATGCCACCTTGATTGCAGTTGTAGATATGATAGCCAGGTACCTCCTATTCCTTCATCTGCTAGCGTTGTTTGGGGTTTCAAGGAGAACCCATTTTCTTCTTCCAGTACAAGTTTACTGTAGGGCACCACTTCTTGCCCTTGGGATATGTATCCCCTATTGCGTGTCCGGGGATCGTCCAGATGGGAATCTTGTCGTGTAGGAGGTGTTTATATTTCTTCCAGACCCATAACAATGGGATTCGTAGTGGGTTCTCCTTGAAGTTCCTGTCTGCCTTTTTGTCGTATACTAAGTATGCGTGCCAGCCGAATAGTAGACCATGCCCTTCAATATTCAGTATTCTATCATTCGTCATATTGATCCAGTCACTCAATGCCACCAATGTCGCTGCATAGTAGTATAGCTTTAGATTCGGCATTTTTAGTCCCCCTCTCTTCCTCGTGTCCTGGATGATTTTTAGTTTCACCCTCGGTCTCTTGTCGTCCAAAATAAATCTGTTGATGCCCTTCTGCCAACTGTCCAAGTCCATATCCTTTTTGAGTATGGGTAGCATTTGAAAGAGGAATAGAAATCTTGGCAAGACGTTCATCTTTACTGCTGCTATCCTGCCCAGCAAGGATAGTCGTAGTGTTTTCCACCTTTCCAGATCTGCTTGTATCTTGCTCCACAGCATCTCGTAGTTATTTTTGTATAATTTTGCATTCGTTGTTTCTATCTCCACTCCCAGGAATTTAACTTTCTTAACTATTTCACAACCCGTTATTCTTTCCAAGTCCTGTTTTGCTTTGTTGTCTAGATTTTTAACTAGCATCTTCGTTTTCGATATGTTAACTTTAAAACCTGATACCTTGCCATAGTCTTTCATTATCTCCATCAAACTCCTTGTTGATTGTACTGGTTGCGATACTGTCACCAGTAGGTCGTCTGCAAAGGCACACAGTCTGTAGTCCTGTTTTCCAATCTGTATGCCCTTTATGTCCTCTGCTGCTCTTATCTTGTTCAGCAGAATCTCCATCGTTAAGACAAATAACAGTGGTGACAGCGGACAGCCCTGTCTCATGCCTCTTTCTATGTTGAATGGGTCTGTTAGTTCGCCGTTCACAATGATCTGGCCCATTTGTTTCTGGTAGATTGCTATTATGGAGTTGAGGAACTGCTTTCCCATTTTCATCCCCCGGGCTAGGTTCGTCAGGAATGGCCAATTCAGTCTGTCAAAGGCTTTTTCTGCGTCCACAAACATGAGGGTAGCAGGTACCTGGTTGTGCCTTTCCAAGTACTCTATTATGTTCAGCAGCTGTCTCACATGGGTTTTCATCTGACGTCCTTGTATAAACCCCGTTTGATCCGGGTGAATTATTTTTTCTAATACAGTCATTAATCTGTTGGCCAGCACTTTTGTGAAGAGTTTGTAGTCTGTGTTCAATAGTGAGATGGGCCTATAGTTTGCTGGTTGTGCATTATCTTTTCCCTCTTTGGGGATTAGAGAAATGTAGGCTGTTTTCCAGGAGGGTGGGACTTGGCCTCCTTCTTGTATGTTGACAAATAGCTTTCTGAGGGGTTCTATCATTTCCTCTTGTGTATCTTTTTGTAGAATTTTCCTTGTTGTTGATTTGGTGCATATATGCCCATCACTAGAATTTTCTTGTCGTCATGTGTCACTTCGATTGCTAGGTATCTACCCTGGGAGTCCGACTCTATTAGCTTAGCTATTACATGTTTCTTCACGTATATAACAAGCCCGTTCTTCTTTCGTGGCGCCGCTGCAACAAAATGTGTACCTAGTCTGTTGTTGATTAAGTATTTCTGGTCCGCTGCTCTGATGTGTGTTTCTTGTAGGCAGATTATGTCGTTTCTTCCTTGATACAGGTAATGAAATATCTTTCTCCCTTTCTGTGGGGAATTTAGTCCGTTAACGTTCCATGTCAAGTATTTAGTTGTTATTGTCGGTTTCAGGATACTCTTCCAAGACCGCTTCTGTTCTATTTCTTGCGTTCTTCTTTGGTCTCGTTCCCATGGTATCCAAGTTGGTGCTCAAGTTGCGTAGGGGGGTCGTGTCGTGCTGCTCCGTGCGTTTGGTGGTGGATCTTGTTACCCTGCCCTCTGCAGTCTGTCCTGTTCCCTTTCTGTTGTTGCTTCCTGTTCTCTGTGTCGTCGTGTCTCGAGTTGGTCCTTTCCTTTCTCTTGCTCCTGCGTCTGTCTGTTGTTCCGGTGGCCCTTCTGCGTCTTCTCTCGTGGTGTATTGAGGTCCATCTGACGTCAGTTCCTTTGCAAGGAATTCTCTGGCTTTTTGGACCGAGTTCAGGTAGTATCTTTTATTTTTATAGAAAAGTGACATCCCCGTAGGGGCTTCCCATCGGTATCGCAGAGCGTGTAGTCTCAGTTTGTCGGCCAGGAACTTGTAGTTCTTTCTGTCTCGCAGCATCGTCTGGGGGATCTCTTTCAATATCTTCACTTCCTGCTCGTCTATGTATAATCTTTTGTGATAGGATGTTACGGAGATAAGGTTCCGGAACTCCTTGGTTGTAAAGTGGATGACCACATCCCTTGGTAGGTTCCTGATTGCTGCCGCCCTTGAGTTGACTCTGTAGACTCTGTCGAATTGCCACGCGATACCTTCGGGTTGCCTTCCCAGAAATGCTGCCAGGGCCCCTACAAAGAGTCTACGCAGGTCTTCTTGGGTTTCGTTTGTTGTCTCTTTCCATCCCCTAAATCTGATAGCGGACGCCATTTGCCAGTATTGCATCATGGTGGATTGGTCTTGGGCCATTCTTTTCATCTCTGTTATCTGTCCCTCCATGTAGTTTTCCACTCCTTCTATCTCCTTTGCCACACTCCCCCTGGTCTCCTGGAGGTTTTCCCCATTTCATCCTCCAGCCTCTTGTAGTGTGCTTGCATCGCCTCCTTAATTTGGTCCAGGTCTACAGCCATCGCTCTGCGTTGTTCTTCCAGCTTTCTCTCTAGATCTCTGCCCTGGTCCAACAGCATCTGTTTTATATCTTCGTACCTTTTCTCCATCCTCTGTTCTGCGTCTATGCACCTTCTCTCCATCCGTGTACCCACTTCCTCTAATTTTTTATCCATTTCATCCATCCTTTTTACCAGCGTCCCCAACATCTCTTTTACTTCTTGTAACGTGTGCTCTGCTGGGCAGGCCTGAGTTGACAGATGGGTCTGGGGGCCTGTGGTTGGATGGGAGGGTGTGGAGGTGGGTAGGGTGCTCCCTGGTGTTTCAGGAGGCTGGGATGTTTCAGGAGGCTGGGATGGGGAGGGTGCAGGTCCCTTTGTGAGCATCTGTTTGGTCTGCTTGGAGACCATCCTGGCTTCTGCCTGTTGTATGCCCTGCTTCTGGGTCCCTTGGCTCCCTTGGTTCAGGGGGCTCAGCTGATGGGCTTCTTTCCCCCCTTCTCTCTCCCAGTTCTCCCAGGCCTTCCACCTCCTCTTCCCTCCTTGGTGCTTCTTTATCTTCTGGGTCCCTTGGTTCCCTTGGTTTAGGGGACTCAGCTGGTGGGCTTCTTTCCTTACTTTTCTCTCCCAGTTCTCCCAGGCCTTCCACCTCCTCTTCCCCCTCTGGTCTTTCAGCCGCCCTCTTTGCCTTTAAGAGCTCACCTCCCGCAGGTATTCTTTTTCTCTGTTGCTCCCTCTGCTCTCCTCCTCTCTTGTCGGCGTCCTGTCGGCTTCGTTCGCTTCCGCCTCTCGCTTCTCCGCTCTTGTCGGCTTCTTACTTTCTGGCTCTGGCCGCCTCCGCCTCTGTTTGCTGCTCCAGTCCTCCTCCGCTGCTCTCTCGCCATTCCTCCCACTCTCCAACTCTTCCGGAGGTCCTCCTCAGGCCGGCAGGCCCCCTCGGCAGCGATCCGGTGTCCTTCTCCTGCTCCGCCGCTCGTCTCTTGCCTGCTCTCTAGCTCTCCTTCGCTTACGGCTTGGCCCGACGTTTTCAGGCCTGCCGGTCGCCCGGCTGCCACCGGCTTCCGCGGCTCCGTCTGCAGGACTCCTCGGGTCCTCCAGCGGCGATTTCTACTCGTCCGGGTAGGTCTGGGGCTCTTCTTCACTCGTCCCGCTTCTTCCTAATCCTCGCTCTCCCGGCGGTCTGTTTTTTTTTTTTGAAATTAATCGAGCCCCGTCTCGGAGCTCTCTTTAGGTGGCTCCGGTCCACGTGACCGGAACCGGAAGTCCTACAAATTTTTTTTAATGCATTTATCATAGTATAGTGTATTCTGTATTATTGTTGCAATGAATAAAATGTTTCTTTTATTTACGATATTTTTTCTTCAATTTATTTGTGTCCTCCTTTTCATTGTAAAAAAGTTGGTCACATTATTTAAATGTATTCCAAACCATCCCCACTGGAACATCTGTTAATCTGAAAAAGCATACTAATTTATTTCTTTTGCTATTTCTTTCATCTTCTCTCAGCAGTCTTTTTTAATTTAATATTATTACAGGGACATAATCAGAAATTGTGGTTGTTCAGTTGCTAAGTTCTGTCTAACTGTTAATAACCCCATGGATCATAGCATGCCAGCCCCCCTTCCCCCATCCTTCACAGTCTTCTGGAGTTTGCCCAAATTCATGTTCATTGTGTCAATGATACTATCTAACATCCTCTGCCATTCCCTTCTTCTTTTGCCTTGAATCTTTTCCAACATCAGGTTCTTCTCCATTGAGTCTTCTTTTCTCATTTGGTGTCTAAAGTATTTGAGCTTCAAATTCAGTATTATCCTTCCAAAGAACAGTCAGGGTTGACTTCCTTTAGGATTGATCTCTTTGCAGTCCAAGGGATTCTCAAGAGTATTCTCCAACACCACATTTTGAAAGCAAACCAGAAATTAAAACTGGACTAATGTTACCTTTTTCCATAAATTGTCCAAGAATATTATCTTAGAAAATAATCTTCTCTTGAATAAGTACCCTATGATGATAAAAAGAATATTCTTGCTTGATCTCTATGCCTGCACTAAATTAAATTAAATATGTATAAAAACCAAGGTAACTTTGGGGAGTTATTTTCCTTTTGGAAATCTTATTGCTATTCAATAATAGATCAAAACTAAATTGATGTTTCCAGAAACTATTTTCTGAACTACTTGTAATTCAAAAATAATAGCAAAACAATTATGTAAAGTATTTGGTTCATCTTTTTGTTGAACCACAAACGATATCTATACCATCCAAAGATTTTCATATTTAATTACTAAACAATAAATTAGATGCTTTCACTAAAATTGCCACTCTTTTAGCAGAGTTTGAATTTCTATTTATAGAACTCTGATTATTCCATTTTCTTGCCAAAAGCCTTTTCTCATTTGGAAGAATGTATGCTTCTTGAAAAAAAGACATAGGACTTCATTAATTTCAATTTTGATAGAATTTCCTTCATTTAGTTGTATTTTCCAGCCCTTTAACATTACATTATGAATGAATGAATGAATGAATGAATAAATGAATGAATGAATGAATGAATGAATGAATGAATGAATGAATAGCAAGCAAGTTTACTCAATTGGTTTCAAAATATTTAGGGTATAAGGAAACAAAAGAAGACATGAATCTGAAGGAAATTATTTTAAGAACAAGTCAGTTAATTTTTTTTTAGGGAAATTGAATTTCTTGAAATAATTACTCCAATTATCTCACCAACACCAAATACTTTCTATTTCAAAGATAATTATACTAAAATAAATCTTATTATATATGCCAATATGATATACATATAGGTCTTGTTTAATGTCCATTTGTTCAGCAACCTTTAAGGTTACAATGGTACTGATTGAAGGCATTCACCATAGTCCTCAAAAGCTTTGATCATCACACTGCTCCCGTCACGTGATCAAAACTTGGGCTTATCTCATTAACACTGTCTTGTGGTTGCCCATTAACTTGCTGCCACCAACTACCATTGGCTGGCTTGGTGCTGGGCACAACTAATATACTTTTTTTTTTGCACTTTCTTTCACACTGGTGCTGTGAGGGCCTTCTCTGTTATGCTGGCTGGGGCTTCTTTGTTTGCACCTGCCAAGGACCTCCATTTGCATGCCAGGCAGGGCTTCATTTGTGTCTTACTCAGGGCTTCTGTTCATGCCCAATGCAGTGCCTTCTTTTGCATTCCAGCAAGGGTTTCCTCTGCCAGGGCCTCTTTTTTTTACCCCACCCAAGGCCTCCATTTGTATTCTGGCCAGGGCCTCCACGTGTACTTCCCCAGAGCTCCTCTTCATGCATCAGCATCAGTATGATATCAGAAATTCTAAGCATGTTTCTATTGGAACAACTGGATCCCAGATATAAATTTGAAATACATCATAAATGGAAGAAAATGAATCTTAAATATAACAAATTATTGCTAAAGAAAATCTCAGTAATAAATAACATTCAAAAATATTAAAAAATAGCAAAAACAAATTTCCAGTGCATGTAACTAAACTATATTTAAACCTGTTATCAAAGCAGAAAAAAGTGGTGACAATATAGAGAAATTTTCTTGTAGTTGACACAATTGACTCTCAAAAGTTTTTTTAAAGATAATAAGTCTTTTTTAAATTATTTTTTCACACTTGTTTGCAAGAGTAAGACAAATATCGTTGAATATAGAAATTGTTTATCCCTTGTTGTCCGGCCACGAGTTAAACCTGGTGAAATACTTCACACTTCTGTCTACTCTAAAGGATAGATCAGAAACCACCTACGTTTCTTCTCTCCATATTCTGTTCTGATTGCTTCTATTATTTTGCCTTGATCAGCAATCCAGAGATTTTCAGTCACACTTGTCTGTATAGACTTACCTAAGTGACATGTGATAATTGCTCTCTCTAGATTCAGAACAATATAGCTGAAACATATCCAAAAAACATCTTAATAGCTTCTTTTAAAGTATCTTTATGATGTTGATAAGAAAATCCAAGTGAAAGAAATTTTAAAATACATTCTTGACCCTGGATATTTTCTAAAACTTGTTGACAGAACATCCGCTCTTTTATCACAGGTATGTCTCAAGCAGTTAAAGCAGCAATAAGTTTCTCATTTGTTTCAATTTTAGCTTGCTGTTCTTTTAACTGCCTCCTGATCACCATATATCCTCTCAATATTCTCAATCTCATTTCCAAGAACTAAAAAATGTCTACTCATCTAATTTACCATAACAAGAAACTCAAAACTGCTTACTTCACAAGGAATGACATCAGAAGGAATTTCTGGGGTAAAGATAGTGCTCTATATACCTCCCAGAATTGGGGTCCCAGTCAAAGTTTTCACCTAATGAGGAGGTAGTTTCTCATTTGAAACCTCACTTCCTATTTCTATCACAGCGTCTTTGGAAACAGACCGAGGCATGGGCAGGAATCAATGATAGGCATCTCTGCTGTAGAAGAATGAGGGGAGGAGGAAGAGAAGCAATAGGGTGCTTCTTATGTTTATGGGACATTTTTATCTTCCCAAATTACCACAAGTGACACAAGTTTAATTAGATTTTCAATCTCCCATTTTTCTTTAAACACAGTCCACAAATTTTATTTTTGCAGTTTACAGGGGACAGAATAAACTGCATCCTAGCAACGTCACAATTTTGCCGGAAGTGTAAAGAGCTATTTGAAATTTGCTGAAGTCTTTCCATGAATGATAATGGATTTCCAAATGCTGAGACATTGCAGTATTGAAATGGATAGCCCTTAAACACTGTACCAGGCTTACAGAGCTTAAAAGTGTAGTTGCCTAATTGCATCACACTTTAAAATGTGAATGAGATTTAAAAATAAATTGAAATCCCTTTGGGTATAGATGGATAGCTATTCTAAAACCAGTCTATATGAATTTAAAATATGAATTTAAAAATACAAAAATATGAATTTAAAATAGTATTTTATCACACGTTTGTGTTAACATTGTTATATCAACAATACTAGGAAAATGGTGAGATATTTGGATGGATTTGAAGCGAAAAAAGTTTTTTTTCCAGTCATTAAATATGGGCAAAATAAGATATGTAGTTCCCTTAAACAAGACACTTATTCCTGATAGTATCAGTGCACCCAGTTAAGATTGGAGAAGGCTTTCGTTGATTCCTTATTTTGAAGAAGTGTTATCATCAAGGTGTAGCAGTGGAAAATCCTTACCTTTGCGGTCTTGAAGATCACACAGAGCCTCTCTATTAAGGATCCTCTTCTTTAAAACTGCATTTTTCTTAGGATTAGAGGATCTTTAATTCTGAGGTTTAGAAAGGTCATTTACGAGTGCATTGTTCTTTAAAGCAATGAGGAGCTAGATAAAAGTCTCCCTACAGTAAGTGATTATTAATCCTGGAGAGGGTGTTCCTTGATGTAGTGGGCCTTACAAAGTTTTTATTGTTTTAGTCCTTGTTTCCTAAAGGATTGCAACTATAGCACAGTATAAGCCTTAGTCTAAGGCAAATAAAACGGAAGAGAAGAAAACGGGTGGAGTAATGCTTTTCTTTCACAAGTGCAGACAGAAAAGGTAGTGGGTAGCATATGGTATATTGTTAGGAATTATTCAAAAAAGCAAAAATAGTTATATGTAAGACTGCACTTCTGTGCCCTTTGTTATATGAAAGTGGAAAAAAAGAGAAAAGTAACCTGTATGCAATGGAAATTGATCAATTAAGAATTATGCATGTTAAACAAGTCAGGGTTAGCAATGAGTGGGTGATGAATAAATGTTAACACAATATAAAAATGCAAAAGAAATATATTGAAGTGTTTTGTTCATGCAGACACAATGAACAAGAATCAAGTTATAAGACAAATGTATGAAGTGAATAAATTGAGGGGAAGGCCAAGAAAATAATGGGAATTTATCTTCTGCCTCTTGCTTAACATACTGTATGCCCTGAAATAGTATGATTGTTAACGTGTGAAGATATGTACATGAAGATATATGTATACACATATGTATATTTACTGTACATTTGGCTACAGCTATTAAAGAATATATAGCTGTTATAAAAGATAGCATCACATTTGAATCCCATGTTTCCACATAATTAAAACTGCTTCTGGAAAGATTGAATCCACATATTATTTCTTTGCATGTATGAATGCAATGCCCACATTTAAATTAATGGAAGAACATTGCTAATGAGAGCATGCAAAGAAGGTCCAGATTTGAAGCAATTAGTTAATAGGGACAATAGCATTATTGCTCCTATGAATTCTAAGGGAATGAATTCTTTTTGCCAAAGTATTGTTCTTCTTCCATGACACTCTTCTACAGAACAGTGGAAATTTGATTGGACTTGGCTTGTGCCCACCCTTTTCTTAATACGAGTAAATATACAAGTTTGAAAGTATGTGTTCAGTTGTCATCTCAATACAGATATGTGCTCATCTGACAATATGACATCAAGTAGACTATGAAGGAGACTGATCAGGCAAGAGATGGGAAATAAGGAATAGTGGGGAAAGAATGGAAGAATTCTAAGGAATTTTTGAAGTCAACATTCTAGGTTGAGTTGTTCTCCATGAAGTAATGACTTTTATTACTTGAGATTGCTTCTTTGCCAAATAAAGAGACCAGTACCTTTTGAATAATTAAGGACACATAATGGACATGTCCTTCCATCATTCAAAGACTTCTGCAGAGACAGAGAGAATTGTTGAAAACTGATGATCAGTGACAACAAACTATGGAAGATGCCAAAAGAACAAGAATCCTCAATGAGAAATATGTTTGACATCTTGTTAACAAACACTGAAATCAACAACCCACAATTATGGAACCAGTTCAAAAATACAATGTCTGCAAAAATTTACTCCAAATCGAAAGAACTACCAACGATCCTACTATCGTGATCAATAAGAGACATTATGAACGAGCTTTTCTGTATTTGCAAGAAAGACTTGAGAAATTCAGAAAAACAATTGAAGAATATAACTTGCCCAAACCAACAAGTGGTGCAATTAATCAAATGGTGGCAATCAGGAATTATTGCATGGACTGCAACTCAACAAAGAAAATCAACAGGAATTTATACTACACAACGAACCCCTACTAAATAATGAGCAAACAGCAGTATATGATTGTGATCACATGGCTTTGAAACACTGCAACCATCATAAATACATGCCAGGTGCCAAGTGTCTGAATTTTGATCATGTGACCAAGGGGATGCTACAACAGTCGTGTAAAAAATGGAATTTTTTTCAGTGTGATTGTAACTTCGAATGGTCACTAAACAAATGGTTGTAAGTTGAGAACCACCTAAACTTTGCCCATCAAAATACCTGATGGTAAGAAATTATACTATTGGTTTTCTGATTTCAATTTGTATGGCCACCCATCTCAAACAATTGGCCCTGGGCTGCACCTAATCATAAAATAACGTAAAACCAATTAAAAACACAATAACAAAAATAATTAGTCGTATAAAAGTCAAGACAATAAAATATCCCAGGGATTCTCTTAAACCTTCCCTCCCCCATTCCCTCAAAACATACATACACCGAAAGTATTTGGCTAAGCAGATTTCAAGGGTATTTGAAGAACCTCCGATATGCTCTTGCTTGGATTTCACAGCATCAGAACTACATTGTCCCCTACTGTAGTTTTAGCTGTCTTCATAAATGATGTTTGTGTTTGTGTAAGTAACAGCAGGAGAACTCCCTGTGGGCTATCTACTAATACACAAGGCGCTAGAAACTGAATCATAATATATTGTTATCTTTTAGTCCTTTTTCATGCTTTATTAATGCTTTCTCCTTTGCATATTAGTTAGATGAGCCTTTCCTCTTTATGTTAATGTTTTCTCCAAGAGCAACATCGTTCCACAATATTTCTTAGCTAGACAGGAAAAAACAAAAACAAATGTGGACTATAAATCTACTTTAGAGCAAAATCTGGTTTAGAGTTTTGCTCTTTTATGTATTACATCTACCCTCTAATATTTTTGAAACAGCTGCCCAGTCATTTGCAATGGTTGCAGCATTTCCATTTTGGGGTTTTTAAACAATTTTTTAAAGCATATATATTTTTCCAGTAAACAATTCTTTAGGTAGACAACACATTCTTTTTGTAGTCAGTAAATATATTTAAAATTCTTGTAGGTGTAAATCTAATGTCTGAAGGTTTAAATTAAAAATAGAATTTAAAAAATTAAATTAAATTAAAAATAGAAATGCTTTGTCTGGTTCAGATATGCTCATATCTTTAGGTGCAAAAATTTTCAATTTTTTATGTCAGATTTTTAAAGTTTGAGAGATTGTTAAAAGCGTCTGTATTTTAAAAGAAACAAGGTTGCAAATTCAGTCTTAAACTGATGTGTTTTTCCCATGCCGCTTGGTAGCATTTGCTGTCAAACAGCCAAAGTCTTTTAATGTGATTCAGAAAAGGAGAAAGTCCAGAAACAAAATGCATTAAAATGGCTGATTCAGCAGATCCTATCTTGATTTTTTTTCCCCATGCATTTTCATTTGCACTCATTCTTTCTCCGCAATGTTTCATTCTTTAGCTGTTTGCTTCTGCCAGAAGTTCAAAAACAACTTCATTTCATAGCAGGATAATCGTATTGATTGATCCAACATATTGCATCTTTCCTATTTTTCTTTACCAATTCTCAATGCACATTTCAAATTTTGAAGAGCATTTCATGAATCAGTGAGCAATTTAAAAAAAAGAAATCTGTAAGATGAACGCATTACCATCCTGCTTACTGAGCACTGGTAATGTTTGCAATACAAAACTGATTTCAGTAATCTTTTAACTTTGCATAATAAAAAAATGAAAAAAAAATTCATTCATTCACAAAATTTACAATGCGTAGAATGCAACATAAAGTCACCATACAGAAGTATTAATTTTAGGAAGCATGACATACTTTTAATGCTTTTTCTGCCCATTTTTTTTACTGTAGGGTTTTTAGAATTTTTTTTAGTTTAAACTCTAAATGATGAAATTTGTTCCGAATAATTGTAAATCCGAAGTGTTGTTGCATTCATATTAATTAAAGTGGCTTATAATGGTGTTTTATAATACTCTTCCAATTACAAAATATCTTCAATATCTGGCAAATAACTTTGATTTTGCAGATCCTTGAGAGATTTTGAGGGGCTTTCAGGGGTCTTTGGACCACCCCTCAAGACACTGGTCTAGACATTATTGTAAGCCAAATATGTTAGCCTTAATATTAGCAACAACTTCACACTACCTACTACTACCTTTCTCTCTATTGTCCTACCCTCTTTTGGCACATATGATGTGGTAGAGTACAAGTATGAGTGTCTAGGTATAAGGCTTTGTTGGGGATTTAGCTTATTTGCCCATATTTATTCATTTTAAACATGGGAATCAGCTGAGGTATGAGAGGATGGTGACCACTGCAAATGTGCTATTCAAATATTTACAATGAGGTAGAAATAATATAAAAAATTAATATAAATAATATAAAAATTTAATATAACTATATTTATAAATATAACATATATAAATGTTTAACCAGTTTAATTTATGTGCTAATCCACTTTCTAAATCTTATAATGTGATCCCGAAGGTTTTTTGATAGGAAAGTTGATATATAGGTCACTGGCCTTATCTCCAACTTCCAGTTCTGAAATAGAAGCAGCCAATAAGTAATTGCCTGCTTCTGATAAAGACTGGATGTGTAGTAATGAAAGCGCAATAATTGTCTTGGCTTAGAACAGGGGTGTCAAACTTGCAACATCACATGACGTATTGCAATGTATCATGACTTTTTTGCCATTGTCCGCAATGGGGTTGGCGCGGCTTTGCTATGATCCATCCGGCCCACAGGCCAGCAGTTTGACACCCCTGGCTTAGGAGGTCACTGATAGGAATAATATTTACTGATATCCTGTTATACCTTAGTAGTTGCTACTGCCAATGATAGGAATGTGAATCATGGAGAATCACCCTATTCTCGCAATCCTCCTTCCCTGAATTATGTGAGAACAAACGCACTATTTGGAAAAGGAATGGCACACATGATTTGAGGAATGAGGTCTTCCAAGCAGCGCAAAAATATGGCTTTCATCGTTTTGCAAATATAGCATCTTCTTATACAGGATATTATCTTATAAAAACAGGTGAAGCAAATTATCAATATTTGTCTTTCAATATTAAAATTAAAGTACTGTGCATCATCATAGAAACAGAGTTGAACATTCAAGATTATTAAGTTTTGAGTTTGACAGAAGGATACAGTTGAACAGCTGTAGACTCTGCATGCCAATGGCTTGAAGGCATTATCAATGAAGAAGACAGATGATAAAAAGCTGATTCTGGAATTAATACAGGGAAACATTTGCATGTGCAGAAGTGAAAGACCCAATTAACAATGGGAGCACTGCAGAAAATTATGTTAATTTCAGCAGTCAGGAATAAGAAGTGTTCTACACTGATGTTTAAGTGTTGACGTACACTATACATACATATATTCTCACATGCAAGCATAACAAAAAAAACCTGTTGTTTCTTTTTTTCCCATAATGTTAGCTCTTCTAAGACATCGCAGAAGTTCTAATACTAATCCAAAATATCTCTTGCAGTAATTAAAATGTGTAAGAAATGACTGGAAGAGATTGGTGTCTCTCTTTAAATATAACTGGGTTATGAAATTTATTTGCAAACAATCTCTAAATCTGGAAGGATACTATATTCCCTGAAATAATAATTCTAAGAGCTAATGTGTTTTCATGTATCTGTGTGTACGAATACACAGAAATAAGGAATAAAGCAGATTCTCACCAAATATTATTTTGTAATTTATTGGACCATAAGTCTCCCTTATAATAAAATCTTTGACAGTCTACATAGCCACAAAGAAACATCGTCATGTTTGTCTTTGTACTGAAAGTGCTGTTTCAGTTTTGACTCTTCCTAACTTCTTTCCCATCCTCATTTTCTACAACACCCACTTTCTACAACAATAATAACATAGTTTTCCAAAGGAGCCCTTTTCTCTACTAAGTCTATTAAGTGTAGGGTCTAATTATCTATCGTAGCTGTACCTTTGAGAGCTAACAGCTAGGGCAAAACAGAAAATCTCCATGGCATTAAAGCATTATTAGTGTATTGCCTGGAGTACTAAAACATGAATGCAATGTAGCACTAACACCAGTGCTTCTCTTCAGAATTTCACTTAGCCTTAAACAAAAGTGTTGTGTCCGGAGCCTGCAAAAGCAGGCTCGGGACGTTGCATTGGTCCCGGGCATTCCAAAAGCTGCCCGGGACCAGACAGAGCAGCGCCAGCCTTGTGCGCATGTGCAAGGTGTTTGCTGCCAGGACCAGACAGAGTGGCGCCAGCCTTCTGCGCATGCGCAAGGCGCGGAAATGCTCTGTTACTTTGTTTGATATTGTCCGGGTCTCTGGCCACATAAAAAAGCCTGCGTGCCTTTGCCTGTTCGTTTGGTTGTTGTTAGAAGAATAAAGAGCTGTTTAACATCGCCATGTGGTTTCATCATTCGCACGTGAACGAAGTATACAACAGTCATAATAGTGTCACTCGCTCTATGCAACACACCTGTTCACATCTGCCTTCCTATTTAGAAAATCAATCTTACTCCAATGCTACCATGTTTCTATTGAGGCTGAGATATAAAACCGGAAATTTGGATTATAGCATTTCAGAATGCAGATGAATCCTAACCTATCAACATGTCAATACTGGTGATCCACTGGCAAAAATATGCAAAATAACTATGTAGTACAGGGCTAAAACTAAGTGAATTAGATCAGTTGCTGCCTGAGTAACAGACAACTGTTCTGCAACATGTTTACTGGACAACTGAACTTTTTCACAAACTCGTTTTGGCTTCCTGATCAACTATATTATACAACAGGAATGTATCTTGTACATAATAACACCCATGATTGGACTTGTATTTTAATTTTTGCATAGAGAAAAAATAAACACACACACAAAATCAAACAATATCATTTTAGGAGGCTTATTATGCAAAACTATCACATCAGAGGATTAATCAGGAACTACTATACTTGCATAGGGTAGGGAAAGTATAATTTAAAAACCTGGATAAAGGAATTCCTTCAGACTTGTCACAGGAACTGTCCATCTTAGTTGCTTACAAAAGAAAAATGTGGGTTCATCATAACAGAGTGTCAAAAGAAAAAATGAATGACTTTGGCTCTGCCCATTACAATTTCAATCCCAGCATTATGGTTAATCCAAAAGATTATTTTTGATAAAATTAAATATCACCAACAAAAATGCCCAGCCCTAATGGAAGATTAGCCACCATTTAGAATATTAATAATTTCAGTATCTGTCTTTTTTTTTTTTTAAAAAAAAAGTCATCACTCGCTTTATATTGAATCCAGCAGGTTCAAGGAGCTTTTAAAAATATTTCTTCAAGTCAGTTAAAAATATTTATAAATTCAGACTGAATAACTATTTCTGAAAAATGTTTTCTGTCTTTTTTGGATGTACATAAACATACAAAACATTAATAGGCACCAAGCTAAGACAAACCATTCTCAATTTAGAAATAGGTAGCTTGGCTTTTTTTCTAATTGTCTTATAGATTTCCCTTGATACATCATGTCTACACATAAAAAGTATGGCAGAGTGTGCACTGATAACTTCTTTGCAACCACAGCAGCTTAGCTGCCAAATGCTATGTCTGTGACTATCATGACAAAATAATTATCTGAAAATCAAACAACTGGATATGATTCAAAGCAAACTCAACATTCAATTATAAAATTTAACCTCGCCACTTAATCAAGACACTCTGTAACTAACTCTAGCTAGCTATCATCCCAACTCATAAGCTTGATGACTCGGTTAGACATACTGTGTAACAGATGTCCAACATACAGCTATGAGCCTTAATCATAAACATGAAGTTTTTGTTTGGCATGAAATAACACAGAGAACTTTGCCAGTTTCAAGCAAAAAGCTTACTGCTGTTAGGGAAGAAAAAGTACTCTTAAAACATGACCTATCTACAGTTTATTGAGGAAAAATTCAAAGAACCACCACTAATTTGCTGTCAATGATTCATTACACTCATTCACTAAGTATCTAGTGAGATGGAAAGATAATGAAGCACAAGACTTCATATTTTTCAGACTGATCTCCTATTTTGTATATTGTTTTAAACCAAAAATTTTATTTCATGTAAGCAATCTTTAAGATAAAATATGCTGATTATCTAATCACTGAACTATTACTGTAAATAATACAGTTAAAGAAGAATCAGGTGGCACCTTAAAGACTAATGAGCTTATTAAAGGTATGACTTTGTGAAATATGCACTTTATCGAAAAGAACCCAATGGACTTACTGTATATAACAGCATATATCACAAGTACATTATAATGAAAGTGTGCACTTTAATTATTAGGATGCTAAAGACTTTGGTGGATTTTTTTTTAGTGGGGATGAGAGATATACTTGCTAGGAGTTGTTTCCATTCTACTCAATGGGTCTTCTATTAAGTGCCAGTTCCTATTAAGTGCCAGATCTTCTTTGGGCTGGCTGGTTTGGCTGATGAAAAAGAAAGCTGGGTGACATTAACTCTGGTTCCACGTTGCTTTTACAATCTAAGATCACCTTTAGTTCACACTACAGGACAGTAATGCTGCTCATGGCTAGGCTGGTCCAGCAAGGTCTACTTCAACCAAGCAAGGAGAAAGAACAACAAAAAGTACATTACATAGACATCAGCTATGGGAATAAGAAGAATTTAACAATTCCCACAGACTCAAGGTCTTTTAGTTTATGAATTCATGAGCTAGGGTTTTATTCAAGAAAGGCATCCCATGAAATAAGTCAAAATATTTTTGTTACACAGAAAGCTCCTGTTGAAAACTTGAAAACAGTAAATTAAACTGTTAAAGGACTGATATGAATAAAGATATAATATGTTATTTATTAGATATTCATCTGGAAGGTAGAATGTAGATGAGTCTACCTTCTTAAACATAAAGCAATAAATAAGATATAGACACGCATGTTGTAGGAAAAGGCAATGGCAATATTTCGTATGTTTATTTTAGTGTTTAGGAAGATGATGTTAAAGCAACCTCGTAAATAACAACCAAGACGACTATTAGTGTTTTAATGTGGTTTACTCCCAGTAAACAAGTTATTATAGTTCAAATATAAATCTTAAGGAATGGGGCAATGGTTACTAGTGCCAAGAAACTTTTACAGGAAAGAGGGAAATAATATAATTAGCACATTTTGTTTAAAACAGGATTTTAAAAATACTACTTCTGTGTTTTGAAAGCATGTCGCTGAAGACGATTACAAGATTGACTACTGATTAAATAAGAGATTGTGGAACACAGAGATCTATAACTTTTGCTATCTGGGACTGCTAGGATGAAGGACATTTCACATTTATAGCATCAGATTCCTGCTTTGATAAATGAGGGTTTTTTTTTTTCAAATTGCTAGGTACGGTAGGAATAACCCAAAGGAAAACTGTTAATTTCTACACACACTGAAATGAGAGCATAGGAAAAGGCGTGGTTTAGGACCCAGAAAGCCTCGTCAGGCGGTACTTGTGCAGATCACTGGGAGACTCTAAAAGGGTCCAGTTTTAATTCTGCCTCTAATCTCTGCAAGAGCCGCGCTTCTCTCGCCGGCTCCAGGTTGGGTTGATCCTCACCGTGGCTCTGGATTTTCGCTCGCTGTTCCCGACAGAAACTATGTCGCCGGTTCCTTTGCCATGGAAGCCGTAGGAGAAAAAGTGAGTTCCGATGCTCGAGCCTGAGATCGCGGCATAAAGGACGGGGGTACAAAAATGAAGACGTTGATGGTAAGTCAGTGGATCCCAGATCGCCGCGAGGATTTGAAACGAGGCCACGAGATTTCGGCGTGGGAATTGTTCTCGGATAGGTTTTCGGGCAGGCTGGATTTGTAATTTCAGCCGGGGCTTGGTGTGCTGTCGATGGGCATTTTGTAAAACCCGCAGAAAGAGGCGAATAACTTTCCGTTGCTCGCCTTTCTTTGGGAAGCGGTGGCAGCGTCGGGATCGAGGGGTTGGCGGGGGATAGGAGTCCGGCTTGAAATGCAGGGATGTGGGTCTCCCTCAGTAAATCCTAAGAGTGGCGGGGATAAGATTTTGGTACTTTGGAGCAGCAATCTCTCACCTAGCATTTTTAAGGCTGCCTCTATATATTTGCATATATTCACGCCTTAATTTTGGAGAGAGAAAGCGGGTTGCAAATCTATAGATTCAAAACGCAAGCCAAATTGAGAGGTCGGCGGGGATGCCAAAGGAAAGGTAGGCGAGCCCGAGAGGGGTGTGGAGAAGAAAAAGGGCTAAAGAAGCGGCGGAACTAGGAGAGCGGGCAACGCGTTGCAACCTCCAAGTGCACTTTCCGCGTTTTGCTTTGGAACTTGCGCGCGGGGTCTTTCCGTCGCTCAGGCGAGAATTGCAAACGAAGGCGACGGGGCAACCTTCTTCCCCGCGCCTCCTCAGCTCCCCTTTATTCCGAATTGATCAGAAAAACAATTTAAAAAAAAAACCTTCCAGCCTTTCCAGAAGGAAGTCCAAACTTCCACAGCCTGAGAGCCGGCTTCACCAAGGGGCGTGCGTCAGGCTATGCACGCTCCTTCGGCAGCCTGACCGGGAAGAGAGAGAGTGGGGAGAGAGAGAGAGAGAGAGAGAACGGGCAGCCTCGCCGACAATTCAGCCAAACCGGCCAAGAGTCCGTCCGGGCGTTTGCGGCATTGCCTAATTGCGGGGAGGGGGCAAAACCGGCGGGAAATCCGAGGCAGGCAGGCGCCGCTGCGAGTCGCGCGAAGCTGGAAGGAGAGCCGTGGGGAGGGAGGCTGCGGAGGTCGCGGGAGCTCCCGGCGGCCGAGCAGCGTGGCCTTTGCCGCCGCAATCCCGCTATGTTTTATTGTAATTTCTATCATGCTGTGAGCCGCCCTGAGTTCTTTGGAATAGGGCGGCATAGAAATTAAATAAATAATAATAAAATAATAATAATGTTGGCTGAGGTCCAGCGCTTTTTCCCTCGCTGCCCTTGCCTCTTGCCAGCTCAGCCCTGACCCGAGCTGTGCCCATAGGGTTCTCAGCCTCTGCTTGCCCCTCCCTCCTTACAGCGCCACGGGTTGGCTGTGTCTTTAGCGCTCACCACCATGTGCACGAGCGTGTTGCTTATGTACGGCAGCATCGGGAGCGGAGGCGGCGGCAGCAGCAGCGCTGGCAATGACGGTACCGGCGGCAGAAGGGCCTTGAAAGAGCAAGTCCAGAAGCAGCAGCAGGTGGCGGCGACCACCCCCTTTCAGAAGCCGGAGAGCCAGCGGCGCTTGGGCACTGCTTCCCCGCCACCCTTTCCCGGCCTCGCCGACCGACTTTTGGAAGGCTACATCAGCGTCCTGGATCACAAGGTGAGCGCAAAGAAGCGGTCTGCCGCGGAGGGAGGCGCCAGGCGGGTGATTGACGTCTGAGATTGAGCTCCTCTTTGCTTCCCGCCTTAAGGAGCGAAATCGAAGGGGGTTTTTTTTGTGGGGGAGGGGGGGGAGAGGAAGATTGCAAAGGAGACCAAAAGGTCAGAAAGGAAAGATAGTAGGCACTCTGTTCTTTGTAGCGTGGCAATCGGGAGTGGAGGTTTCAAATGCACCATGCTCTTTTTCTGACATGTTGACAGCTAAAGAAAAGTAAGGCTGTGGGATGTTTTTGAACGGTTCCTCTGTATTCTGGATAATTGCAATCTATAAAGAATAATGTTGGTTTCAACAGCAGGCTTGAGAGACTCTAAAGAGCAAGCACCACATCTCTCCCACAGGTTGCTGCAGGTGAATGTTTAATTTGGTAGCCATGCTAGACTGGTTTTGAGTTAATTGACAAATAGTTTACAGCATGTTCTATTTCCTTGGAAATATTTGCCCTGCTCTCAAAGGTCAAGCAGCCACTCAGGCAGATCCTAAATTATCAAAACTCATAAACTGCTTTGATCATTCTGCTTTGCTGGAGTAGTTCTATAAAAAGAGGGCAATTTTTAAAGGGGACATCTTACTTTTAAAACATCATTTATGAGCCAAAATAGAAAGTTTCTGCTACTTGGAACATCTGTGATACGGAGTTTTGTTTTATTCTTTGGTAGATTTGACACTGTCAGCATTCAAGACATTAAAGAAAAAAATAATTTACAATTACGTGTCTGTTTAAAAAATAAATTGTACATTGGGCTGATTAAGAAGCCAGGGTGAGTGAGCATGTGGAATAGTTTTCTGTGTATTATTCCTAAAATAGTCATAGTGAAAAAAAAGCCAAAAAATTGAGACCTAGTCTAGTTCAGAAAACTTTTAAAATACAATTTTTATTTATTTTACTTCATTTTGAAGAGTTCAGAAACATGTTCTGTTAGTGCAGCAAGAGATGCTAAAAAGGCTTTTTTTTACAATTTATATCCTCTCTGCCTTCAAATAATTTTAAAATTTCAAAATAAAGAATAATAAAACCTACATACATTCATTACATTAATGTATCTCTTGAAAGTAGCTGTATTCTAGTTCTAAGGCCCAGCAGGAACCCTGAATAATACAGCTGCTTTTTTTAAAATCATAACCATAATCATAAAATGCAATCATCATAAATCATAGATACAACATCAGCTGCTTTTTTTTTAAAGTACCAGGTTCATGCGGTCTTCTTTCTATATCGCCTCTTCTGAATCATTTTAGAAGACTGCATAACCAAATTATTTGCCCTGCTAAAGAGTTCAGAAAGAGGAGTTTAACCACTTGTACGCCATTGCCAGAAAAACTTCATAAATATCCCCATGCTTCTCCCTTCTGTCTATCCTCCTGAGTTCATAGTAAGCCCAACCAGTATGGAATTCCCAACCAGTAAGAACTGCTTATTCCAGGAAGCGTGTTTGTGGAGTGTAGCATCAATACCTTTCTCCAAGCAGTGCTTTTTTTTATGGATTACTGTTTTCTTAGCGCATTCATTTGCAATTAATGTATTGTTTTAATCTTTGCTACAGAGGTGGAATGTCTTCTGCTTAGAGTTGGCTACAGTTGAAAGAACCATGTATGCCTAAGAATTAAAGCTAAGTAATAGTCTCCAGAGGTCCACTAGACATAAGGGCATCTTTTTATTATTATTATTACCTACAATATTATACCTATGGTCAACCTAAGGATTTTTATGTAATTTCTAATGATCAGTAAATGTTGCCCATGGAATAGTAATGCTAATTTAAATAGATCTGTTTGTGACTTTAACTAGTGTTATTACTTCTTGATACAATGTTCTGAGATTGAGTTATCTTTTGATTAGTTTTGTTTCTCCTCCTGTGGCAGAATGAAGCTTTAATTATTTATTTCCTGTCATTCTATCTTTTCTTTTTTAAAATGACAAAATAGTTTTTTTTAAAAAAACCCGACAACAACCCAATACTTTAATAGAAGGAAGGCAAGAAAATCTGTAACTCGGACTATTCTCCATTTCAGAAAAAAAAATGTCTTAACTTCATTTTGCTCCTTTAGAGAGTTTGGTGAGTAAATAAAACATTTGCTGTCACTAATTCCACCCTCAATCTCAGCCCAAATCAATAGGAACAATATGATTGGTAGAAACTACAAAAAAGTTCATTTAATCAAAGAGTACCTAAAAGTATTTATGTTAGAACTCATCCTGTAGAGTTTGTCAATAAATCAAATAACATGGGAGAAATTCTCAGAAAATATTGGAATTAAATGACACCAATCACGAAAGAATGTATATGTTTCATTCAAAGCGAGAGGAAAGAATAGTAATTCCAGATAAAACAACTAGTCTAAAAATAATGGTTCTGGAGGTTATGTCTAACAAGCCTTACAAACAGAGGATATGGTGAAAATTGCAGCGTTCCATCCCAATTTAAGCTGTTTTATTATTTACATTTATAGCATCTTTGTCAAAGTACCATAATTACTATGAGTTAATCCTGATCGTATTTCAAATGTCAACAGTTGCATCCATCTCTATAAGTTTGATCCAATGAAAGCAGAGTTGCTTTTTCCACAATGAAACCTCAGTGCGAGTAATTTTAACAAAAATGAGTCAGTTTGTACTGAAAAAACAAAGCGATGCTGAGAATTCATTTTAAAAGGAAATATTAGTATTATTCCTTAAAGAAAAAACTCTCTTTATTCTAAATGAATTGCCATCTTTCCTCATTCCAGATTTTCTATTTCTTTAATGAATCAGTATTTAAAGAACTGGCAGTAAAATCACTTTCCATAGAAATTGTTTTGGGGAAAGAAATTCTTCATATATAAGTTAAGATAAGCATTTTCAGTAGAGAGCATACTAAGCAAAGTTCTGAGGACTTAGATATATTCTTAAATGCATTCACTGAATAAGATAATCAGTATATAATATTTAACTAGAAAGCAATGTTATGCGTAGAAAGATTGCAATTAAATGTGTGATGAAATGTTTGAAAATAGTTTGTACTTCCATAGTCTTCCATGGGATTGAACAACACTGTGGGCACATCATTATTTTGTGTAAATCAATGAGAGATATTGCTGGTATTTGAGAACAAAGAATATAGTCTTTATTCTGTTCCACGGAGACTGATTTGTAACAGTTATAAAACAGAATTTGAAAATCTATTGAGAGTCGCTGCTTCATCTCTTTTCTGATACAAGATAAGTCCATTACTTAGCCAGTGATAGAATATATCACCTATTTAGTTCAAGGCTTACATCAATTCAGTTTCACTCTGGAGCGTGAAAATTTTTCAAATATACCAGAGATGTTATAATATTGAGTATATTAATCCAATGTTTGCTGGATAACAGATCTAACTTTCAAGAAAAACCTATTGAGATATATTTGTATGGTTATAGATCATTTTCTCAAACTTTTCCCAATCTGTTTACCATTGGTCCATTAATATTTGTTTATGAGAAACAAATAGTTTTTGTAGTGTTTTCTTAAATAGGAAAAAAAATCCTGTCAAAGCATTTTAAAGAAGTAAGTAGCAAGACATTCCTTGCCTTCAAATGGATATAAAAGATGTAGCATAAAAGGAAAAGGATTTGGGACAAGGCAAACTAAACGTCCCAAGGGTGCTTTTTCTGAAGAACTGAAGAACCGTCTTGGATGAGAAGTGAAACCTTTTCATAGAAAACAAACAAACAAAAAAGCTCTTTTGGGACAACCATGACCTGGATGATTGAGGATCTCCATAGGCATGTGGCAAACTGCATATTTTTTTTTTAAAAAAAATACAGATTTTATAGTTACCAACTGGAATAAAAACTGTTTAAGAGAAGGAATCAGTTGTTACTCATGGTATTGTAATCAAAGGAGCCCCCTGCTTCCAAATTTTCTGTGTATCTCTTTGAGCCACGAAATATGAATTGCCATGTGAAAACTAAGTTAGAACAATGCTTCATGAAGCTGAAATCGGCAACTGATGGAGTATTGTTGCTTCTTTCCTTCTCGGTAGTTATTTCTCCCTTTTTATATATAGCTCAAGGGTGTGAACATACCAAATACTCCTTCCTCCTCTTATTTTCCCAACAACACTGCGAGGTGGTTTGGGCTGAGAGAGAATGACTGGTCCAAAATCATCCAGCTGACTCCCCTGCCCAAGGCAGGACTAGAATTCACAGTCTCCTGTTTTTCTAGCCCGTGCCTTAACAACTATACCAAACTGGCTTTTTAATAAAATAATTTGGCTATAAATTTGTTGTTTGTAGAAGCTGCAAACAGGCTTTCTTTTGGGATCACTTGATACTGAATTGAATTAGTTCTGTTTGGGGTAACCTCATTTAATTTAGAATTTAAAATTGATTATTTTTAGAAGTAGGAAAATATTAAGGGATAATTATACCCTAGAATCAATTAGTTTATACTTAGTTACAGGTTAGTGTCTTTTACAGAGTCATGCAATCTTCCTGACATAATATGAATGTCCCTCACCATCTATAATGTTTTTCAGTTTTCCAGAGTGATCCACTTCCAAGTGTTAATTATAGGACCAAATAAATCAATGATGCAATCTTTGATAGGTTTACTTGAACATAACTTCATAGAACTTTGAATAGTCCATATACTTAGGATAGCCACTTGTGTTCACTTTAAAGAAATATATCATATTTTACAGATGGAAATTTGAGGGTTCCTTAATGAAATCATTTTGATTAAATTGTACAGGCAAATCTTATATTTTAGATCAATTACATAGCTTGAAATCTAGACATCTTTCCTAATCCTGCTGAGTAATTGGTTTATGCATGACAAAAAATTCATTTTCTTATATGTCAAACCAATAAAAAAATACCACTTGGAATATTACTGTCTAATTGGTAGCTAGAAATATTCATTTCCCATTGTAATGTGATGTTCTGTTATGTGGATTGTTTGAATGAAGGCCACTGAAATAAAATGCAGCCATTACATTTTATAAACTGTTACAATATAATAATTGTAACTTATATGCTTAATGGTGTCAGCTTGGTAAATCCTCCATCAGACTTGAATTTTTAAAAAGCATTGATTAAATTTATCAGAATTTGAAATTAAACTATGTGGCTGAGTTGTGTATAATGCTGAAAAGCTTTGCCCAGCAGTGTCTATCTGCAAAGTCATTTTCCCCTCCCTCTGTGGCTTCCCATGCACCCTGAAAATCTGTTACAGAGAGGCAGTAGTTCTCATGTGTATATTAGGGAAAAGAAGAAAGAAAAAATTATTTGCAGAAGCAGAAGTCCTCTCATGGAATAGTAAACAAGATATTATCATACCCTACTAGTTAATTGCAGAGTCTAGCTGCTTAGCACTGGCTGTTAGAATATTGATTACTTACTATTGTGTTCTAAATGACCATGGAATTACTTAATCATGAGCCCTCTGCCAAATTCTTCATATGCTGCAATCTTCTTTAACAACATAACTGCTGACCGAATACAGGGAGCAACTAAGCATACAATTGCTTCGCTGCATTTCCAGTTGTATAGGTCCTAATAAATCACTGAGACCCTTCTGTTTTCATTTAAAATCTTAACCATGTGACCACAGGCTTCTTTTTGTTCTCAGTAGCATTATTTCCATTATTTTATTTATTTATTTATTTCTTAAATTTCTATACCGCCCCTCTCCCGTAGGACTTGGGGCGGTTTACAGCCCAATTAAAATAGATAATAATAATAAATATTTATTATTTCTCTGAGCTGGAAAAATGGTATTGGCGAGTTCACTTCATTTAGGTTCTTCTTGTTTAAACTTTCACTCTGTATTAAGTAATAACATTCTGCCAGTATGAAGAAGAAATGGAACCAAGTTAGAAGATTGTACCTTTAGCTGAATGTCAATTCTCATTTCATAGCAAAGCAGCTGTCAATCCTGACTTGGCCCCAACACTATCATCTTTATTCATTACTGGCATGATCAACATAAAAATATAATTGGTGTGCTCCGCATTTATAATTTCTTGCTGGCAATCATTTCCTATCTAGAATCATATCTGTAAACATGACAGATTTCTTATTTGGGTTATTTAAATGCAAAACAGGGAAACTTTTCCTAGCAAGAGGGTTGCTTTGAAGGTAACTTTAAACTTAAATGCCATTTTTAAAGATGGATTAGTATGTGGTAAAGTGACACAATTAATTAAGTGTGTGATCACATCTCTCCAGTACAAGTGGAGTCACTGGTAGCAGTCTATTGAAGAAGCCTGTACGTACAATTCAGAGTCCAAGGCAGGGAATATGATCAAGGCAAGATGCCAGAATACATCATTTGACAGCAACAAGATGAAGCAGAGTCCACATTAGTCTGATATAAGAGCAAGATCCCAGAGACTCTACATAATGTAGAACCAGTTCCCCATATTTCATCTTGCTACTATGTGGAAGGAATTTCATATTATTCTCTAGTGGCTAGCCTGAAAAAAATGTACACTTTTTTCTCCAATAGCAATAACTTGTATGCATCTTGCTCCATTCCTCCCCACTGTTTAATTGTAAATTATTATTATTATTTATTGTTTTAATGATTACTGGATTTAATGTTTGTAAACCACTCAGAGTCGCTAGGTGAGATGGGTGGCACACAGGTCTAATAAATAATAAAATAAATTGATGTCATTAGTTTAGTAATGCTATATACACACACTAATTAGGAAGTTACAGGCAATCAGCCAGGTACATCATACATCTGAGATAAAATGTTATTCTAGATGAATTCATAAGTTGTGGTATGGCTGACTCATATCTACCTATATGTCTTGGAACATCCTAATTGCTGTAAATGTACAGAGGGGAAAAAATGAAGTTACAGGTAGTCCTTGACCTACAGCCATTCATTGAAGTTTGAAGTTACAATGGCGTTGAAAAAAATGACTTTTTCACATTTATGACTGTTGCGTCATCCCCATGATCACGTGATCAAAATTGGATATCTTGACAACTGGTTTATATTTATGATGATTACAGTGTCCCGGGGACATGTGTGAGATAGATTATATCAGTGATGGCGAACCAAGTGCCCAAGTGCCCCAAATATACCCCCACCTCCCCACCCACCCCCGCTCTGCGTCCCACCCAACCGCATGGCCACCCACCACCTCCACGGTCCACTGCAGCAGATCGCCCAGGCAGCCCAGCAGTGCCATGGCGGCCACACCCTCCACCCATGCCCCGCAGCAGCATCTGCGTGTGACAGGGTGCGAGGGCAGAGTCTTGTCCCTGCTGCCTGGCTGGCATGCCCTTGGCTGTGCTGCTTTGCGTGGAACATGCTCGGGGGCAACTCTCCTCTGGGGGAGGCTGCTGGTGAGGAGAAGGGGCCGCGGGGGGAGGTGGGGCTGGAGCGATGGTGCACATGCCCACAGAGAGGGCTCTGAGTGACACCTCTGGCAGGTGTGCCATAAGTTCGCCACCACTGGACTATATAATTATAAATGATGCATTTTGACCATTATGAAGTTTACAGTTTTTTAAAATACAACTACAACTGAGCTCAAAATTTCTGTTGCTAAGTGAGATATTTTGTCCCATTTTATCACTTTTCTTGCCACATTTGTTAAGTGAATCACTGCAGTTGTTAAACTAGTCACATGGTTGTTAAGTGAACTGGCTTCCCCATTGACTTTGCTTGTCAGAGGTCGCAAAAGATGGTCAGAAGGTCAGGACACTACAACAATCATAAATACAAACCAGTTGTCAAGCATCCAAATGTAAATCAAGGGAGTGGTGCAGTGGTCATAAGTGTGAAAAAATGGTCCTAAGTCACTTTTTTCAGTGCTGTTGTAACTTCAAACGGGCACTAAATGAACTGTTATAAGTCGAGGACTACCCGTATTGTTATCATTTTGCTCTTAACATGTTGTTTGTGTTAGCCTACATTATTTAATTCATGTACAAATGATGGCTAACTCTGCCTACAGCCAGGACTTCAATCCTGACTGGCTCAAGGGTGACTCAGCCTTCCATCCTTCTAAGGTCACTAAAGTGAGGACCCAGATTGTTGGAAGCAATATGCTGACTCTATAAACCATTTAGAGAGGACTGCAAAGCACTATGAAGCAGTATATAAATCTAAGTGCTAGTACTATTCTACCTAAGTCTGTCTTAGGGATTTTTTTACAAAGTCATTTCATAAAGAGCTGCTTCAAAAGCTGTATCTTGTGTATCTACCTATCTGAACTTTTTCTTTGGTGGAACATAAAGATGGACTTCTTCAAAAATGGACTTATATTGGCAGCTGGCTCATTGTTTTCAGATATCCTGGCTCAAGACATTTAGCATTTATAAATCCAAGCAGGTTGGGGAATTTTAGAGGAACATATGTTGTTGGTATTTTAAACTAGTTGGTGTGTTTCAGAAGTCTTAGTTTCAGAGAGAAAGAATTTGATTAATGTTTTATAAACAGTCTGAGGTATTTTTGACAATCACTTATTAATTTCTTGCCTTGCACATAAGAATTGATTTTGTTTATTCATATAATTTATGAACCACCTCAATCCATATGGACACTAGGTGGCATTCCCTGTAAATCAACATTCAGAGAAGCAGGAAACAGTACCAGGTAAATAATAAAAAAATAGTCTAATCAAGGGCCATCAGGGAAAAAATCACACTCCAACCAAAACTGATAGGGCAACTAGCAAACTTCATTCTCTCATACATTGGTAATATTAGGAATATTGTCAGAACCCTGTCCTTCTAAGAGAATAGGGGGCTCTTATTCTTTCCTTATTCTTTTCGGGTTCTGCCATTCTTCTGGGGGGGGGAGCTTAGGGTGCTGATGCGTATTTCCTTTGCTTTGCCTCTTTTTCTATCCCCTTTGATGATTCTCTAATGGGGTAAGAATGGAATGTACCTCTGGCCATCTGCCTTATCTCCAGCCACGGAAGAACCAGCGTAGACACCTAACAGCCTTGGAAGTGGCACCTTATCATTCTGTTCCCACAGCATTTTCACACCTGCGGATTGGCCTGGATGGACAGTTGGGGTGGAGTTACTACGACCACTTTTGATTACTTGGTTTCACATGGGAAACCCTCAGATCCTGCCTTCTATTCCTGCTGTCAACATCTCGCAATAAAAGTTCCTTTTGAAAGGATGCCATTTCAAGAGTTCTGCTTTCTTGGGAGGACTGATTGAGGCGGATCCTTACAAATATAGTAATCAAGCTCAGTGAACAACCAAGCTCAGTGAACAACTAAACAACCAAGCTCAGTGAACAACTAAAGTCCAACCATTCAAACCTGAGCTCTATATATTTTCTGCTGAAGGATCAGATGCATAGGTTTCACTTGTTGAGATTGTGGAGTTATGAAAACTTCTAATTAAAAAATACATCATATTGTATCAAATCATAAAAAATTAGAGAGATAATCAGGGTTTTTTAAAATCTCGTTTTATATAACCAATTTCAAAATACTAATAACTAAATATATACAGTACTGTGTTTCTGTGTTATAATAATAATGTGGGAATATTTTTTTACTTTCGATTGCTTTTTGGAACCTCTAATGAAAAAAAGTGTAAACAAACACTGTTATTAAATAAATTTTTTAGTAAGAAATGGTGTGAAAAATTGAGGCAATATTGGTTCAAAGCTTTCAGATTTGCTTTGCTTGCTCTAGCCCAAGTGACCCCCTGTACAAATGTGTTATTAATGCATGTTAGATTTACTACAGCTTTATACATAAAATAAATATTTTGTAACATCTGTCCTTATATTAAATTTGAATAAATTTTGCCCTTTGGTTATAGGAAGGTCAAAGTAGACGAAACAATTATAATAACGTTACTTAGCGCATTAAACCTTGTAGCTTTCTCTAAGGGAAAATAGCATTCAATCCTGCAGACTTAGGTCTTAGCAATTTTTGAGAAAACATAGCAAAAGGTGATTAGAGTGTTGTTTTTTATAAACAGATTAAGGATTCAGATTGACTTGAAATGGGATTTTCAAATTAATTGAATGAATCCTTCCTCTGGAAAACAGCTCGTGTTTATGAGACTTTGGTGATTGGGCACTAGCGGGACCTAAAATGAAGTAAAGATTACGATTAAAGGAGAAGACTACCTATTTGACTTGTTAACACAAAGTAGAGCAAAATACGTTAACTTTTGAATGTACTGAAAGATATATGTGAACAATGGACTTGAAAGTTAACTTCAAGAATATCTGCCATCATAGATAGATTCTGTGTGAATGATGTTACAGAAGAGGAACAAGTTCTACCATATAAGACTAAAATAGATTTGAACGTGGATTTAAAAATGACAGGCTACAACAATGATCTGGACAAAGATGAAATACTGGATGTACAAAAGAAACCAGTTGAAGTTTTAATAATCAAAAGGGACAATCAACTAATCAGGAGAATGGCTACAATAGGTTTCCTATGTTGTATTTACAAAAAGAGATCTGTTTGCCCTTGGACATTTTTGCCAAAAAATGAAAGTAAGCTCTGGTTTTCAGCAAAACCATTCTAAATTGTAATCATGTGACGGCAGGATGCTGCAAACTGCCATAAATGCAGACCAATTGCTAAGAGTCCAAAATGACTGGGGGGTCACCTGAACTCTGGAACTGGGTTTGTAAGTATGTTTGGGGGGGGGTTGTCCCATAACTTCAAACAGTTCCTAAGTGACCTGTTATAATTTGAAGACTGCCTGTATTATGAAAATGTCTTTTCTACTTATAAGAATAACAATTATCACAACCAATGGCCTTCCCTTTTGCACAAGGGAATTTTAAGAAAATGGATCAAAAGATCTGAGATTCCTTATATAGGCTCCTCATCTGAAAATCGAACACGCTGAAACTCTTGTTGTAATCTCAATCATTTTTTTAATTAGTACTATTAATGCGAGCTATGAAAGATTTGTTCTTTGGTTTTACTTATTTCCAATTCTGATTGCTTAGAAAGAAGTCCAACACCAATTAGTTTATATACTTTATCAGCTTGAATTGATAAATTAACTGATAATGAAAATTTCAGTGTGATATAAAAAGAACTGATCTTTAACTATGCCATTATGTTTTCTTCTTCCACAGCTGCCTCCGTATTGTAGCTGAAAATCACTGTTTTAAAAAATAATTCATATTTTTATTTACTCTTGTCCTGATGATCTTTTTTGTATAACCCAAATATCCTGTTCTAGCAAACCTTTCAAAATAATATACAAACACGTGCAATATTTATATCCCATGCTTTAGATCAGCAGTTCTCAACCTGTGGGTCGCGACCCCATTTGGGGGCAAACGACCATTTCATGGGGGTCGCCAAACACCGCAGTCCGCCATTTTTTCCCCCTTTTCCCATCAGCCGGCAGAGGGGGAAGCACCGCGCATGCGTGGGGTAGCACCATGCATGCGCGATGTGGGCCGCCGCGCATGCGCGGCGCAGATCAGGGTCACGGCCTGAAAAAGGTTGAGAACCGCTGCTTTAGATGTTTTTATAACCTTTTGCTATGTTTTGAAAGTTCAAATGTTACGTTGGATTTATTAAAATTACTCTCCATTCAGTAATAATATATGCAAGCTATTTCATTTGCCTTAAGGATAAAGTTAAGCGTCTTTTTAAAGAATGTTACTGTCATATGAGTGTTAATTTTCTAGTGTCACATCATTACTTGCTGTCACCTTAGCTGAAGCATGATGTAAATAGAAATAAATTAAACATTTATTTAGATATGTATTTTAAATATGTTTTTATAATACTGAGGATACATTTTAGACAATGCAGGTAGCCCTTGACTGCAATGCAGCCTCCCCATTATGGTTGAAAGTTGTGATGGCCGTTAAATAAAGCGACCGTGTGATTGCCTCACTTATTATTCCTCGCATCCCTCCTTTCTCTGATGCGATCATTAAATGAATGTGCAGGTCATTAAGCAGAGCATGGAGCCCTGAGAGGACTAATGCAGACCCTGCCCCAGGCCTCACCCACTCCCTGAAGCACTCCGTTCTTTTCTTCCTAATCATGGGGTCCCCTCAAGACTTAGGCCTGCTTCTCACTCCACTGGACCTCACACACTCCTCCTCACCCCACATTCCCATTTGAAGATTTCTGGAGCTTGGGTTAGGGAAACAAAACAAGCCACTCTCTTGCTGGGCCACTTGGCAACATCCTGGAAGTGGCCACTTTTTTTCCAAGCAACCATAATTTAATGCAGCTGTTCAGAAAATGGCAGCTACTTCCAGAATTGTGCCATGTGGTCCAGGAATGGAGTGGCCTGACCTCCTTCCCTAATCTGAGCTCTGGAGAGCTTCAACAGGTAAGAGAGGAGGAGGATGTGGGCCTGTTGGTGTGGAGAAGAGCCCCAAGGTTAGTGGAGGGATTGGGGGGATAGGCAATGGGAAGCTGCAGCATCCCTATGGTCAGTCATAAGGGCAAACAACTGTGGAAGCACTGTTGTAGCCATAACTTTGGGAGACTGGGTCGTAAGTAGCTTTTTGGGGTTCCATCATAACTTTGAATAGCTGCTAAGGACTGGTTTTAAATCGAAGACTACTGTATGTTAAAATATTTGCAAGTTCCTTATTTCAGAATTATAGGAATACTTTGTTTGAAAGTGTTACATACAGAGTTGAGGTTAAACTTTTGTTTTCTAGATTTAACTACTGTAGGTATGATGTAGTGATATGAAAAGTTTGCCTTTTAAATTCAGGCATACTGCATATTTAAGGATCAAGTGGGTAAATAAGTTACAATTTTCCCTGCCCAATAATTTTGAATTGGGAATAGAGTTGCCTCATTAGAGTAAAAGAAATTTTGAAATCAGGAATGACCAAGGGATGCAAATCACTGCAGACCTGCAGTATAAATGTCTTTGAATATTCACTTTTATTACAACACAATTCCTCTCTAGTCCTCCTTCAGTTCCCAGATAAAAACTCACATAGAGTTCACATACTTTCTTCAGTCCTCAAAGGGTCCACATAAAAGAACTGATCTTAACAAGCTCCCTGTATCTTACAGTGATGTGATCAATCTTTCCTATAGATCAGGGGTAGGCAATTAATTTTCCAAAGGGGACACATGAGAAATTGGGATTGTTGTGGAAGCTGAACCAATAGGGTTGTGAAAATACATAGGCAAGCATGCACACATTGAAGAAAAAACAGTTGCCTTCAAAAATAAAAATAACACAATTGTATTGCGTGCACGGCTTGCACTTATTTACATTTGATTTTTAATTTCTGATTGACCTCATGCAGGCTGGACAGGGAGCTGTAAAATGCCCAGTTCTGCTCTAGATTTAAACTATTCTTGAGGAGGAGCTTCAACAAAGAATGCTCTCTTCTTAAACCCCTTCTGCCAAATGTCCTGATATATGGGGCTTTCGGCATGCACTCTCTTTTATATACATTGGGCAGGCACTTTCTTTCAGGGATAGGTCATCTCAAAGATGGACAGAGCCCATACCTTGCATGTTATAATCTGCTCCTTGGAGTGTGTCCCCAAGAAATCTGTAATAAGAAAAGAATTTTCTTATTTTCTACAGTAATAGAATAATATGTCCCTAATTTTCCCAATAAACAAACAAGCCACTATGTTTTATAGCAGTTGAAATTTCAAGATGGCCTTCAAGGCCAGCCCTATATAGAATGAATGATAGTAGTCCAGCTCTAAGGTGACAAGGACATAAATGTCCTCTTGTATTGGGGAATTAATTAATTCATGTCATTTATCTCATGAGTAACCACTTACCTTATGAGTCACCAGAGTTTGCTAAAATATAATTTCCAATATTCTTTGATCGTTGGTTATGCTAAATTGGGATTCTGGGAATCAAAGTATGGGATTCTGGGAATCAAAGCCTGGTGGGAGCTATAGTCTAGATTAAATCATAGAAAGTTGTTTAGAATAAACCTGCAATATTAAGTGTCTTGCCTTTGCTTTATTCACTTTTTAGGTTGAATGGTTAGTTTCCATTAGGCTTGCCTTTCATTATAGCAATAGTACATAGCTTTAGCACAAAGTGGCTAGAGTCAGGATTATGTTCTGCTACTGAGGGATTTTAGAATTCCAGCATTTAAATACTTTAAACAAGTGCTGAGTTGAACCCCAGAGATTTACTAAAAGGTCAGTGCTTTTCCTCATAAGCCAGTGACCTTTCTTTTTAATTATCTTTGTGGATTTCTGCAGTCTTTGTGTTAATAGAACTTACTAATCAAGAAGCCAAAACTGGAAGCATGGGGTAGAACTGACAGATTGGCTAGATGTGTGGTAAATACAAAGAAAGAAAAAGCAGTGTTGGCATTATTGGCATATAAACATCATAAACATTTCTTACAAATACAGAAGAATGCATAATATTGTACTATAGATATAATTTGTGCTCCTAAATATTACATAGATCATGCTTTATGCTATTCCAAACTTGTAAACAAAATACTTAATACAGTGTGTACTATTAAACAGGATTATTTCTTGAAGCTCATGTTTTTATCTAACTAGCCCTAGGGATTCTGAGAATAGCATAATTATTTTTACAGTACATTCAATGCATATGTTACTTAGGGATCCTAAGAGCAACAATTTAGGTTATTTGCTGAATGTAGATTTCTTAAAATAATTAATTCCTCCCAACCCCAGTTCAAATGTTCGGTCAGATTGTGTAGGAGCAGTTTTCTTATTTCTTATTTGTCAATGGCTAATCTTTCATCTTTGCCAGGGGTCTTCAAACTTGGCTTTTATGACTTGTGGACTTCAACTCCCCGAATTGCTCAGCCAGCGTGCCTGGCTGAGGAATTCTGGGAGCTGAAGTCCACAAGTCATAAAGGGGCCAAGTTTGAAGACCCCTGATCTATGCCATTCATGGTTTATGTATTAAAAGCAATGACTCAAAAGATGCTGCTGCTTTAATGAACTGAATCAGAGAGCCTTCTCTGTTTCTGGATAGAATGGTTAGGGAAATAACTCCATATCATGCACAGACGTCTTGTCAGACACAAAACATAACAGAATGTCTGGACTTCAGTTAGAGTTGAGATGTTGTTTTTAGGGAAATACTTACTGGGTGTGAAATGGGAAATTATTTTTTTTAATTTGAATTTTTTTTTAGCTTGAAAGAAATTGCATCCTGATGTTCTGCTGAACTTGTTGGGATTAAATCATATTTTGGTAGGTTTAAACCCAAAACATTTGACTTTTTCTAGACTGATCTGGAATGAAATTACGAGGTGACTAGGGCAAGTCCAGTGCACATTGCCCTCTACTCTTCTGTATGATATGAAATATATCAGCATATCTCACCATCACCCCGCCAACCTCTGATCTGTCCTGTCTTTCCCTATCAGCTGCTACTGATATCCATATGGTAAAAGAGTGAAAGAGTTGGCCAATTATTATGGTTTGTCATACAGTCAGCCAGATGTTCAGACTGGATTTGGCATTTTTAATCACCTATTTCAGTGGTGGCGAACTTATGGCACAGGTGCCAGAGGCAGCACTCAGAGCCCTCTCTGTGGGCACGCGCGCCGTTGCCCCAGTCCTAGGCCTTCAGCTGGGTTTTATAAAACCTTTTCACTGCAGGCCTCAGCTGCCGTGTGCAAAAAAAAAAAAAAGGTTCAATCAATCAGTCAATTTCAACTTCTGGGGGGGGGGAAGATCTCTCAAAGTTGGAATTGATTGATTGAACTTTTTAGTCCCACCCAATCTGCCGTTATTATCGCAGCCACGCCCACCCAATTGGCCACACCCACCCAATTGGCCAAACCCGATGATGCATAAGTGGGTTTTGGGTTGCAGTTTGGGCACTCAGTCTCTAAAAGGTTTGTCATCACTGACCTATTTAGTCCTTCTCAAACCTGGGATAGACAGATAATATTATTTATTCACAAAATGTGAAGTCAGACCCACCAAGTCTTTTAGCTGGTGTTGACCCTCATACCTATTGAGTTCTTCCCAAGGATGACACAATGTATTGACAGTATATGTGCAGATCCAAACAGTGTGGCCTATAGCAATGGTCATATGGAAATTTTGTGAATGTCCAGATTTTCTAAGAGTTATGATACTTCATGATTTTCTGTTTTGATTTTTGTGATCTTTGTCTTCTATTCTGCTGTCTCCTGGTATTGCCACATCAATTATTTTAAGCCACCATTAATTTTGATGGATTATGGGTCAGGAGTTTATCCATTTGTATTTTAAAACCCACAATATTTAATTTGCTCATTTTTGACTATTGTTCCCACAAATTTTTCATTACCAGCATAATGTTTACAGATATTCTGATAAATCATTTTGGTGACTGCTATATTGTTGTTCATAATCAGTTTGTGATCTTTTTGCACCAGTTTCTTTTTTCTTTTTTAGTTTTCCAGTTGTAAGCCACTGTTAGATGAAGGTAAAGATAATAATAATAATAAAGTGGATAAAGATAAAAGTTTTATATTTATCCCACTTTATTATTCTTGTGGTTCATTGTACAGTTAGCCAGATGTTTAGACTGTATTTGGTATTGTTTTCCATCTACTGTATTAATTATTGTTGAGTTTATAAGCTGCCCAAATCAAATAGGTTCAATGGAATTGGGTGCACATGGGTGCACTCTAAAGCCTTCTCTATAGACATTGGCCATCTTGCCTTTTCATTTTTCATTACCTCTCCACATCACTGTTAATATCATAGGCACATTTAACTTCGTCCTTCAAGTCTTAAGAATAAGCTCAAATAAATTCCTAAGGGAACCGCTGAAAAATATAGGAAATGGAATACTATCATCACCTTTGTCTTATAGGAAATCTAACAGTTCCTATTGAATTCTTATTTCCCTGTCTTAAGCAATTTGCTCAAATATTCCTTTAATTTCTCAGTAGGAACTTGTCTCTGCTGGCCGGTATTTAATGTAAGACAAAGCTCTATGGAAGTAAAGTTTGTGATAAAGAGTTGCTGTATCTAAAATAGGCAGTCTTTACACTATTGTAGTTGGCAAGAACTTTTGAACCCTAGTCATGATTCACTATTATCCAAATGAAATAATTGAGGGATGTTTTCAGTGTTCAAATTTTGCTCATGTTGAATATTAAATATAAAGGGCTTGGTTTAGATATGCTGTTTTATTTATCAGTCAGTGAACTGTTTATTACATGTATCTACCTGGAAAGAAATCCCTCTGAAGTCAATTGGACTTACAGTATATCTAATTGATGTAATTCAGCCTTAGTGTTTGGACATAGCAGAGAACACATTCAGAGTATATTTTACAGCCTGGGCTTCATTTAATTATTTGTGTGTCTTTGTATTTGTAAAAGCAATACATTTTTAGATTTTTCTAGAAATAAACTGCAGTGACATGTGCATCTTAACAATGAATAGATACAATCTCACTTCCATTATATGTCACATTTGAAACCTATAATAGTAATAGTAATAGTAATAGTAATAGTAATAGTAGTAATAGTAATAGTAATAGTAATAGTAATAGTAAAGTTGGAAGGGACCTTGGAGGTCATCCAGTCCAACCCTCTGCTCAGGCAGGAAACCCTATACCATTTCAGAAAAATGGCTGTCCAGTCTCTTCTTAAAAATTTCCAGTGTTGGAGCATTTACCGCTTCTGGAGCCAGGTTGTTCCACTGATTAATTGTTCTCACTGTCAGGAAGTTTCTCCTTAGTTCTAGGTTGCTTCTCTCCTTGATTAGTTTCCACCTGTTGCTTCTTGTCCTGCCTTCAGGCGCTTTGGAAAATAGCTTGTTCTCCAGCATGGTGGATGTAGAATCCACTGATTGGGTTATTTCAGCCTTCCTGCTCAGAAAGACTAAGTCAGAGCTTTAGTCACGCCTTCCTCTGGGCGTGGCTCCCCAGTTTTGACTTAGGCTTAGGCTTAGCAGGACGCAAGTAAATTGACTCCCAGATAGTTTTTTTTGCTTTTAGATCAAATTGGTATTTTTTATTCAAATTACATTTTATTTTGTTTATTTTTTTCCAAATTAATATTGATCAGAGTGGTTTTGGCTTGACTATCGAGGACTCTGTCCCTCATTAAGGCTTTAGATCCTTTTTCGGCTCTCGCAGGGCCCACTCCCTCCCCACCTGGCCTTTTGGCCTGATCGGATTCAAGCCCCTTGGGGGTGTTTTTTTCCTCTTCTCATCACCCGGCTTCAAATCGCGGGACCGCGATCGCGGCGATTGGCCGCTATTTCTACCGGGTAGCTGCCTGTCGCTCTACTTCTCTCTCTGGGGAGGATCTGCAGATCGAGGCTCCGAAAAGCAGTTTTGCTCCTGGATTACAGCAGAGCGTATTTCAAAACGCAAGTTTTTCCGTTTCAAGGGGAGGAAGAACGGTTTTCTGGGCCCTAAGCTTATTCCTCATTCATTCTGAATTTCTCTGGTCTTACTTTGCTTGTTAACGGTTTGGGGAGGCGCGGCCGCCATTTTGACCGCATGGTCTCTTGGCGGTCGCCATTTTGAAAGGCTTACAGGCGGCAGCCATTTTGTAGCCTTAATTTGTTGAGGCCTTCTAGGCCCGAAATTCTTATTTGCTTATTGCCTTGACCTGTGGTGGCAGGTCCGAACGGGGGGAGTATTCAGTTGATTGTTTCATAAAAATTATATATATAAAAATTATTTATAGTTTCTGTTGAGGGTCTTCCTCATTGTTGGGCTCTATACCTTGATTATTGCTGGGACATAGGTCCTATAACCTGTGATTGGAGCATGGAGTTTCTTCTTACTGACCACCTGTTAGCATTAGTTGTGGCCTTTTGCCACTGGGCCTACTCAGGCAGTGCTAGATACCTGCCTGACTGTCCTTGCCATTGCATAGTGTTCAGAGCGAGGATCGGTTTTCCTTCCATCTCTAACCTTGATCTGCATGCTTGGGTTCCCCCCACCTCTAGATATCCTTGGCCAGCTCTATCTAGATTGCAATGGCAGACAATTCTTCGCCCCAGGCAACACAAGTCTCTGGTGCACCTCCTGCACAATTAAAACGCAGATCTACTGATTTGGAAGCAGGGGGAAAGAAAAAAGCCAAAACCAAACATTTATCCACCAAAGAGACTTCCAAAGCAGCTGAGCAAGAGGCCTCGAGGAGACATCAGGCACTGGAGAGGGAATTCTCCAAAGCACAGCAGCTCCTATCCAGTGGGGCTGAAGCGGTTCCCCCTGCCCCATTGGATACTTCTATATTGGAACTTCCTTTTGCGCCTGTGCAGGAAGCCACTTGGACAAGTTCTCCTCTCGGGGCAACCGAACAGGCAGGTCCTCCTCACTCCTCTTCTTCCTCCATCCATCAGAGCCCTGAAATTGTTCATGCTCCAACGGTGGTTGGGGCTACCTCCAAGGACCAAGGTGATATGTGGTCTCAGAGCCAATTTCAGGCTTTTATGCATAATGCCTTTGTGTAATTTATGTCCTCCTCCAAGAGTCCTCAACAATTGCCTCCTCCCACTAGTCCCCCTTCACAGGCGGGACGTGACATGGTGCCTGGTTCAGGCATTTCTGAGACTTCTTCCACCATTGGTAGATGGATTAGGGCTTGCATTGCTAGGGCCTATGTTTCCCAGTCACTCCCAGTTCCTACACTTGAGCTAATCATTTTTTCACCTGACATACAGTATATCACAGAGTTGTGAGAAATAACAAAGGAATGCTATGTACACCACTTTGATCTCCTGAATGAAAAGTGAGATATAAATGAATGTTGTTGATACTGTAAAAACAGATCAAAACAATGAATACAGGTAGTTCTCAATTTAAACAGTTAATTTAATGACCATTTGAAGTTACATCAATGAAAAAAGTGACTTATGACTTTTTTTTCACACAACCATTGCAGCATCCCCCGGGTCATGTGATGAAAATCCAGATTCTTGGCAACTGGCATGTATTTATGATGGCTTCAGTATCCCTGGGTCATGTGATCCCCTTTTGTGTCTTCTGACAAGCAAAGTCAATGGGGCAGCCAGATTCATTTAAGAACCATGTTACTAATTATCTGCAGTGATTCACTTAACAGTTGTGGCAAGAAAGGTCGTAAAGTGGGCAAAACTCATTTAGCAACATAAATTTGGGGCTCAATTTGTAGTTTTAAAGATTTTAAAGATTTTAACCTAAACAAGTGCAAAGTTATGCACATCGGGGCAAAGAACCCCAATTATACTTACCAACTGATGGGGACCAAACTTTCTGAGACAACCCAAGAAAGGGATCTTGGGGTTTTGGTGGACAGCTCGATAAAGATGTCAACCCAATGCGCAGCAGCAGTAAAAAAAGCAAATTCCATGCTTGGCATGATTAGGAAGGGAATCGAAAATAAGTCAGCAAGTGTTGTATTGCCTCTGTACAAATCGATGGTGAGACCACACTTGGAGTACTGTGTACAGTTCTGGTCACCGCACCTCAAGAAGGATATAATGGAACTGGAAAAGGTGCAAAAAAGGGCAACAAGAATGATCAAGGAAATGGAGCGCCTCCCTTATGAAACCAGATTGCAACACCTTGGTCTCTTCAGCCTTGAAAGACGGTGTTTAAGGGGTGACTTGATCGAAGTGTATAAAATCATGCATGGGATAGAAAAGGTGGATAGAGAAAATTTCTTTTCTCTATCACACAATACCAGGACAAGGGGGTACTCCCTAAAGCTCATAGCTAAGAAAGTGAGGACAAATAAAGGGAAATATTTCTTCACCCAGAGGGTCGTTGATTTATGGAATTCACTTCCAGAAGGGGTCGTGACAGCTGTCAGCCTTGACAGCTTCAAGGCAGGGCTAGATAGATTCATGGATGCAAAGTGTATCGGTGGTTATTAAAACGGATGTCCATGTGCCGCCTCTATGTTGGTTGAGGCAGGCAGGATTCCCTTGAGTACCATTTGTTGGGGGTCAAGGGAAAGGGAGGGTTTTGCCTTCTCTTTCTGCTCAAGATCCCCATGTACAATTGGTGGGCCACTGTGTGACACAGAATGCTGGACTCGATGGGCTTTGGCCTGATTCAGCATGGCTCTTCTTATGTTCTTATGTTCTTATGTTCATTTTAAGCAGACTGCTGTTGTGAAATGGAGAAAAAGAAAATTGAAAGGACAAGGATTGTTCAGACAATATATTTAAGGGGTTTACAGCATGGGTTGTTTTTGTGTGGTTATGGAGCCTAACGGAATTTTTTTCTAGATACCTTCCAGTTGCAGGATTATGATTACTTATACTACGGTGTTAATTATTTTTACTGCTTTATTTATCGCTCAGTTAATCTTCCTTCTTCCCCAGCCAAGTATAACCACAGTAATTCAGTCAACAGGAATGTCAGCTCATACCTTTTCTCCCCCTTGTAACTTAATTAGCTTATAGTCAATTACTATGAATGAGTTAATCTCATACCTACCCCTTTCTATCAAATTATAATCCTAACAGTTAATTCATTTTTCCTCTCCAATCTTGCAGTTCCTCGTCCCTTACAAAGCAATATACTTATCCTAACATGATCCTGAATGTGGACAAAAGTATTATTGGGGGAACATATTGATTTGTGTTCTGTTATTTTTATCTTTCTTTATTCAATTTCTAAAGCTGCTAATTGCCAAGTAATCTGAAGTGCATACAAAGAGGATTGAAAACGTATTACAGCAATGAAAAGTAATAATAATAATTAAAAAAAAATGCAAACTAGGAAAATAGAGAAAACTTAAAAGTCCTGCAACATTGCCAAGGGTTGGTGGATCTGTTGTCCTATTTATTCATTTTTAAAACTGTTGGGATTCTTGGGATATTGTTACTTCTCTTATTGTATTTTGTTGTTCGATAATAAAAAATAGGTAACCCAAAATTAGTGATAATGTTCAGGAATTGAGGAAAACTCTGCTTTAATCCTCTAGGATAGCCATGCCAATTTAGGTGTAGTTGAGCAAGAACAGTCATACATATTACTTTTGTTGTGTGCTGGTCTTGGCAAAGAAAATTCTGAGTTAAGTTCATCCTTTTTTGCTCTCCCAATCATCACAACTTGCATTATCTTTACTAACAAAATACTGAAAATTGTTTGAGAGGAAGACTTGCCAAAGTCCCTGATTTTTATAATTATCACCCTGTCACTTCTGCTTAATCTTGATAAGATGGGTTACAAAATGAACATATGGTAAACACAAGCACATATACATTAATCCAATGTGACAATATGGAAAACATAAACACACATACATATATTCAATGTGATAATGAGAACAATTATACTGAAAAAATATGTATTGGTATTCATATTGTGCTGTTACGTGTTCACTGGCTGCTTAGAATACATTACATTATATAGCATGGCATATTGACTTTACCGAATTCGGTGAGAAATGAATATAGGTCTTCTCATGTATCTATTTAGTTGCAATTTTGTGGTTCTTTCAAACTTTTTAAGCCATGGAACTTACTATTTTTTTAAAAAAAAAATCCCTGATCAAGAAGAAAAGCTCTAATGATTAAAAATATGGTAGCTATATACTATATGCTAGTGAATTATTTAGTCATGGAATTCCATCAAATTATGATGAAATCCTAGGGTTCTGTGGAACACTGTTTGAAAAACTCTGATCTAAAGAACACAGACCAGGTCTAATTAGTAAATGCTTCATTGATGCCTTTTGGGACTTATTCTTTTTTCATAGTATGCGTGCATAAGAACCTTATCTATCTTCCTTTGAATTAATAGTTGTATTAATTTATTGTAATGTGGTCTGCATCTATATAAATACCTTATATTACAATCTGGTATCTTCCAGTTTGGGCCTTTTCTCTGTACAGATAGTCCTCAAGTTACAACGGCAATTGGAACTGGAGTTTCCATTGCTAAGTGGTACAGTCATAAAGTGTGATATCATGCTTAGTGACAAAAATTCTGACAGTTTCAGTTCCCACTTTTAAGGATCGTGCAGCTTGTAAAGTGAGGACCTTACATGAACATGAGTTGGGACTTTCTGCCAGCTTTCCTACTGACTTTGCTTGTCGGAAGCCAGCAAGGAATATTGAAAATGACTATGGCTCACTGTGATATTGTAATTGGTACCAAGTGCCCAGATCACATGTGACCATAGGGATGTTGTGATGTCCAGCACTCTAACGATTGGTTGTAAGTACTATTTGTTTAGTGCCATCATAACTTTGACTTGTTGCTGAACGAATAATTCCAAACCAAGGACTATCGCTTAACCTAAGCACAAGCTACTATTAGCTACTATTAATTGGAAATGTTGGTTATATTTACCCAGAGGCTCATGAAGATGAGACTGTGACTTAAGTATTTCCAGGAATGCTTTATTATTGCAACTAGAAAATCATACGTAAGAACTTTTTGCTACTTGATTGGTGCTGTTGGGACCTCTGTTATCTTCTTGTTGTTAATAATTACCTTACAAAATGCCCTCTTGCATTAGAGCCATCAGGACGTAGGTCCTGATTAGTCTTCTTCCCTTTATTCTAATAAAATGTTGTTAGAATCCTATTGGCTTCTAGTAAAAGAGACGCACTTTCCATGTATTTCCACATTTTCATAGATCACTGCTTTGTTTGCATTTTCTGACAATTCTGTGCAAGTGTGTTGGTTATGTGTGCAAATTACAATTTCAAAAGGACAATACATATCCTACCCACAACTTTCTCCAGCATGATGACTGAAGAATCCACCAATGGGTTATTTCAGTCCTCCTGCCCAATCAGACTAAGATGTCAAGTTGTCACATCTCCTCATTATCTGGTGCTTCCAATTTTCATCTTAGTCTTCGCCCATGAAGACGGGAGAACTGACTCTCTCTTCTTGGATGCAGGTTGGACTAGATGATTTAATTCCTTGGTGGATTCTTCTGCTATCTAGGAGAATTAGCTGTTTTTGCTCTGCCTTTGGTGGAGTTTTCCTTCTTTTTTCTCTATTTTTTTTGCCTTTCTGTTTTAGTGAGAACTTTATATCTAATCCCCCCCACCCATCTTCCCTCTTTCTTCGAGGCTTGCAACCTTTTCACTGTTTTCCCTTTCCTGGGATCTGGGAGGGTAGGGATTTTGTCAGTTTTACTCCCAAACTCTGCAGGCTGCTGCATCAGGGCAATTGCTGCTCTGTGTGAGGGGGTGGTTTTCTCTGCTGCGTGGTTTGCACGCGGCTACCATTTTGCAGCCGCGTGGCTCCCTTTCAGTTTGGATCGGCCGGGAATAAGCCTTGCGGCCACCATTTTGAATTCATTCGTGTTGCGAGAGGGGTGTTTTCTTGACGAGCTGTTTATTGTGGGGAGCTTCGGAGGATTCAGTCTCCACTCTCCATTGGTTGATCGCTTGCTGCAGGGCAACGGAGCCCTTTTAGAGCAGTGGAGCGAAGGCGCGTCGCGCCATTACAGCAGGGACATTGAAGCTCGAGTTGGTTAAGCCTGTGTTGTCTAGCGTCTCTCATTTATTAACAGGCAAACAGTTTTAGTGCTGAATTGACCACCTTACCTGTTTTCTCTGCTGAAATCCTCCCCTCTCCCTCCCATCCCCCCCACACTTTCTGGGCCCCTAGCAGCCACCATTTATTGGCCTTAATTACTGTGGGAAACACCCAGATCTCTCAGTCACCATTTTGGGATTCTCTTAAGGTTCCTAGGCCTATTTACCTACTCAGTAAGGCTTTAACTGGGGATATAGGTATTTATCAGCGTTGTATTGGGATTTCAAGTTGTGATTCTTTCACATTGCCTTGATCTGCGATTGTTTGTGAGTTCTGCTTTCAGATTGACTGTCTCAGCTGGAATAACTGTTTTAGTGAGCAAGCACTGCTGACACACCGGTCTTGGCTTCTGCTTACCTCAGCTTGCCTGGTTCTGGCCTTTTCTGCATCTAGTGGTTGCAAGATCCTGACCATTGCTACTACTGTGAGACACGTTTGACTTCGTCACCTTGACGTCAGGCCAAGTGGACGGACTCCTTGGGCCTAGGTGACGTGCGCTCAAGCGCGCAGTGTGAATCTGGTTTGCCAGTGATCCAGTCGACGCTAATCCACGTGTGGTCCCCTGCGCGGGGTCTACCGCATCTCTTGCAGAAAAGAGTTAGTCTCGGAGTCTTGTCCGGACCATTCTCAGTACCATGGCAGAACCCACTGAGCCTCAGCCTTTGGAAACTGGCAAAGCTGCCACACCAGCTATTCAGGCCTCTGAAGCACCCGGTGGTAAGGCCAAGTCCAAATCTAAGTCTGGCAGAAAGGCTGGCAAGGCAAGCGACAAACAAGCCGACCGGATGCACAAAGCCCTAGAGAAGCAATTCTCACGGGCCCAGAGATCTTCAGCACACCATAGTACTATGCCCCTGGTCCACGCAACACCAGAATTGGGGGCTCATCTTCCTTCTTCTGCAGGAGCCTGGTCATCTTCTACCCTTCAGCAGGTCCCAGCTCAGATCTGTGGTCAGGTAGGACCTCCCCTGTTTGGGGAGGATCTGGGGTTGCCCGGGCTGTCACCGGCGCTGGTGGTTGCCTTCACACCTTCGGCTGCGGGGTCTCGGCCTCCGCTAGAGCCGTCCTTTTCAGACCAGCTCCACAACTTGATTTCCAAAGCGGTGTTACAGGCCATGACTTCTGCAGGTCAACAGCAGACGGTTCCTGTTCCCGGACCTTCCTTGCCGGCCGTCACCGCAAGACCTGCATTGGATCGCTCAGGTATGATTTCCCCGTCCCATTCTCCAGATTCTGAGTCTTCACTTGTCTCAGACTATGATGAAGGTGGCGATCGTTGGTCTGATTGTGAGGAGCTTATTCACGATCCTCAGCCGATAGCGGAACTTTTCAATCCGTCTGTCTTCCCTTCCTTGCTATACAGGGCTTGTTCATCAGTTAAAATTAAATCTGATGTGGGCTCTGTTCCCCAGCCTTCCTCAGATCAGAATACGGATCCGCTATTTGCTAAACTGGTGGTGAAACATCTCCAAATCCCATGCCCCCCACTGTTCCTGAAAAACATTCAGGGACAGTGTGAATCCCCGGCAGCTCAGCCTTCTCAGGCGGTTTCAGAACGGAGGATTGTAGATTGTCGGATCTACTCGAGGTACCCAAAGTAGATGAGTCCTTGGCTCCGCTTTTCTCCACAGCGAGCCTCCCAGCCGATGTCTCTGACGCCCTTAAGGCAGAAGACAAAAAGTCCTTGCGCAAGGTCCACTTGGCATCGGCTTGGGCCGCAAAGGCGGCTACGGCCACCTCCTTTTTCTCCAGGATCTCTATTAGCTGGCTTAGACAATTGCAGAATACGGTTCCCCTGGAAGAGGTTAGGATCCACCAGGACCTAACCAAACTCATAGCCACTTCTGAATATATGGCAGATGTCTTCCTCTTCTCAGCCAAACATTCTGCCCGCACCATTGCTTCCAATGTAGTTACTAGGAGGCTGCTCTGGCTTAAAAATTGGAGGGCCGAGAGCAAGCATAAGTGGCGCGCTGCTACAGCTCCCTTCACTGGGGGTAAGCTATTTGGTGACGCATTAACGCCCTTTCTTATTGAGAATAAGCAAAAGCAAAAGGTGATTTCTCACATCACCAAGAAATTTAACAGGCGTTTCACCCCCTATGGTCGCCGTCAGTCCTTTCGGACTGGTTCCTCTACAGAACAGGGGCAGTCCTTCCGACCCTCAGCCCCCAAGACGGAGCGCCCCTTTGATAGACCTAGCTACAGGGACAAGCCCAGATATCAGCCCCAGCATAAGTCTTCTTCCGCGGCAGAGGGGGTCGCCCCTTCCGCCGTGGTAAGTGACTCGGAAGGAGATCCTCCCATTGGCGGAAGGCTAGCTCTATTCTTCCATCAATGGGAAAACACGACCTCGGACTCCTGGGTTCTGGCCACGATAAAACAGGGCCTGGCTCTGGAGTTCCGGTCTACTCCCCGCGACCACTTCATGTCCTGTCCGACAATGAGAAACGTCGTAAAAAGAGGACTCATGGAAGACGTCATTCGTAACCTCAACATCAAGGCCATAGAGGAGGTTCCCCTCAATCAGGTGGGGCTGGGATTTTACTCCATCCTATTTGTAGTTCCAAAAGCTTCGGGGGGATGGAGGGCTATCCTAGATCTCAAGGGCCTGAACTTTCACTTACAATACAGGAAGTTCAAGATACAGACGCTGCACTCTATTCTGGGCAGCATCAGGAGAGGGGACTTCCTTACGTCAATAGACCTGAAGGAAGCATACCTTCATATTCCAATTTGCCCGGAGCATCACAGGTATCCGCGGTTCTGCTATCTAACCCGCCACTTCCAGTACAGGGCACTTCCATTTGGCCTTTCCTTAGCCCCCAGGGTCTTTACCAAGATCCTGGCGGTACTGGCAGCACATCTACGGCTAGTCCCCGTAAGAGTCCAGTGCTATCTGGACGACATTCTGTTACAGTCTCCATCCCTCTCACTGGCCCAGTCAGATCTGGCTCTCACCCTCAGGAACACAGATTTCTGATCAATCTCAAGAAAAGTCAAGACAACCCCTTCAACCCGCCTGTTACACCTAGGCGCAGTGATAGACACAGACTCCTGTCACGTGTATTTGTCGGACGACAGAGTCCAGAGCATCAGGGACCTGGTGCTCAGGGTATGCAGGAGCAGGAAGGTGTCTCTAGCCACTCTGTCCCAGCTCCTGGGGAAATTGATTTCATGCATAGCCATAGTCTACATGCCCGGGCCCTTCAATGGTTCATGCTGCCGTACCAGAGACAGCATTCCAACATGTCCAGCCAACTAGTACGCGTCCCTCGTCAGCTGCGTCTATCCCTGGGCTGGTGGGGATCCCCCGCCATTCGCAGGGGCTCTCTGTTCAAGGAACCCAATCGCATCTGCGTGACCACAGATGCGAGTCTCTTCGGTTGGGGAGCTCACCTCTTAAACCAGATGGTTCAGGGTCGGTGGTCGCAATCCGATCTGACCCACAATATCAATTGGCTGGAGCTCAGAGCGATACACTTGGCTTTAAGACATTTCCAGGCACTGGTCAAAGAGCAACATGTGCTAGTCCTAACAGACAACATAGCCACGAAAGCCCACGTGAACTGGCAAGGGGGCACCCGGCCCAAGTCCCTCATGACAGAGGCTCGAGCATTGGGTACATGGGCAGAGAAAAACCTGCTCTCCATCAAAGCCGAGCATATATTGGGGGAGGCAAATCGGCAGGCAGACTCTCTCAGCAGGTCGACAGTGGACCACTCGGAGTGGATGTTACATCCGGATATCTTCGAGGAAATCTCGATCCGGTTTGGCCGCCTGCTGGTGGACCTGTTCGCCTCGCCGTGCAACACTCAGCTGCCCAGGTTCTTCTCTCGCTTCCCGTCACAGGGAGCGGAGGGGCGGATGCCCTACGCAGCAGGTGGTTGCAAGGCCTTTTGTATGCCTTTCCCCCGTTGCCTCTACTTCCCGCAGTTATCCGGAAGATTCTGGAGGAGCAGGCGGAAGTGATCTTCATCGCTCCCCATTGGCCAAGGAGACCATGGTTTGCGGACCTGGTAAGTCTATCTGCCTCCACTCTGTGGAGGATTCCAGACAACAAGGTACGATTGACGCAGGGGATCCTTCTACACCCGGATCCCCAATGGCTTCAATTAATCGCCTGGCACTTGAACACCGCACGCTGACCAGGGAGTCATATTCAGCGGAGGTGATAGATATGATCCAGGCAGCCAGGCATCCTTCGACCAACCGTATCTACGACCACACGTGGAGGCATTTCTGTAGTTGGTGTGACAAGTGCCACGTGAGTCTATCAAGGGTAACCATTCCCATTGTTCTTGATTATTTAATGCAGGGTGTTAAGAAGGGGTTGGCTCCCAATACTATCCGCAGGCAGCTAGCGGCCCTTTCTTCGGTTTTGTCGTGGGATTCCTCGGATTCCTTGTCCAGTCACCCTGCCATCAGATCCTTCATCAAGGGGGTCTCCAACAGCAGACCCCCGGTGGTTCATTGATACCCTTCTTGGGATCTTCCCTGGGTTCTTCAGGCACTAACTTCAGCCCCGTTTGAACCTCTTAGGACTTGCTCATTACGACACCTTTCACTCAAGGTTTCCTTTCTGATTGCGGTTACCTCAGCCAGGCGCATTTCGGAACTGGCGGCTTTTTCAATCAGAAGGGACCTGTGTACCTTTCATGAGGACAGGGTTGTCCTCAGATTGGACCCTGCCTTTATTCCTAAGGTTAATACGGTGTTCCACAGGGCACAGGAGGTTGTTTTTCCGGACTTCTGCCCACGCCCGTCACATGATCTGGAACGGCAGTGGCATTGCCTGGATGTGAGAAGAGCCTTACGATGCTATATCAAGCGCACAACGGCCTTCCATAGGTCTGAAGCCCAGTTCGTCTCCTTTCAGCCTTCTTCAATGGGCCAAAAGTTGTCTGCTTCCACAATTGGCAGGTGGATCAGGGCCTTGCGCTTACAGCTCTCTCGATTTGCCAGCTCCGGCTCACGTGACGGCTCACTCGACCCACAGTGCTGCAACGACTGCAGCATGGGCTACCCAGGCATCCATAGACGACATTTTCAGGGCGGCGACATGGTCTTCACCTTCTCCATTTATTCGACACTATCGTTTGGATAAATTTGCGTCAGCCGATGCCGCTTTTGGCAGATGCATTTTACTACAAGTAGTCATACCATCTGGGGATTCGGTCCCAACTGACCCCCGCTCGTAGGGACGCAGGGGGCTTTGGTACGTCCCATTGGTGGATTCTTCAGTCATCATGCTGGAGAAGGAGCGTTGGCTTACCTGAACGCCTTTTCTCAGCATGATGATGAAGAATCCACGCCCTCCCTTAATTCACGGTCAGTTAGGGCCGTGCTTGAGAGTCACCACGTCCATCGGTTGTCATTGGCTCCGCCATCAATGAAACTGGAAGCACCAGATAATGAGGAGGCGTGACAACTTGACATCTTAGTCTGATTGGGCAGGAGGACTGAAATAACCCATTGGTGGATTCTTCATCATCATGCTGAGAAAAGGCGTTCAGGTAAGCCAATGCTCCTTTTATACAGGGGACAAAATTATGGCAGTGTCTTTAGGAATATTTAGAAGCTGGAGGACTAAAAAGCAAGACTATGTGTCTTTCCCCCTTATATCTAAAAATGCCCTTAATTGATGGGCCTATATTTCTAGACTCTATAAACTCTTGATAAAAAATCTATTTCAGAGGGAGATCACCCATTATCCAAATCTACCAGGCAGTAAATTAATTGTTAAACTGTGGGTGTAGGCAGCTGGAATTGGAAAGAAATGAATCAGAATATAAAGATTATTTATATTCTTTGAGAGCATTCAAATTCACTGAAGGACTTCATGTTTGGGAAGGAAATTATATTATATAGAGTTAATACTGAATTCTCCTTCAGCACTTTTTGAGAATACGTGCCTTACATTACTTGTTTTGTGCATATGAAAGATCCACACTTTGGCAGCCTAGCCCTGTGTATTGCAGAAAAGAGCTGCAAAATTATGTATTGTTTTCTGACCGTTAATTTGCACATTAATTACATGTTTCACCATACTTTACCCCTTCTTTTGGCTGGCTTCAGTAGTATTTAAAGCACAAAATATAGCTGAATATCTGCTTTAGAGTTGTATACCACCAAAACCTGGAGCATTTTGGTTTAAATGTGCATTCCAGACATATCCTTTTGAAAATACCTTTGATGCCAATGAATGCCAGTGGAAATCTTTTTCTTTCATGTGGTCAGAGGAGTGCAGGTGAATTTGTAAAAGGAATTAAACTTTTTTAAATGTGTTCTTATTCATCCAGTTTAGAATTCTACATGTTTATTTCAAGTAAAAAATGAGAGAAAGTTCATACAGTATAGTGTGATGAATGTGGTGTTATATTTTAACAATTTGTCATGTTAAAGTAAAACCATTGGAAATCATAGAACAAGTTAGTTATGACTGTTTTAAGTATTAATGATTTTCTGATTGAATCCAACCTTATTATTATACAAAAGAACTTAAAGCACAAATTTGAAAGAGCAAGTATGGCATACTGATACGGTTTCAGGAATGGGATACGATGGAAGCCCTTGAAACATTTATCAATTTTCTGTGGTGCAGTTGCTCAAAATCCATAGCTGAATATTATACAGAAGGTCCTTGCTTAGTGACTTCAGGACCAGCAACTTAGTATCTAATCAACCCAGCTGCTAAGTGAAGCAGTATAAGAGGCTTATGACTACTTCCCATTTGATCATTAAGCAAGTGACCATGGGCCATTAATTGAGACATGATGTGATGACAACTTACAATTTCATTGCTGGCTTCTCCATTGACAAGTGATAATAACATGACAATAGGACACTGTGATAATCATGAATAGCTATCAGTTGTAAGGTACACAAATGTGGATTACATGACCATGGGGGATGGTTGTAAACACAAGGACTGGATGTAAAGTTACTTTTTTAGTACAGTCATAATTGTGTCCTTTATAAAAAGAATACTATTTTTGTTTTTATGACAGCTGTTTTTAGTAATAAAGTAATCATTGGATACCTGAGAATACTGATACAATATTCTTGAAGTCTCTCTGTTTCTTTCTCTCTCTCTCAAACACCCACATACATATATGCCTTTGATACCTTGAGTAGCCAGATATCACTTTGTGATAAATATACCTCTGCTGACTTTTTTTGCTAAGAACAGCACAATCTTATGAGTGATTATTTAGGGAAAAAAACACAATAAAATTATAGAAAAGAAATTTTTGTGGAAAAATAAACACACAAACAAACAAACAAATGATTAAAATGTAATAGCAATAACAATAATATAATCTTAACAAAATGTTGATTAAATTGTGATGCCTCCTGGAGAATTTTGCAATAAATGGAAAACAAGTCAAGCCTAACATATTCTGTAGAAACAGGATGGGACACTGGGTGTTGGCTGAATGCTTCTTTTTAACGAAAGCACATCTCCTTTGAGTATGCCTCCAATAAGTTAAGGACACAATATTACAAGATGTTGAGAACACTGACCCATGATTGTATTTGTTTCCCAGCAGGGTATGCTTTCTCCGTATCAACTGTTCCTGGCTTCAGTGAATGAACTGACTAGACAGTTTTGGACTCTGTTCAAGCAGTACCATCAGTTGCATTGAATAGTTGCCAATGTGAAGAATGGGCTGTGATTACGAGTAAAGCCTCCAGTCTCCAAAGATACGGAAGCGTGTGACTAACCTGGAGCATAGAGTTTCGTTAAACTTTCATGTATTCTTATTTACCTGGCCAGCTAGGGACTACACTCATGAATGGCGAGTTGTTTGTAATGCAGCTCAGCGATTCTTCTCTTTTTCCGTGGTGAGCATAGGTTGCATTGCATCACTTCTGAATGGTTAAAGGAAGTGCAGATTTTTCACTGCTGTTGAGAGTTAAATAACTTCAACATTTTATTAGTACTCATTCTGTATGTTAAAATTCAAAAAGATGCTCCTGAAGCCAGTGCTTCTAAGGCTCAAACTTAAAAAGAAAGCCAAAATCCAAACTCCCATTTGTAGATATTTTCATTTTACATAGTAAAATGTCATACCAAAGGAAGCCAAATGCACTTACTATTTTGTTCTTAATAATAACTAATTTGCTTTGAAATGCTATGGTAAGCTTGAGGAAGGAAGTAATTCTGTCAGAACTGATGAAAAGTATCGTGTGCATTAATTAAATGATGGCGAGATGTAGAATTTTAAAGCAAGTTAAGATTTAGTTTTGCAATTCACTTCCCTGAGTACAATGTCATTGACATTTCTTACTTGGGAAATTAATACTGTGATTACTAATGAAAAAAAGAATATTTGCAGAGCAGTGAACTTAGCCTGTAAGACAAGGGGAAAAGCGTTGCTTCTTAGACAAACAAAAGCAGCATAGAAACATGCATACATGTTCCTCCTTGTATCTGATATTTGATGCTTGCATTTACTTGAAGCATGTAGTTAATTGATAATGTATTTTAATTAAAAGAGTAAATAAATGTACTGATTCAACACAAAGTAGTAATTTTAAAAGAGACCAACCAAGCTTTTTTCTTTCAGTATACAGATAGTCCTTAACTTAATCACCATTCATTTAGCAACCATTCAAAGTTATAACAGTGCTTAAAAAAAAGATTTATGACAAGTCCTTGCACTTCTGACTATTGTAGAGGAGACAAGATAAGTTAAGGACTATTTGTATACTGAAAGAAAAAAGCTTGGTTGGTCTCTTTTCAAATTACTATTGTGTTGAATCAGTACATTCATTTACTCTTTTAATTAAAATACTTTATTAATTGACTACATGCTTCCACTGCAATGGAGACATAGTCACATGATCATAATTTGGGTATTTGGCAACCAACATCTATTGACGATGGTTGCAGCATCCTTAATGATCATTAGTGACCTTTCCAGCTGGACTTCTCACAAGGAAAATCAGTGGGGAAAGCCAGATTTGTTTAATGACCACATGATTCATTTAACAACAATCATAACGACTATGTGATTCACTTAATGACCACTGTGATACACTTTATGACCCTGCAAAAAAGTTCTTTAAATTGGGCACAACCCCTTTAATGACTACCAATGGAAGTTCCAGTCCCAATTATGGTTATAAGTCAACTCCTTGCATTAACTAGTTAACTCTAATCTACATTACATTATTTTCAAGTAAATTTGTTTGGGAACTATGTTAGAATCTTTAAAAAAAAACTTTAAATTATTTTCGGGTAAATTTGTCTGGGAACTATGTTAAACTCTATTCCACCATCAGTGGAATTCATAAAAAAATGGCAATATGCCATCATTTAATGCAAACCAGAATAGACACGTTAATGGTTTTTCATTTTAGCAATTATAAACCTTTTTTCTTGAGTGAATTCTGTGCCAATGAAACAGATGATATTTGCAGAATATATAGGTGTGTTTGCCAATATGATAAATGCAAAATATTCAAAGTTATACATAATATTTGATTTTATTTTCTATTCGGTTATGTGGCAATCCAATGTAGCTATTACAGGTAACTGAAAGTCATGAGAGATATTAAACAGGGTATTTCTCAAAGGGGGTAATGTAATACCCATTGTTTGGCATAGAGCAGTGGTGGTGAATCTGTGGCATGGGTGCCAGAGGCATTAAACAGGGTATTTCTCAAAGGGGGTAATGTAATACCCATTGTTTGGCATAGAGCAGTGGTGGTGAACCTGTGCATGGGTGCCAGAGGCGGCACTCGGAGCCTTCTCTGTGGGCACACGTGCCATTGCCCCAGCCTTGCCTCCCCCTGCGACCCCCTCCTCACCAGCAGCCCTGCTAGACGAGAGTTACCCTGAGCGTGAGCCACGCAGAGCAACAGAGCCAAGGACATGGCAGCCAGGCAGTGTAGACAAGACTCTGCCCTCACACCCCATCGCACGCAGTTGATGCTGCGGAGCGCGCGCAGATGGCGTGGCCGCCATGGCGCTGCTGGGCTACCTAGGCAATCTGCGGCAGGCCCTGGAGGTGGTGAGTGGCCTTGCGGGCAGGCAGGGTGGGGGTGGGGCAGGGGGTGGAACAGGGGCAGGGCCAGTTTTGGGGCACTCGGTCCCTAAAAGGTTCGCCATCACTGGCATAGAGACAATCATACCTGATTTCAGCAGTCCTACATGACCATATCATGCCAGGATCTCATTAGTTGATCCAGTTTTCTTTCCTGTCACTTTAGGAAGACTGTCTCTCCAGAAGCATTTTACTTCTCTAGCTCAGATCTCCATTTTGTATCACTCACAATAAGTGTGGCAGAATTTAGAAGACCCAGGCAAAGTAATTGTAACCAAAGATACGAATCTACTTAGATAAGGTGGTAACTTAGGAGAAAAAAAAATGATCCAGCAAGATAGAAAAGCAGAGTGAACATTACCAGAGCATCATTTAGTTGGCAGTGAAGGAACGTGATCCATGGAATGCAGGTCTTGATGTTAGAATAGCCTTTTAATCTACTTCTATATTAGTTATTTACCTGACGAATTTCAGGAGATGTGCCCTTGTGGCACATTAGCCAGGCTTTACTATAAGCTAGTTTTCCGTAACGCAGATCAAGTATATGGGAGCCACTCTGACTAAATCATCCATCGTCATTTAACCTGATGAGCGTGAACCATTACTTGTATAAAAATATCAAGAAATGTCAGGTTTTTTTCTGGTCAGATTTGTGCTGGAAGCTGTGATTTGCTGAAGTCTTCTGCTTCAGCCCTCAGTATTGCCACTCAGCATGGCTCCCTGCTGTCCTCAACTACCAGTTTTTGTCATTTGTTCAATCAGCAGGGTTCTCAAACTCAAACCCCAATTCCTGCATGAAACTCCTTCCAATAACACAAAACACTTTTTTTTATGCTCCATGGTTATATTAAAGGGAGATGGTCTGGCAATTAGATTTCATTTATTATTCTAGAATAAAACACTTAAGCATCTTAATATTCAAATAAGCATTTGTTCACTGGATATGTTCCCTCTTAATGAATACCTTCTCAAAACAATGGAGAAACGGATTTTTCAGTACATCTGCAGTGGTTGCTTTTACTTTTGTCTACACATTCTGTTTATGTATGAGTAGCACAGGAATTAATAATTAGTATTCATGAAAGGAAAAGCCTATTCTGTATAACACACTCACTTTACTTTTATTGCATAAAAGAAAGGGATTTCTCTTTCAAGCAGATCTGCTTTGTCCTTGCTCATATTTATCCTTAAGCACATCAGATTTTTGTTTCTTAAGTACAACTAACATTTTTTTCCTATAGAAGGCAAGCAAAATATGCCTCTGGCTGCTGCTCATCTTCAAGCTGCTAGCCTTTCTGAAATGTGAATTGAAATAGAAACTGAAGAGAGAGACTTGATGAAGTTGCTGCTCTTCAGGGCAAACTCATTGGAACTGCAAGGTTAACTATTGTGTTTTGAGTATGTTATAATCAAATATTTATATGGTTGACATCACCTAAAGGTTATATGAGGTGGTGATAACCTTGTGTGACTTCCAATGCCAAAAATGATTGAAAGCAGAATTCCTATGCAATCTGACAAGCACAGATACGATGAGTACTGTTCTGCTTGGTATTGCATGTAGAGTTAGAGTTAGGGTTAGTGCAGGGGTCTTCATACTTGGCCCTTTTATGACTTGTGGACTTCAACTTCCAGAATTCCTCAGCCAGGCAAGCTGGCTGAGGAATTCTGGGCATTGGAAAGTTTGAAAACTTTAGTGTATAGATTTTTATTTTTTTATTTAGATTTTTTAAATCCACCCTTTACAGTATTATTATTATAAATAACTCATTGCAGCAAAATGCCTAATTTTCTTCTTCCATCTATTTCCCTCACAACAACAAAAACCTTGTGAGGTAGGCTAGGCTGAGAGAGTATAACTGGCCCAAAGTCACACAGCTGGTGTTCATGCCTAAAATGGGACTGGAACTCACAGTCTCCTGGCTTCTAGCCTGGTGCCTTAACCACTAAGTATACAACCACTACATATATAATGTAGTTATAAGAAGTATTAGATTTGTGAGATATTTATAAGGAACAGATTCTATCATTAATCTATCACTAATTCTCTTTTGTTAATGTACATAGTAATGAATATGGTGTACTATTTATTTCTTAGTTTATTTATTTACCAAACTTATATCCTGCTGCAACTGCAGGACTCTCAGCACCTCACAAAACAAGGAAATAGAGTAACGATATAAAAACATTAGACAATTTAAAATCCAGACACAACATACCAAAGATAATATAGTTAAAATCTACAAATTGTTAATTCTTGAGAAGTCAAATTATCATCCACAGGGCCTAAATATTGTGAAGCACTAAGTTCTTCTAGTCTCTCCATCCACCAATTTTTGTTCTAGCAATAGGAAAGCTAATTGTGTCTCATAGTATGCTTTGGGAACAGAATTAGCAGAAATAGCATTTCACACACAGTTGGAAGACAGCTAATCTGATGGTATTCATTTTATTGTTACTGCATGGCAGTGATTGGGGAAATATCTGGGCATGGCAAAGTAGCATGCTAAAGATCACATGAGGCTTCTTTGCTTATCAAATTTAGGTACCATCTATCTCATTCTCAGAACGATTCTCAGAATGATTTATAGCTGAAAACATGAAATCATATAAAAATATAACGTCAGTAAAATGAGACCCTAGTAAAAAAAATTGAAATAATTTAAAATTAAAAAGTAGGGGAAGCACCTTCAAGGCACCTAACCATCCCAAGATTTCATGCCATTCTGCAAGTCCCATGCAAGTTGGCAAAGCTCGGTCTTTACACCCTTCCAAAAGACCCGAAGAACAGGAGCCTGCCTCACCTCTAGAGGAATAATATTCCAAAGGATGGGGACAATGGCAAAGAAGGGTCTCTTCCTGGATCCCATCAGTTAAAATTCTTTAATTGATGGGGTCCTTATCTTCCCTGGGTGACATGTCATGTGAAGAGCGTAAGATGCTTCCTAATTTGTTATATAGGTAGTCCTTGACTTATGATCACAATTGGGACTGGAATTTCCATCATAAGTCAATGGGATCATATGTTGAATCATGACCGGATATAATTTCATGCCAATTTTTATCATGGCCATAAGTCACTGTGGTCGTAAGTGAGAATCCAGTTTGACCAATGATGTCTTTTGCAAATTGCTATCATATGATTGCCGGATGCTGCAACTAGTCATAATGAAAACTGGTTGCCAAATAGCAGCCATGTGATCATGGAGGCAGAGTAACAGTTGCAAGTTTAAGTGTAGGTCATAACTGACTTTTTCAGAGGCCGTTGTTAATTCGAACTGTAGTTAAATGAATGGTCTATAACAGGGGTGCTAAACTGCCAGCCTGCAGGCCGGATGCGTCACAAGGAAACCACGCCGACTGCATTGCCGGCAATGGAGAAAAAGTTCCAATACATTGTGCGACGTCACGTGATGTTGTGAGTTTGACATGTCTGGTCGTTAAGTCAAGGACTACATGTATAGTTTTGAGGATATAAGCACTCTCTCTGATTGATAATTTAACAATCCTACTATGAATATACTGTAACAGCAAGCCTGAGTTTGGATAATCCACACAATATGAATTATTGCAGGGGTCTCCAACCTTGGCAACTTTTAAGACTTGTGGACTTCATAGCTGGTTGAGGAATTCTGGCAGTTGAAGTCCACAAGTCTTAAAGTTGCCAAGGTTGAGGATCCCTGGATTATTGTATATGGGATTCAAAGTAGTTCTACAATCCATATAAATCATGGATTCAGATATAGATACAGATACATCACTGTACAGGTGCAGGACTGGTCTTATTGCACTTGGAATAATTGTCAAATAACTCTTAATGAAATGCATACAAACTCTACTATATTGAAGTACATCTGAAGTCTAAAATATTTGGCCTATAGTAAGGTTTATATCCTACTGCTTCTATACCAAATAAAATATCAAATTTTCCAGCCTAAAAAATAATTATCTTTGCAACCCAATACGACCTATGCAAAACTTCGCAGGTAGTACAATAGGGCTGTGACCCTGAAGTAATTGAGTTCTTTCTGAAAAGTAATGGAAGCTAGGACCCTTTATTAGCCTACACAACTGTGTATATTGTTCAGTAGTTACTTTTTTCTTTGCTTTACGGGGGAACCTGAGCTAAAAATCTATTCAGTAACTTTCATTGAAATTCATGAATGTATTTGATGCTTTACGTTAACATCAAGTAATTATCTCTAGCTATAATAAAATAAAGGTCAAGATTAATTCTTAAGATGGAATGCTGCGGGTTTTATTCAACAACTTATTATGTGAGGGAAAGAAAAGAGAAAAAAATGCATTCTAACAGACTCCAATACAAATTTGCAAGATTGGTTCTTTGGATCTGTGATAGTGTAATTTGGTTGTATTGTACTATCTTAATTGAATTAAAGTAAACTCTTGGTCATTTAACCTAGAATGCAGATTTCCTATTTTGCAAGTTTCATTTTTAATTCTTTTTGAAGTCCCTGTCATATGAAAATATAAAATCCTGATAATATTTACTGTTAATATTAGTACCAGATTAAAACTGAAAAATGAGCTAAATAAAATAGAACTTCCATGCTGCCTCTTCTGAATTTCAGTGCTTTCTCTCAGGGACTAATCTCATAGTTCAAGTAATTAAAACAGGAAATTGAAAGTTTAGCATAAGAAGGGAACAGATTTTTGAATGTATGTATTAATAGTTTTGAGTGTCTATAACATCATTATATTAAAAGGTGACATTTAATTGGTTTAAATTTCTATTTAAAATTGCTATTGTTTAATAATGAACGAATCTGCTCATGCTTATTTAAATTATTTTAATAATTGCATGACATTATTCAAAATTATAAATATATTATAGATTTAAAAATTATCTTGCTAAAGGGATACACCTGAAACACAACATGTCATTAGTGAATATTTTTGATTACCATAGAAGTATTTCATAGTAGGTGCTGATCACTTGAGTGATAAATAAATATAAAAGAAACAGATTTGATAAACAAGGCCTTTCTATTCTACAATTTGTCATTTAAATTCATATGATAAATATAGTTGTTACAGGTAGTCCTTGACTTAAGGCCATTCATTTAGCAATCATTCAGAATTATGGCAGTGCTGAGCAAAGAGGTGTATGACCTATACTTGGGGTTATAGCTGCTGCAGCACTCCCACAATCTTGGCCTGCTTTCCCACCTTGCTGGGTCCCATACCCTTGCACCTTCTTCCCATCCCATCATCCCATGTTCTACATCAGCTGATTCTCTTTCAGAAAGATGGTCTTCAGTAATCTTTCTGGAAAGGTGATCTTTTGGAAGCTTACAAAACAATGCCCACTTCCAGGATGGCATTAAACTAGATGGCTTTCCCACCTTGCTGGGTCCCATACCTTTGTGCCTTCTCCCCATCCCATCATCCCATGTTCTACATCAGCTGATTCTCTTTCAGAAAGATGGTCTTCAGTAATCTTTCTGGAAAGGTGATCTTTTGGAAGCTTACAAAACAATGCCCACTTCCAGGATGGCATTAAACTAAATGGCTTTTGTATAGGACCGGTGGGGAACTTTGGCTCTTTTATGACTTGTGGACTGGCTCAGGAATTCTGGGAGTTGAAGTCCACAAGTCATAAAAGAGCCAAGGTTCCCCACCTCTGGTATAGGAAGACTATATGGCACATGGGCTGATTCTCTTTTGGAAAGGTGATTTCTGAAGATCGTCTTTCCAAAAGACCACTCAGCTGATGTGTCATGCAGCATTCCTGCAGAGGCTGCCTTGTAGCAATCTAGAAGTGGCCACAATCTCATGCTCCATTTAATGACAGTAGTGGGGAGAGCCAGATTGTGATTATTAAGCAATCACTTGAGCATTTTGCTTAATGATCACAACAACTTACAACCATAATTCTAGCTCAATTGCAGTCATAAATCGAGGACTACCTGTAATTCATAACCAGCTGCTTGTTGACTTCTGTCTCTAAAAGGAGTATATTGTAAGCCACTCAGAGTCACCTCAAACTGCGAAATGGGCAGCAAAAAAAATTGATAATAATCCTAAACAAATATTTTTGTTCCTGGAATGACTCTTTACATTAATATTTAATCTCAGTATTTTATTTATCATAACTGATTCTGTAAGTTCAAAAAGAAAAGTATTTTTCTTGCATTTAACTGTTTTTATTTTGCTGTTTAGCAATGTGCTTTAGGGCCCAGATTTGTATTGAAAGAATTCACAGAAAAATGTTTGCCATAAAAAAAAATTATTTGTTTAAAACATCAGTATCTATAGGGTGGGTTGGGGTCAGAAATGTCAAGATGGTGAATTGCAACTGTGCAATTAAAGTATTACCCCACTGTAGGTGTGGGCAATATTGATGCATGTACAAAAGCGACTTGATGGCACAATTGTTATTATTATTATTATTATTATTATTATTATTATTATTATTATTATTTTACGATTTTTATACCACCCCCCTCCCGAAGGACTCAGGGCGGTATACAGCCCAATTAAAAACGACAACATACAAAAATTAAAATTATTAAAAATACATTAAATAATTTGGCCCAATCATTTAAAAACCCAATACGTAATCTAAAAACTCAATCCCCTAAAAACAATTATGGCCATTGTTGGAACCGGAGCTACTATCCCAGGCCGGCTTGTCGGAATAAATATGTTTTTAATTCTCGACGGAAGGAACGCAATTCCGTCATCGTACGGAGTTCGGGGGGGAGCTCGTTCCAAAGCGTTGGAGCTCCCACAGAGAAGGCCCTCCCCCTGGGGGTCGCCAGTTGCCAGCCGACATTGTCTGGCCGACGGCACCCTGAGGAGACCCACTCTGTGGGAGCGTACCGGACGGCGGGAGGTATTTGCTGGCAGAAGGCGGTCCTGTAAATATCCGGGTCCGATGCCATGGAGCGTTTTAAAGATGGTCACTAACACCTTGAAACGTACCCGGAAGGCCACCGGCAGCCAGTGCAGCTCGCGCAGGAGCGATGTTACATGGGAGCGCCATGACGCTCTGGTCACTACCTGCGCGGCCGCATTCTGGGCCAGCTGAAGCCTCCGGGTGCTCTTGATGTTTTGGACAATCCCAATCCCCTTGCAGACAGCCTGGTCTCAGAGCAATTTTCTTAAATAGCAGCAGCAATAGCAATGTGAATGTGTATATTTTTAGGATATTTATATATCTATCTAGGACAGCTGGGAATAGAAAGAAAAATCTTCTGAAAACTCTAAGCTAGACTCCCATGTGAAGGACTATATCTGTGTATTCCAATTTTAATTTTCCCACGATCAGTATGTCCAAATTTTGACAAAATATCAAATATATTATCAACTGAAAAGTTAAACTCCTGTAAGTTTATGAGAGAAGAATAACAACTAGATAAATCCGTAGCATTATTGATTCTTTTTGTGCTTATCCATATTGGTTTTTATATTTTGTTTTCATTGTAAAACACACTTTGCTGATTTTTAAAAATATGCTAATTAACTAGTTCAAGGTGATTTAGCAACAGTGTTGAAAAAAATGATTTTTTTTAACTTTAGTATACTAATTTTGAGAAAGCCACGAAGACATTAAAGTTGTAATCTTTTAATCAATATAGTTTATAGCTAATTACAACTACTGTGCCTTTGGGCCAGATCAGAGTGGGAGCACGTTTTATGTAAAAATGTTCTGTAGCAATATGATTACATGTGGATATCTTTTTAAAAAAACATGAAGCCCATTTGGTTACGGATGTGTTATTTTTCTCTCCTGAAAATAAATTGGATAGTGACCATGAAGTGTACGTAAACTTGAATGTAGCACTGATCAGCAAGTTTTAAAGCAACCTTGTCTTTTCTTGGGGTAGCACAACGTTGAATAGCCTTATAATTTAGGATGATGGTACTATTTCTACCTTCCATAGTACAATAATTTCAAATGGGAAATGATCCATCTTCGTTCATGTATTTGAGGCAACCTTTTAAATATACTATATAAAATACAGTTTTACAATTAAATGATGACTAGCAGCTAACAATATGAACTGAGCCACTGACTTACATTTCTTGCATATTATGTATGAATGGTATTGATTGTATTTATGGATTCTGTTTCTTGTGGCCCTTGGTCTAGTAAAATTTAATTTTAAGTCAGTTATATTGTAATTCTAAAAAAAACTATTCAAAATTATAACTTTAAAAAATAGATAGAATTCAACTCATGCCAAGTCGATTCAGCCTCACTGGGCAAATTTTATGCCTGTAAGGCATGAGCAAATTAGAAGCACTAGATGTTTAAAATACTGCTGGCCAGTGTTATTTGAAGAGTACGGTCTAAAAACAAAAGGTTTTATAACTGACTTGATTGTTCATTTGTGAAATGGATATTAAAGGCAATTTCAAGTTTAAAGTGCTTGGCTCACTGGTGTAGTTAGGATAGTTCCCAATGGAAGTAACAGTGAACGTTCTTATAATTTCCTTTATAATACTATAAATATATAGTAGCATTATAAGTGTTTTTATTGTTTGCAGGAATATTGCATGTTAAGTCATCCATATGGAAAGCACTAAAACCCTTTACATGGTAACATTTACAGTGTTGTTTATTATCAAAATGTTTTTAATTTATGCATTGTTGAAATTTTCTATGGAGCCTTTATATCCCTATGTAAATAATTTTCCTAAAAATTACAACTAGATTGTAAAAAATTACAAATAGATCATTGAGTAATTTCTATATGAAAAGTGTAAAATAGCCATTGATTTTGATCTGTCTTTTGGAGGTAGGAGAAAGGCTTAACAAAAAAAATATATTTTTAATCTTTTTCCCAAAGTTTTTTTTCTTTATCAGGAATTGTAGCTAAATTGACACTGTACAAGCTTAAATAGTGTTAGAAATCCTCATCTGTCATATTTGAAAAATGGAATTAATTTGTTAAGAGCCTCTGAGAATAAAAGAAGAAATATGTTTGGATTAAAACAAATCCTTTTGGGTTTGTTTTAGATCAGGCTAGAAAGAAGGAAGAAATGCACAATGCGCAACTATGTTTGTTTGGGGAAAATAAAAATAATAATTAGGACTTTGTCATGACAGGATATGCATCTAATCAATGAAATGTCTAAGAAGCAGATAGATCAGTGTGAACAAATCTTTGTTTTTGGAGACACCTTGAGTTAATTGTAAAGCATTTACAAGCATGACTACTGCATATACTTAAATTAGTTCTTGCTTTCAGAATAGATAAAATTGGCATAAAAGATAAATTGATAAGCTGTTTTAAGACCTAAGTTTATAGTTAATCTGATATTCAAATAACAACCAAGATTCTTCATGGTGATGTGAATCTAAGTCCTAAAATATTTGTATATATTTTAAATGAATGTCAAATATTCCTGTAGGATATTTTTTCTTTACTTTCTTTTATCAGCAGCATTATAACACAAAAGTTTTTTTTTACCAGAAAAGAATGCAACTATGCTATTTTCAGCATATGAAAGTAAATCTCATTCATATCAACTGCAGTATTTAAATGCTATCATTCAAACTAAACAAATTGTGAAGAAGTATTTATTCATTCATTTATTTAAATCATTTATATTACTATCAAACTAATGACAAAGACTCTGGATGGTGCATTAGCAATACTAATTATTGTTAGTGTTTTTCGTAAACTACTTAGCTTGATCTAGATGTGTTTTGCTTGGCTAAAGATAGAATAGAATAGAATAGAATAGAATAGAATAGAATAGAATAGAATAGAATAGAATAGAATAGAATAGAATAGAATCTGGAAGGGATCTTGGAGGTTTTCTAGTCCAGCCCCCTGCTCAAGCAGGAGAACCTATACCAGGGATGGTGAACCTTTTAGAGACCAAGTGCCAAACTGCAACCCAAAACCCACTCATGTATGACAGGTGCCAGGTGGGCTTGGCCTATTGGATGGGTGTGGTCCATTGGGTGGGCATGGCTTCAGTGGTAATGGCAGACTGGGTGGGAATTAAAAAGTTCAATCAATCAATTCCAACTTTCCGAGACCTTTTTTTTCCTGCGAGAAGTTGAAATTGATTGATTGAACTTTTTTTTTTTGCAGATGGTGGCGGAGGCCTAAAACGAAAAGGTTTTATAAAACCTAGCTGAAAGCCTAGGAGTGGGGCGATGGCGCGCATGCCCATAGAGAGGGCTCTGCATGCATGCCATAGGTTCGCCACCAAGGTCCTATACCATCATAGACAGGTAAATGTCCAGTCTCTCCTTAAAAATCTCCGGTGATGGAGCACCCACGATCTCTGGGGGCAAGCTGTTCCATTGGTTGATTGTCCTCACTGTCAGGAAGTTTCTCCTTAATTCCAGGTTGCTTCTCTCATTGATCAGTTTCCAATCATTATTTCTCATCCTTCCCTCTGGTGCTTTGGTGAACAACCTGGCCCCCTCTGTCTTGTGGCAGCCCCTCAGATACTGGAACACTGCTATCATGTTTCTTCTTTTCTTTAGACTAGTCAAACCCAAGTCCCGTTCTTCGTATGTTTTAGTCTCCAGGCCTTTGCTCATCTTAGTTGCTCTTCTCTGAATTTTTTCCAAACTCTCAACATCTTTTTTCTGATATGGTGACCAAAATTGGCTGCAGTATTCCAGGTGTGGTCTTACTAGGGTTTTATATTAAAAAGAGCCATAAATATTTCAAGATGTAATATAAAACACTGAAAAGAGTAAATTATTGCGAAGGCAGAATGTAAGAATTATTAACTGATTGACAATATGAAAGTGACAACGTTTATTTCAGGGATTCAAAGTGTACTGGAAGACAAGAAATTTCTGGTTTCCTTTATTAACTTTATATTCAAATGTCTAAAATACAGCTGTTAGTGACTTCTGTTGAATTAAAATTGCTGCTCAAGAAAATACATTTAGATATGTTTTCTTGAACTACGGATATCTTGTGAAAAACTTGGATTCAGTTTTATCTAACCCTCTAAGCAATTTTCATTTCTTTAGCATTTAAGAAACTGTCAGTATTCAAACCATTAGGGAAGAAAGCACTATAGTTTGAGGAGTCAATGCATGGAAACTATTTGAGAATAAAATGTATTACATATACAGTATATATTTATACATATATTACTATACCATACATTTGTTGTGCACATAGCCTATTTGATCTACCGTAACGGTTAAGGCATCAGCTTAGAAAGCCGGACACTGTGAGTTCAAGTTTTGCTGTAGCCAGGAAAACTGCTGGGCGAGTTTGGGCCAATCACTCTTTCTTAGCCCAATCTACTTCTCAGGGTTGTTGTTGTGGGGAAAATAGCAGGAAGAAGGTATATTGGACATGTTTAATGTATTGTGTTATTGGTAAAAATAATAAAGGCTGGATACAAATAAATTAAATAAATAAAATAGATATAAAGTAGTCATATGTGCTCCATTTCAGCACGAAGTATTTAAAAGTTCTACATCCAATAGTAAATATATTTTAAATATTTGCTTTCCTATTATTCTATGATTGTTATTGCTGAGTACCTAGTAATCATTCTCATTAAATTCTAGGTAATTCTCTTACTGGTAAAATTTAGTCGATTATAGTAAACTTCAGTTATTCAGTTGATATCTAAACCTATTTTCCAACATAGTCTTGTTTTCTCTATCTGGACAATGATTTCTTTTTTCCTAATGGTAAAACACTTATATCCAATCTAATCCAAATCACTGTGAGACTCATCAAAACAGTATATATTTGTAAGCCACAGCAATGCCTTTTGGTTCATGTGTCTCTGCCACTGTTACTGAATCCTATTTTGTTCTGTTAGTTATGTAGTTTAAAAATGATCATGACTAGAAGACATTGATGGAAGATAAGACTATGAATTTCTCCAGTTCCCCCAAATTCTACTCCAGTATAACCAAGAAACAAAATAAGGACTGTGTAAATGTGTTGGAAAATGTGGTAATTTGAGCTGGGTAATCTGTGCCTCAATGAAAACTTTGATTGATTTGCTCTATGACCCATTTGTTTGTATTACCCGTGTATTCCCAGGAATCTTCTCCAACACCAAAGTTCAAAAACATAATTACTCTTCCTATATTGCTTTTTCAAAGTCCAACTTTTGCTTACACAGAGTATCACATACAAACCACTGCCCATACAGTTCAGATCGTTGTACATATATGCACCTCATAGTACCTGAATAGTTTTTCAAAGCCTTCATAGCTACGGTAACCTACCAAATATCAGGTAGTGGCATATTTCTCAACGGCTGGTTCCTTAGTAGATTGTAAAAGAGAAAAACTATCCTTAGTATCTTCAGTTTCAATTGTCTCAGTCATCCAGGTTATGGTTGTCCCAAAGGTGCTTTTTACAAAAGGCTTCTTGTTTTTATCTTGAAAACATTTCGCTTCTCATCCAAGAAGTTTCTTCAGTTCTGAGGCTAATTTCAGTTGCTGTACTGTTGTCATTAGTTTAATCTTTATATTTAAAAGTTTATATTTAAAGTTTCATTGCTAGAGCTTGCAGATCATTTGCATTTTCATCTATCAGAACAGGTCAGGGCTTACTTTGAACATAATACAAAATTATGGTTTAGCATTTTGAATTCATACACATTCTGATGTGTTAATGAATAAATACAATTTATTGAAGCAAACCAATTTCATAAATCACAGTTTATAGTAAACTTGATTCAGTGAACATAGTTGAGTAAGCATACTGGGTTTGTGGTTACACATAAACTGCAAATAGTTAAAAATAGTACACATTTCCAGTAAGGCTGTTGAGAGAAAAGAGTTGAATATTGAATAGAGGAAAAGGAATTGAGAAGCCTAAGACTGATTTATGTAAGGCCAAATGATAATTTATAGAACTATATCTGAATATTAGTAATAAACCATTATTTTGTTTTGTGTAGAAAACTGAACAAAAATGATAGTTTTAGAAAACACAAGTATAAAAATAATGGTTATAAGTAGTTGCTATTACATTAAATATATATGTCACCATCATGCTATAAAAGCTAAATTTTACTTTCTCGTTTTGCATATTATTTGATAGCAAGTCATAATAATTCTCACTTTATGACAGTTATAGTTTTGTACATTGACTATTGTACAGAGTACAAAAATTTCATAAGTTTAATTGGTCAAGGATCTCTGAGGTTAATCATTGAAATGCCTACATATAATAAATTGGTACATTTGTAACATTTCTATTCCTGTAAATAATCAGCCAAAATAATGGCAGAAATTATGTTGATATATTTTCAAGTTGCATTTCAGTAGGAACCTTATTTATTATATTGTATAATCCATGCTAATTAGTAAGAACTTGTCCTTTCAAAACTCTCAATTATAAGTACAGGGTGAATCCAATTTTAACTTCATAATTGATGTTTCTCTGTAGTTCCATAATTGTTTACCCTTGTCAGACTGCCCCCATGTGTTAGTGTGAATTTTAAACTTAGTATTCATTGAACTTCATTTATTTTCCCATCTAATAGAACTTCCACTTGCAGTTCTTGAAATGTATTAGATAAGCTCAGGCAGTGGGTATTGTCTTATCATTTGCTTGAATATACATGACAGAATTATAGTAGCCCCTCAGATATATTAAGTAAGATACAAAGATAACAAAGACCATATATTGTTCTGTCCATATTGCATTTAATGTAGTATCTTGGAAGTGGACAATATAATAAAACTAGGATTGAAGATACTTCTCTTAAATCACAGGTGTCAAACTTGATCGCAACACGTGACGTATCGTGATGCATCGCAAAGTTTTTTTTGCCTTTGCACGTGACGCATCTGGCCTGCAGGCCTCCAGTTTGACACCCTGTCTTAGAGTCACTTTCAGGATGTCAATATTTTACCTCTTGAGGTTTTTTTTACTTCCTGTCCAAGATTTTCTTTTCCACTTTTCTTGTTTCTTTCCTTTTTTTGGTTAAGGAAGTGTTTACATGATTGGATGGAAAATTATGTAATGTTTTTAATCTGCTAATGATGTTTACATATTTACATTTTTTTCTAGTTAACCTTGAATTTAATTGAACATATATTGTCTTGATTGACATAAATATATTGGGAAGTTTTTATGTTTTCTACATCAATAATAATAATACATGCATAATAATATATATTGGGCAGTTTCAAAATTGTATCAATCAGGAACACAACTAGCAAACTGGAGGCATGTTAAACTAAATATCTCAAATAGCTAATCATTCTTGAAATACAGGAGCCAAGCAATTTAAAGCAAGGTTTTCTTCTCTCTGATTCTGAACTGTTAAATGATGTTAGGACTATTACTGAATCTGAAAGCAATTACTGTAAACTTTAATGAAAAGAGATGAGTGGATTCCACAGATACATGATGCAGAGCACTTTGTCAATATTAATTTTATTACTGCCAATTTCCATTGCCCTATGTTTTTATAACATTTTAAACCATGCAAAATAAGTCCGTATTTTTTTAATTGTCATGTTGGGAAACATTCAGAATTTTTTGAATAGTTGTTTTTCGTTTAAACTTGGCTCCTGGTGGTTTAGATACACTGTAAATATCCAGGCAGTTTTCTTGCCAGTGTGTGTATCCATAAACTTGCGAATGGGCTCCATCGAAGTTCTAACATGAGATGCTCTGCTTAGCTCTCTAAATTAGCCAAGACTGGCTATGTGCTGCCGTCTATGTCAGAGGTCCCCAACCTTTTGGGCATCAGAACGGTTCCGTGGAGAGAGGTTTTTCGGCAGACCAGAGATTGTGTGGTTTTGTGTGCTGCTTGCATCCCACAGACTTTGCTTGTTTGTGCAGACCAGTTGCTGGCATGCTGCGGCCTGGTACTGGTCCATGGACCAGGGGTTGGGGACCCCTGATCTATGTGACACAAAATATTTACAGTTTCCTATAGGGCAGCGGTTCTCAACCTGTGGGTTGCGACCCCATTTGGGGTTGAACGACCATTTCACGGGGGTTGCCAAACAATGCAGTCCGCCATTTTCCCCCCTTTTCCTTAGCTGTGCTACTCCCTCTTATTCTATTGGCTTTTGAAAGCCAATAGAATAGACTCTCTTGAATAGAGTCTAATTCTATTGGCTTTCAAAAGCCAATAGGAATTGTCCAGGCTGTATCTGCCCTGCTGAGCCCGCCAAAAGTCCCAGTCTGCAAACGGTGCTGCAAGTTGTCTGCAGCGAAGGCGAGCTGTCTGGAAGTTTCCACCCCTCCCTGCTGAGCAACTACTAAAACTGTAAGTAAAAGAGGGCCAGGGTTGGGAGGTGGGAGGCCGGCGGGCGCAGGGAGGGTTGCTGGCGCGCGTGGGGCTCGGCGGGTGCCTTACCTCCCTTGGGCTGGGCCAGCTGGTGGCCCAGCCGGTGGTCACCCTGTGCCGTCGCTGCCCCTTGCCAGCTACGCCTCAGCCGGTGCAGGGGGTGGCACCACGCATGCGCGGTGCTCCCGGGCAGGGAAATAATCTTCGACTTACGACCGGTTGGGGTCCTTGACTTATGACCGGTTGGGTAGTCCTCGACCTACGACTGGTTGGGTAGTCCTCGACTTACGATCGGTTGGGGGTCGCAGCATTAAAAAGGTTGAGAACCACTGCTATAGGGCAATTTCCAATTAGGCTTTTGAATTGCTTGAATATTGCTCTTAACCAAAGCATTTTGAATGTTTTAGTTAAGCAATTTTCAATTCATGATTGGAAAACCCTTTTTCACATTTAATTTTCAAACTAAGTCAAATAAACATAATAATAATAATAATAATAATAATAATAATAATAATAATAATAATAATAATAGTTGGAAGGGACCTTGGAGGTCATCGAGTCCAACCCCCTGCTCAGGCAGGAACTACACCATTTCGGACAAATGGCTGTCCAGTCTCTTCTTAAAATCTTCCAGTGTTGGAGCATTCACCACTTCTGGATGCAGGTTGTTCCATTGGTTAATTGTTCTCACTGTCAGGAAGTTTCTCCTTAGTTCTAAGTTGCTTCTCTCCTTGATCAGTTTCCATCTGTTGCTTCTTGTTCTGCCTTCAGGAGCCTTGGAAAATAGCTTGACTCCCTCTTCTTTGTGGCAGCCCCTGAGATATTGGAACACTGCTATCATATCCCCCCTTGTCCTTCTCTTCGTTGAACTAGACATACCCAATTCTAGCAACCGTTCCTTATATGTTTTAGCCTCCAGTCCCCTAATCATCTTTGTTGCTCTTCTGTGTACTCTTTCTAGAGTCTCAGCATCTTTTTTACATTGTGACCAAAACTGGATGCAATATTCCAAGTGTGGCCTTACCAAGGCATTGTAAAGTGGTATTAATACTTTATGTAATCTTGATTCTATCCCTCTGTTAATGCAGCCCAGCATTGTGTTGGCTTTTTTGGCAGCTGCAGTACATTGCTGGCTCATACTTAAGTGATTGTCCACTAGGACTCCGAGATCCCTCTCACAGTTACTACTATTGAGCAAGGTACCCCCTAAACTATACCTGTACATTTGGTTTTTCTTATTATTATTATTATTATTATTATTATTATTATTATTATTATTATTATTATTTATTTATTTAATTTCTCTAAATGTAGAACCTTACTTTTTTCACCATTGAATTTCATTTTGTTAGATAGCGCCCAGTGTTCAAGTCTGTCCAGGTCCTCCTGTATCTTAAGCCTGTCTTCTGGAGTGTTGGCTATTCCTGCCAGCTTGATGTCATCCACAAATTTGATTTAAATTTAAATTTAAAATTTAAATCAAAATTTAAAGCAGTGTTATATGTTTCTGTACAAAATACCTTTGGGCTTGTATCCTAAGACATGGATTCTTTCTTCCAAAGTAGCATTGCTTATTGACAGAAAATCTGATCAAAGCTGCTGTAAATTGGTTTCTGAATTATATCATGTCTGCCAGGGGGAATTCAGATAGTCCTCATCTTAGGGTCATGATGGAGCCTACACCTTATGGTATCAAGTCGTGATGGTTGTAAACGGGGTCATCATGTGACCCACCCAATTTGTTGACAATTTTTTGGTAATAGTCATTAAGCAAATCTGCAGTTGTTAAGAGAACACAATGGATGTTGAACAAACCCACTGTTTGCTGGGGGGGAAGTAAACCCATTTTTGGCAAAAACATTGTAAATCATGATCATGTACAGCAAACAGCTGTAAATGCAGGCCAGTTGCCGAGCTCCTGAAATGCAGTCACATACCTGCAGAAGCCGGGCAGCTGTCAGAACTTGAATTGTAAGTACCATTTTTGGGTGGGTCCATTGTAAGTTTGAATGGTTGATGGTTAAGGACTACCTCTAAGCTGCCTTCTTAAATGGCAGTTGAAACGTGTTTGTAGGCTTCTGTGTGACAATATTTCAGTGTTACTGCTGGATTGAAGTGTCCCTGCACAAGGTGCCTTTAAGAAAGAAATAGACAGTCTTTGGAAGAAAAAGCAATGAGTGGCTTCAGATTAGAATAGCTATGTATTTGCAGTATTTGAAGGCTGTATATCTGAAGGCCAGCTGCTGAGAAATTGATGCTAGTAGTCATTACTGCATGCTTGACTAGATACATTTTTGCTCTACTACACTACCAAAATATGTTAGAAACCTGCTCTGTCTATTGCTCCACTGCACTGTTTTCACTTTTTAAGGATGGGGTACCTTAAGATGGAGCATATTTACAGGAGGTGACTGCTGGTAGCTTTATTGAAATTCAGTGCTATTTATTTGAGCTAAAAAATGAAATTTCGTCCATGTTGATATTGTATAAAAAACTACATGGACACTTTTAAAGGTAAAACACACGAGGATTTCTTTCTTGGGAGCCCTGCACATCTTCATCTGCATAGTACATCCCTTCCTTATTTTCCCTCTTTCTCTCTCTCATTGCATTTTCCTTCTTTTCTCTGATTGCTTTTTCTTCTTAGACCATTACATTGGTTGATAGGATTCAGTGATAACCTGAAGCTATCTGCCTCTTCAATAATCATGTGATTGATGTTAATTTTCCTTCTGGGACACATTTATAGGATGGAAAAACTACTCTAAATCTGAGCATCACATCTACTAACAGTTCAAAAATTACTGTTTACTACATATGACTTTTTAAATCCACATTGTTATTCTAAAGAGTGGCTGCTATATAAATTGATTACATAAATAAAATGTTGCCTCCTATCATATCATCAAGGGGCGAAGTTGATGAAAGAAAGTCTTGCTTATAAAAGGATTCCATACGCCTGAGAGTCTTTTATCTGTCGTATTTTGTTCTACTCTTTTTAGATTGTTTGCCAGCAGATATTCAAATCAGCAAGACAGAGATCAGAAAGATAGCTTTTGCTTCTTTTCCTACTTTCTGCTTAAAAAAGAAAGAGGGGGGGGAGAGCTTCCTGTTGTGTACAGATGGAAAGAATAAATCTTTACTTGATTTTGATGTGGCCTAATTTAAATGGAATTTCAAAGCAAGATTGACAATCAGGCTGCTCAGCATCCAGCAGATTCTCATCTCCATTCTTTCTGCTCCATTATATACTTATGGACATTTCCAAAATGAAGGATTCCTGACATTGGGGAAACAAATGGCCTTAGAGGACATACTTTGCATATTTTATTATAGATAGACTTTGACTAACAACCATAATTGAGCACAAAATTTATGTTGCTAAGTGAGACATTTGTTCAGTGAGTTCTGTCCCATTTTATGACCTTTCTTGCCACAGTTGCTAAGTGAATCACTGCAGTTGTTAAGTTAGTAACACTTCTTAAGTGAATCTGATAAGAGAAGATAAGATAATCTTTATTGTCATTTTTTTACAATGGCACACATCAAAAACGAAATTTAGTTGCCTGCTCTCAAAGTGAAACACATACATGTCACACCCTAAAGCATACTATATACGACATATGTATAGACCCACACCCCTATATATACATAACAAATAAATATTAAATACAGTCCATCTTAAATATATAACAGAAGGAGGAAGCTTGAGAATTCACAAGGTTAATGCTGTATGGAATGAAACTATGGCTGAATCTGGATGTTCTGCTGCGGACACCACGAAGCCTCCTCCCAGAAGGTAACAAGGAAAACAGGTTGTGAAGAGGATGTGTAGTGTCCCAGATAATCTTATGGACCCTGCTCAAGCAACACTTCTGTGCTATGTCCTGGATGGGAGGAAGGGGACCGCCAATGATCTTTTCGGCCATTCTCACCACTCTCTGCACCGCCTTCCTATCTGAAGCAGTGATGCTTCCAAACCAAACTGTGATGCTGTATGATGCTCTTGATCGTCCCCCTGTAGAAAGTGGTCAGGACAGGGGAAGGAAGATGTGCTTTTCTCATGCTTGCTAAAAGGTCGCAAAAGCTGATGACATAACCCCAGGACACTGCAACCGTCATAAATGTGAGTCAGTTGCCAAGTGTCTGAGAGTTGATCACATGACCATGGGGATCCTGCAAGGGGTTGTAAGCCTGAAAAATGGTCCTAAGTCACTTTTCTCCAGCATGGTGGATGTAGAATCCACTGATTGGGTTATTTCAGCCTTCCTGCTCAGAAAGACTAAGTCAGAGCTTTAGTCACACCTCCCTCTGGGCGTGGCTCCCCAATGTTGACTTAGTCTTAGGCTCAGCAGGACGCAAGAAATTTGACTCCCAGATAGGTTTTTTTACATTTAGATCAATTTGGTATTTTTTCTTTAAATTATATTCTATTTCTTTTATTTTTTCCAAATTGATATTGTTCAGAGTGGTTTTGGCTGACTATCGAGGACTCTGTACCTCATTGAGGATTTGAGCCTTTTTTCGGCTCTCGCAGGGCCCACTCCCCACCTGGCCATTCGGCCTGATCGGATATAAGCCCCTTGGGGGTTTTTTCTTCCCATCACCCGGCCTCAAATCGCGGTACCACAATCGCAGCGACCAGCTGCTATTTTTACCGGGTAACTGCCTGTTGCTCCACTTCTCTCCCTGGGAAGGATCTTCGGCTCGAGGCTCCGAAAAGCCGTTCTTGTCTGGATTACAGCAGAGCATGTTCTCCAAAATGCAAGTGTTCCGCTAAAGGGGAGGGTGAACGGGATATCTTATCTGGGCCCTGAACTTATTTCCTCATCCATTTGGATTCCTTTGGACTTAACTCGCTTGCTAGCGGTTCGGGGAGACGCGGCCGCCATTTTGACTGTATGGTCTCCTGGCAGTCGCCATTTTGAAAGGCATACAGGCGGTAGCCATTTTGTAGCCTTAGATTTGTTGAGGCCTTCTAGGCCCAAAGTTTTCATTTGCTTATTGCCTTGACCTGTGGTGGCAGGTCCAAACGGGGGGAGTATTCAGTTGATTTTTGCATAAAAATTATATATATATATATATATATATATATATATATATATATATATATATATATATATATATATATATATATATATATATATATATATATATATATATATATACACACACACACACACACACACACACATATATATATATATATACACACATATATATATACATATACATATACATACACATACACATACACATACACATACACATACACACACATATATATATATCAAATACTCAAATATATATATGTCTTTGGTTCTTCGGGCTTTCTCCCACGTAGAATTTGAAGTGTCTTGGCGACGTTTCGACGAAGTCTCATTCATCATCTTCAGGCTGGTGCTTTCGGCTTCTGCTTCTAGGAGCAATGTGAGATTTTAGCTGTTTCTTCCTTTTAACTGCCAGTGGGGGTTTGAACTGATTGGCTGGGAGCTCAGCTGTGTTCTGATTGGGTTGAGCTGTGTTCTGATTGGTTAGGGGCTTGGCTGTGCTCTGATTGGATGGGTTGGCTGTGCTCTGATTGGATGGGGGGAGTGTTCTGTTTGGGTGGGGGCTTTGTTGTGCTCAGGTTAGTCAGTGTTACAAGGGGATTAGAGATGGTGAACTGTATAGCTGTTTGGCTTTGCATTCGTGGTCGTGCCTCATCTTCATGGTGGGTGTTAGTTTGCTTCATGTATGGATTGGAGGGGTTTAAGGTGGCTAATGATGCAGCTGTGGTCTGGCTTCTGGTTTGTGGTCGTGCCTCCTCATCAGTGTGGGTTTGGGTTTGCTTTTTGCCTGGATGTGTGGTGGTGACATCCTGTGTGGTTTTTGTGAGTGTAGGTCTGGTGTCATTCCCCGTGCTATGGACTCGTCTGTCAATAAGGGCGGGTTTCCAAATGGCTGGTAGGCGGGAGGTATCATCTCGTTTGTTCATGCTGTGTGGGCGTTTTTCTATCTCGATGGCTTCTCTGATTATTCTGTTATTAAAGTGTTCAGTTTTGGCGATAGCTCTGGTCTTTTTGAAATCAATTTCATGTCCTGTGGCTTTGAAGTGTTGGACCAGGGAAGAAGTTGGTTCCTCTTTTTTGACTGAGTTTTTGTGTTCTTCAATGCGTGCATTTATTCTTCTGTTGGTTTGTCCAATGTATGTGGTGGAGCAGGCAGTACATGGGATTTCATATACTCCTTGATTTTCTAATTCAGTTTTGTCTTTAGGGTTTCTTAGGATGGTGGATATTTTTCTGTTTGTGCAGAATGCTGTTTTGATATTATGTTTGTGAAGGATCTTGCTGATCCTGTCTGTGGTGCCTTTTATGTATGGGAGGAGGGCTTTGCCGTTTTCTTGTTCTCTGTCTTGGATTTTAGTGGGAGTTTCTTTTTGGATTAAGTTGGAAATCTTATTTCTTTGGAATCCGTTGGATGTAAGTACATTAGTGAGAGTGTGTAGTTCGGTTTTTAGGTGTTGTTCGTCAGCTAGGCATTTGGTTCTTGAGATGAGTGTCTTGGCTACGGAGTTGATCTGTGCTGGGTGGTGGTGTGAGAGTGCGTGCAGATAGCGGTTTGTGTGTGTTTTCTTCCGGTAGATGGTGTGTCCATCGAGATAGAAAAACGCCCACACAGCATGAACAAACGAGATGATACCTCCCGCCTACCAGCCATTTGGAAACCCGCCCTTATTGACAGACGAGTCCATAGCACGGGGAATGACACCAGACCTACACTCACAAAAACCACACAGGATGTCACCACCACACATCCAGGCAAAAAGCAAACCCAAACCCACACTGATGAGGAGGCACGACCACAAACCAGAAGCCAGACCACAACTGCATCATTAGCCACCTTAAACCCCTCCAATCCATACACGAAGCAAACTAACACCCACCATGAAGATGAGGCACGACCACGAACGCAAAGCCAAACAGCTATACAGTTCACCATCTCTAATCCCCTTGTAACACTGACTAACCTGAGCACAACAAAGCCCCCACCCAAACAGAACACTCCCCCATCCAATCAGAGCACAGCCAACCCCCCATCCAATCAGAGCACAACCAAGCCCCTAACCAATCAGAACACACCTCAACCCAATCAGAACACAGCTGAGCTCCCAGCCAATCAGTTCAAACCCCCACTGGCAGTTAAAAAGAAGAAACAGCTAAAATCTCATATTGCTCCTAGAAGCAGAAGCCGAAAGCACCAGCCTGAAGATGACGAATGAGACTTCATCGAAACGTCACCAAGACACTTCAAATTCTACGTGGGAGAAAACCCGAAGAACCAAAGACCTACATACAAACACCCGCGTAAACCTCAGAAAACATACACACACACACACACACACACACACACACACACACATATATACACTTAATGACCACCTGTTACCATTAGTTGTGGCCTTTTGCCACTGGGCCTACTCAGGCAGTGCTAGATACCTGTCTGACTGTCCCTGCCATTGCATAGTGTTCAGAGCGAGGATCGGTTTCCTTCCATCTCTGACCTTTGATCTGCGTGCTTGGGTTCCACCCACCTCTAGATATCCTTGGCCGCTCTATCTAGATTGCAATGGCAGACAGTTCTTCGCCCCAGGCAACACAAGTCTCTGGTGCACCCCCTGCACAATTAAAACGCAGATCTACTGATTTGGATGCAGGGGGGAAGAAAAAAGCCAAAACCAAACATTTATCCACCAAAGAGACTTCCAAAGCAGCCGAGCGAGAGGCCTCGAGGAGACATCAGGCACTGGAGGGAATTCTCCAAAGCACAGCGGCTCCTATCCAGTGGGACTGAAGCGGTTCCCCCTGCCCCACTGGATACTTCGATATTGGAGCCTCCTTTTGTGCCTGTGCAGGAAGCCACTTGGATAAGTTCTCCTTTGGGGGCAACCAAACAGGTAGGTCCTCCTCACTCCTCTTCTTCCTCCATCCATCAGAGCCCTGAAATTGTTCATGCTCCAACGGTGGTTGGGGCTACTTCCAAGGGCCAAGGTGATATGTGGTCTCAGAGCCAATTTGAGGCATTTATGCATCATGCCTTTGTGCAATTTATGTCCTCCTCCAGGAGTCCTCAGGTCCCTTCTCAACAATTGCCTCCTCCCACTAGTCCCCCTTCACAGGCGGGACGTGACACGGTACCTGGTTCAGGCATTTCTGAGACTTCCTCTTAATTAGGGGAGGAGGAATCTGTAGATTTGGGCATAGCTGACACGCCCATGTCAGAGGACGAGGAGGGCACACCTGAACAGGCTTCATCCTCGGGATTGTTTGACCCTTCTCTATTCAGATCCCTTCTTTTGAAGGCTTGCAACACTGCTAATTTAACCTCAGTACAGGAGGAGAAACCATCTACCTCCACTGAGCAGGAGTCTATTCCTTTATTTGCAGAGAAGGTAGTAGAACAAAAATAGGTTCCTTGCCCACTGGTCTTCCGGGCTGCGGTTGAGAAGCAGTGGTCTTCCCTGGCTACCACTCCTTCTCCAAGCAGTCTGGAAAAGAAACTGTATAACATTTCTCCTTCCTTCGCTTCTCTATTAGAGGTGCCCGCAGTTGACTCCCCTCTAATTTCTTTATTTTCTACATCCGCCATCCCAGGCGATATGGCCGAGGCCGTGAAAGCGGAGGACAAGAAGTTCGAGTTCTCCTTCAGAAGAGCTCATCAGGCTTCAGGTTGGGCCATAAGGGCAGCAACCTCTTCTTCATTCTTCGCGAGGGCGGCAATTATGTGGCTTAGCGATCTCCATTACTTATTCCCCCTGATCAGGTCAGAGTACACCAGACACTTGTAAAACTAGTGGCAGCCTCACAATACATGGCTGATGCATCCCTTCATTCGGCCAAGTGTTCAGCCAGATCCATTGCCGCCACAGTGGCCTCACATAGACTACTGTGGCTGAAGCAGTGGAGGACTGACCTAAAGTCCAAATGGCGCCTTTCCATGGCAAAGTACACCGGGGCACACCTGTTTGGTTCAATTCTCGATCCCCATGTGCTCGAAGGTAAGGACAAGTGCAAGGTCGTGGCGCACCCCTCCAAGAAGTCTGACAGGCAGCCACAGCAGGAGTATCGCAGGGAGACGTTCCGTCCCTCTGGCTCTTGGGAATGGAGACAGCCCTTTTGGGCAGGGCAATCCTGGGATTGGCCCAGAGGCTCGCGATCCTTTCCGCAGAGACAGGATCAGCAACAGGACCGCCCGAACAGTGGAGCCAGGGGCCAGTCACAGGCCAAGCATCCCTTTAGGGGTTCAGGAGGCCGTCCCTATAGACATTCTAAGTGATGCCAAAGGGGACTTTCCGATGGGGGGGCGCCTGGAACAGTTTTACCAGGTCTGGGAGCAGACCACCACCGACTCTTGGGTCAGAGACACCATCAGACAGGGTCTGGTCCTCGAGTTTCAGTCACTTCCCCACGACCGTTTCATACAGTGTCCAGTATTGCGAAACCCGACAAAAGCACAACTGGTCACCACCGCCATCAAACACCTTCTAGAGATCAAGGCCATAGAAGCCATCCCAAGGGATCAAATTGGAAAAGGTTTCTACTCCATACTGTTCGTGGTCCCCAAATCATCAGGAGGATGGAGGGTAATACTGGACTTAAAGGGTCTGAACCGTTTTTTAGTATACAGAAGGTTCAAGATGCAGACCCTAAAGTCCATCCTGGCCAGCATCAGGAGGGGAGATTTCCTCTCCTCCATAGATCTCACGGAGGCTTACCTCCACATTCCGATTTCCCTGGGTCATCGCAGGTTCCTGCGCTTCTGTTATGCACACTGGCATTACCAATACAGGGCTCTCCCATTTGGTCTGTCTTCGGCCCCAAGGGTTTTCACGAAGGTCTTAGCTGTATTGTCGGCCAACTTTCGGATGATGCCAGTGCGCGTGCAGTGTTACTTGGATGACATTCTAGTGCAGTCCCAGTCACTCCAATCAACACAGTCAGACCTGTCGATCACCATACAGATCCTACAAGATCATGGCATTTCAGTAAACTTCAAGAAGCGTCACACAAATCCCACAAAGCAGCTCCTCCATCTAGGAGCCTTGATAGATTCTGACCTTTGCAAGGTCTACCTTTCCCAGGAGCGTCGGGTAAGCATCCGGAAACTAGTATCACAGTTTCGGAGAGCAAAGACGGTTCCTCTGGTCCAGCTGTCCCAGCTCCTGGGAAAGATGGTCTCTTGCATGGGGATAGTCCTGTGGGCAAGACTGCATTTGAGGAGCTTCAGTGGTTCCTTCTCCCTTTCCAGAGGCAGAACCTCAGCGCCTCCACCAGGAGAGTCAAGGTTCCATATCACATACTGTCATCCCTCCAGTGGTGGGCTTCCTCAGCCATGGCCAAGGGGACCATCTTCAAGGAGCCTCTCAGGCTCGTCCTGACCACAGATGCCAATCTGTTCGGTTGGGGGGCTCACCTCCAGAATCAATTGGCCCAGGGGCGATGGTCCCGGGCGAATCTCAAACAAAATATAGGTTGGCTGGAACTAAGGGCAGTTCATTTAGTTCTTCATTTCTCCTCCCTAGTGTCAGGGAAACGTGTTGATCCTGACAGACAATGTGGCAGCCAAGACTCACATCAACAAACAGGGAGGGACACATTCTTGGGCTCTCCTGCAGGAGGCCCTGAAGCTAGGTCTGTGGGCAGAGTCCAACCTGGGCTCAATGAGAGCAGAACACATTTCGGGGGAGGCAAATCAACAGGCAGACTCTCTGAGCAGGGCAATCGTGGACCACTCAGAGTGGCGCCTGGATCCGAAGCTGTTCGACATGATCGTGAACAGGTTTGGCAGGCCATGCCTGGATCTGTTTGCCTCCCCGTCCAACGCCCAACTTCCCAGGTTCTTCACCCGAGGGGACGGATGCCCTTTGGTGCAACTGGCCGGAGGGCTTGCTTTACGCCTTTCCTCCCTTCCGTTGTTGCAGGCCACCATTCACAAGCTGATTCTAGAGCAGGCGGAAGTAATATTGGTTGCTCCACATTGGCCGCGACGCCCATGGTTTGCCGACCTAGTGGATCTGTTGCTCTCGTCTCTGTGGAGGTTTTCCCTGGACCGAGTAGCTCTCAACCAGGGAGATCTTCAGCACCCAGACCCTCAGTGGCTTCACTTAGCTGCTTGGCACTTGAGCGGGAGATTTTAGCTAGGCAGGCTTATTCCTCGGGCATGATCTCTATGATTCAGGCCTCAAGACGCCCTTTGACAAATCAAATCTATGATGCCATGTGGAGAAATTTCTGCCAGTGGTGCATCACACACAAGCTGGACCCTCTTTCAGTTACTGTTCCCAATATTTTGGATTATCTGCTGGAGGGCATTTCCAAAGGGTTGTGCACCAACACCATCCGTAGGCAGGTTGCGGCTTTGTCCACAGTTCTCACCTGTGACAATCTGAGTCCGCTTTCACAACACCCAGCTATCACCGCCTTTCTCAAAGGGGCGGCCAATTCTGGTCCTCCCACAATACATCGGGTATCCATCTTGGGATTTTCCTACAGGCCTTAACCACGTCTCCGTTCGAGCCTCTCCAGTCTTGCTCTCTGCATTTTCTTTCCTTGAAGGTGGCATTTCTAGTTGCCATCACATCGGCCAGGAAGATTTCGGAATTGGCTGCGCTCTCAGTCAGAGACAATCTCTGTACTTTCCATGACGACAGGGTGGCCCTTAGATTAGACCCCTCCTTTATTCCCAAGGTGAACACTGGTTTTCACAGATCCTTGGATCTAGTCCTGCCAAATTTCTGTCCCAATCCTTCTCATCGCCTAGAACGTCAGTGGCACAAGCTGAATGTACGCAGGGCTTTGCGTCTTTACATCAAGCGTACTTCGGCCTTTCGCAAGTCGGAGGCCTTGTTTGTCTCCTTTCAGCTTTCCACCATGTCAGGAAGGTCTCTTCTTCCACCATTGGTAGATGGATTAGGGCTTGCATTGCTAGGGCCTATGTTTCCCAGTCACTCCCAGTTCCTACACGTATTACAGTTCACTTGACACGCAGTGCAGCGACATCTGCGGCCTCATCTATCCAGTCTTCTGTAGAGGACATTTGCAGGGCGCTGTCTTGGTCGTCTCCGTCTTCTTTCATTACTCATTATAAGATTGATAAGTTTTCCGCGGCGGATGCCACGTTTGGCAGACGGGTTCTTCAACCGGTTGTTTCCTCTAGGGAGACACCAGCCTAGACCTTCCCTCCCTTAGGGAAATGGGGGGCTTTGGTATGTCCCAATCAGTGGATGCTACATCTACCATGCTGGAGAAGGGGCGTTGTCTTACCTGAATGCCTTTTCTCAGCATGGTGGTGTAGAATCCACACCCTCCCCTCTTTTTAGATGTCTAGGCTTGTGTGTTGTTGTTTTTTTGTATTTTTTGGAGTCATTGCGTCAGACTTCGTCAGGATCATTCACCTCGTCAAAACTGGGGAACCACGCCCAGAGGGAGGAGTGACTAAAGCTCTGACTTAGTCTTTCTGAGCAGGAAGGCTGAAATAACCCAATCAGTGGATTCTACACCACCATGCTGAGAAAAGGCGTTCAGGTAAGACAACGCCCCTTTTCAGTGACATTATAATTTTGAATAGTCACTTAAAATAGTCACTGTTATAAGTTAAGTACTACCTGTATTACAATTAGTGACAGAGATATGTTATGCAGTTTATGTGTGTTATATGCTTAATTAGGGATCTAGTATTTGATGTCACATTTTAGGCACTGCAACCCAGAATTTGGCCATATTGTTACTAAGGCTAGTGTTATCTAATTGGTTAATATGTATTAGTTACATATATACAAATGGGTTTGATTAATTGCATGTTGACTGCAGTATAGGAGACCATTTGACTATGGGAGGGGATAGTAACAGAACTAAATCAAACCTGATATGATTCTTGTAATTTTATTTTTTCTTTTTTTTATGTTCTGTGCTGAAATATGCTGTTCTCCAGCTTTTGGTATTCCCTGATTTCTGCAGATAAACAGCAGCAAAAATTTCATCCTCATAGTTGCTTAAATTATTAGAAGAGCTTCCCAAATCTTATAAAATAAACCAGCCCGTGATTAGCCTTTATAAAATTCATCATACCGTTTTTAAAGTCTGGGTGGAACAGGGTATTAAAAATCTCATTTTGTTTAAACAGTGGGAATAACTAACTTTAATATTCATTAGATGTTGTGATTGTGGCTTATTTTTTTAAAAAAATACCGTACTATTAGTCCCATTGCATTTATACAGTAAAGGAATGAGTAGGGCATCATGTTGCTAGAGAAGCAAGATGAATAATAAAATAATATATTTTAATAAAATGTTTTGCAATGTTTAAATTATGTCCTGGAAGAAATATATCAGTACAATTTTAGTGAAAGTTTAATGTTTTTGAATGACAATCTTCTTTTGAAGTACCTTTCTACTACATGAAAATTGTCAACTAGACTTCAGAAATGGGTTTTTTGAGCCTCTCTTTTTGCTAAGAAACTAGACTTTCAGTATTGAAAAGGCAAATTTATAGCCCCAGTTATTCAGTGAATTGAAGACCTCATGTTACTTATGACCTAGGAATGAATTACTTATAGACACAGATAATATATGAACAGTTACCATGAAATATAGTCATCCTTTTTAAACAGTTATATAAAACTTGAATGTATTTAGTATATATAAAAAATCACACACACACACTTTTTGTTGTTGTTATATTTCTTATTTACTAGTATTTTATTTTTATTCTGTTGTATTAAATGGATACCACATTAAAAATAAAACAATAGTAATCAGTTTAATGATCGTTGATTTATTACTTGCTTTTAGTTATTATGCTAAACTTCTTAAATGGTACCATTTTTAAAGGGGTGAAGAAGTTAAGCATTCATTAATAAGTAAATAAATGCTCCCAAATGCAGTAATACTGCATATTGCTCATATAATATAATTCATGGGATATAAAAACCACACTGAACTTGTGAATATATTTTCAAATGCAAATAATGCAGTGAAATTTCATCCAAGACCAAAAGTGTTCGACTAACACTGTCTGTTGACCAAGGCCATGATTTCTTCTTTGTTCTTCAGCATATAAGATTGACAATTATTTCTTCTCTTGTACCCAGTTGCATTATTCTCACCATATGAAAATAGTTTCTTTTCCTGGGCTTGTAAATGCGTTTCCAAAGATGAGCTATATTTTAATTATTCTACAGAAAGCTTTAATAGCAGGCAAACCCTTGAAAAGGAGTTAATGTGGCGGAAAACACTTTCCCTAAGCAATGCCTTTTCATTGCTCAACAATACTTTTTAGAAAAGAAATTGTTACATGGAAAGCTTTATGGAGCATGGTGTTTTTTTATCACCTTGAGATAAGAGCCATGTTGTATAATCAGTAAATATTTGCGGTAAGACAGTTTAAACTGCTTGAGATTAAAGGATATATTTTCAAATGTAATAATGAGCCTGTTACTAAAGCCGGAAGGCATTTGTGGAAAGTGAATAATCAATCCTGCATCAGAATGCTGGACTTTGATTACTCTTATAGTGAACAAAAAGCTGCCTGATGTATTTATTATTAGATAATTAAATCAGTGTCCAGTGGTAGATTAAAATTTATTATTAGATAATTAAATCAGTGTCCGATGTTAATTAATATTCAAAGAAAGGACCGAAAAGAAAGTTGAGTTGAGTTTTTGCATCTAGTTACATATTTTACCTTTTTTTAAAAAAAGCCTATTAAACTTCTCCCCCTTTTATCCGTAAGTTTTAATACTGTTAAAAAATAAATAGCTTGCTAATCTGTTAACCTATGGATGGCAGACAAAGCCTTTAGATAATTATTAAGTTCAGAGAACATCAAGGATTCCACAGTTCAATCCTGAGCTATATATATTCTCTTCTATTGGTAAGAATTAAACAAGAATATTTCCCTGTGGTAGACTCAAAACTCACCAACAGAAGAAAAGACTGTGTCTATTATTCACATCAATATGTCCCCAAATCATACTTTGACAGTATAAGCTTCCCCCATGAAAGCTTTCGAAAGGTGCTGAACTAACAAAATACTCCATTTGATTTGCCTTTTTAACTGTATAAACAACTTTAAACCGTATGTTTTACTTGCTTCCATTGACAAGTAGACAGAAATAAGCTGCATGGCAAGCTACCTAGGAAATACCTAATGTCCATCAAATTGTAAGTTAGTAAGCACTTTTTCAGATATTATAAAGTCTAACAGGTCCACAGTATTCATAGTTGTTGCCCTATCCAGGATTTGACATTAAATCATTTGATCATTCAGTTTAGGTTGGCTTCTAGTTAGACCTACTGAAAGTGTCCTAGATATGACTTGGCCAGAAAAGAATATGCCATGCAAGAATGAGGAAAGTTAATTGCCTATTGCCAATAAAGGTGCAAATATGTCATGTACCCATTGTGATTTAAATTCCTTGCTTCTTTTTCTCATTTATCACACAAATGATATTTATGCCATAGTGCATGGGGGCTTTGAAAGCAAATTATTGCTATACATGTACCTAATTACCAGATCTTGCCTGAAATCCCTGGCTTCCTACAGCCTTCATTATGTCCTGAATACTTGAGGTCATCTCTAGATACCAATTGATGGTACAATTGTATAGCCACTTAGAAGACCTGCCATGGCATAGGACTGGAAGAGAATGGAGCCTCAATGTTTGGCCACATTTCCAGCCTGATATCTCAGAGAATATTACTTGGGTACAGTATTAAGATAAAATACAATTTAAAACATGATTGCTGATTTTTTTTCCAGGTTATCAGACAAGTCTTTGGGTGGTAGCCACAGGGCTTCACGTCACAAGACAAGCAGGGCCAAGACCGCAAACAGGGCAAAATCAAGACAAAAATGAAAATTGTTTTAATTTAACTTGATATGTAATTAAAGCTAACTTAATTAATATGAATATTTTATCATGTGATCTCTGCTGCCACATAAGAAATGTATATCATGATGAAAATAGGCCTGGAAGTGATATATTTGAGGCTTTTGAGGCGCTGAAAAAGCATACTGTTTCATCATGTATGTATGTAACAGATTTGATATCTTTTATTCATAGTGGAGCTAAAACCGTTAAACAGTGGGAGAAAACTAGCAAATGAAGCCATGTTATAGCTGGCACAATTCTTCTATTTCAAGCTCCATTTCTTGCTCAGCAAGATGACTTCCACCTGCTAGGTGACCTATGGGAGATAACTTCTTTGCAAGGAGAACCCATGTTGAAAAGATGTCCATGCAGATGTTACTTTATTCATGCAGAGTGCTTAAGGCTGTTGGAGAAAAGAACACCATAGGTCTGCATGAACTTTAAAAATGTCATCTTTATGCAAATCGTATTCTACAGTATTGCAAGCAAGAAAAGGAAGGCCCATTTAGCTAATTCCCTTGTTAATTGTTCTGTCTGCAGCTGCAAAGGACGTCAAAAGGATATAGACTTCAAAAGTCTGTTTTTCTACAAGAAGAGTTCTAGGAGGGAATTTAGGATTCTATTTGGTGGGGGGCAGTAGGGTATAATATGGTCCTAATGCCATGATAAGCACTTGCAAAGATCTAAATATTCATTGAGACAGAGCTCACTAAGAACATTTTCAGTTATATTGTAATACTGGCATAACAAAACCATTGATGGCTTAATTTGGAGGGAAAAATAGAAACTTGCCAAACTGATTATTATTTAACCTCAAGTCCTTTCCCACTTTAGTCCCTGTACTGGAGCAACAGTCTGGAATCTGCTGGCACAAAATACCTTATGTTGCCTTTAGCTAGGAATTAAATGAACATTTTATCTTTTTGGAATGCCTTTTGCCTCCTCTGGTCTGCGTCATCTTTTTTCTGATCATTTATATATGGAAACCTATTGCTCAACAACACAAAATTATAACTCAAAGACAAAGTAATATTGTTTCTTGTCAACAGAAGTCTCAATAAAAAGAGATGGTCTTTATCTGATCCGGAATGCCTTCATGGAGAATCCATTCCAGCTTCGTGGCTAAAGAGAATTACGTAGGATGGCATAGTTACAAACTCTCTCTTCACAGAGGATTATCAGCAGTCCTTCCCCCCCCAAAAGGATATAAAGGATAGGAAAGGAAATACTTTGCTTGCTTTTCAGGAAGGAGGGGCAAAGTTAGTGACTTTATTACATTCTTAACGTATGTAATGAAATTGCTTACCAGTCCAGTTAACAACAAAGGAAAAGATATGTCTTGCAACTTAGTGAACATTATGAAGTTGTAAGCAATCCTGCTCCGTGCTGAGAAAAGGTGTTCAGGTAAGACAACGCCCCTTTCATTGCCCAGTTTTCGATTCACACATTGGGTAAAAGGCAATTGGCAGGTGTTTTGAAGAACCTAACATCCTGAATAGTGCATGTGCTTGCACGCGCGCACACGAACACACACATAGAGTACTGTTTTACGAATCCTAGTTCATAATGGTATGAACATTTCAATGCATAAGGATAGTTTTCTTGCTAGTTTAGGAAGGTTTATTTGGAAATGATGAAAGAACTGGATCTATGAGGCTATTCAAGATGTTAGATTGTTCTGCCCAGTTGGGGCAATTTTACTTTTATGTTGAATTGCCCCAGTAATAATTAAGTGGTCCTATAGTGGAATGTTCATTACATTATAATTTAAGATCACATATGGGAAGGTGTGTTTGACCTTTCAAAAGTGATACCATAAAAATGCCTAAACTCCTAGCGTTAGGAAAACGAATAAATGCTGTATCAAAAGAGGCCAGTGCATCTCTTACTTTCTGCTTCATAAGACAAAATCAGGCATCATTACTAATTTATATCTTGGTACACTTACTCTTAAAAAATAGTTTCATACATATATGTCCCTTCTGAGAAGTTAAATGGTATGTCATTATGCTGACTCCAGCTTTTTTTCAGTTAAATCCCTAAGAGGCCCACGAGATTAATATATGGAGACACGCTAACTGTGTGTCTAATGACACATAGATAATTTTCTGCCACAAGAAATCATGGCAGCTAATTTCATATAGTATTAAGAGCTGTCTGTCATACACTGAAAATACTCAGTATTTTAATAAGACCAAACTTTTAATGCTGAATGTGCAAGAGTAAGACTTTACATAGTAAGTGTTCCCAAAGAAAAATAACCATAGCATAAGGCAGTGATGGCGAACCTATGGCACGTGTGCCAGAGGCGGCACTCAGAGCCCTCTCTGTGGGTACACCTGCCGCCACCGGTGCCAGCTCGCACAGGTCCATTAGGCTGCCGCTGGTGCAAAGGAGGCGAAGCAGCTGGCTAGCAAGCTTAAGTAGAGGTGGTAGAGCAAGCCCCCATGCATTTGCTGGCCTCTGTGTGCGGGGGCTGATGGTGTCAGGCAGCAGCCGCCCCTGCCTCACCTTGCCCTGCAGCAATGACACCCCCGCCCTACCCCTTGCCTCACCTCACAGGACGAGCCTCCTGCCCACTGCCCCACCCACCAGAGACCCCCTGGATCTCCCCCAATCCTGCCCAACCCCCACAGACGTCCTCCCCATGAGCAACATCAAGGTGGCCATGCCCACCCCAGCCATACCCACTCAGTCTGCCCTGACCACCGCAGCCACACCCACCCAATGGGCCACGCCCACCCCCAGTCCCCTGAGGGCACCACAATGCTGATGTGGCCCTGGCACTTTGCGATAAATAAGTGGGTTTTGGGTTGCTGTTTGGGTACTCGGTCTCTAAAAGGTTTGCCCTCACTGGCATAAGGAATTGCAGTTGCAAAGATGCAAATCTTGACTTACATCCTGCTATTAAAAATAACTGATTGGTCTTCACTGTGTAAGTTTCTAGAAATATACATAGTGGCAATGCTGAATCACTTCATTGGGTGTAGATAATGTTCTTCATTGACCTAACAATGGTTCTTTAAAATGTTTTCATCAGAGTACAACAAAGGAACATGCTTACTTAGTGTTGTGAGTGTCCCTAGACCAGCTTGGGAAGTGTCAGAATATGAGGATCAGCAGCCAGGCCCCTCTGGGTGTTTTCCCCTCCTGGCAGCCGAGGAGGAGCAGCCAGGTCCCTCTGGGTATTTGCCCCTCCCGGCAGCTGAGCTAGATAATGAGGAGCTCTGTATGCATTCTGAATCAGACTCTCAAAATGATGAGTCAGATTTAGAACAAGAAGATAAATGGATTGATCCGAGGTTCCGAAGGTTTGATAAGCGCAGGTGTCAGTTAACTGGAAAAAGGAAGTAATGGGGGGAAGTGACGTATCGGGCACTATATTAGAAGGGGAAAGAAAGACTACGCCTTTGTCACGAGCAATGTTAATCAAGGAGAGGCTTGAAAACTTTTGCAGTGCGTTGGAATTCTGGTGTTTTGAAAACCTACCGAAGAATAATGAGGTCTTGGACAATGTGATAAAGAAAGAGTAAGTTAATTGGGAAGTAGGAGGAGGAGAGCATGTTTATCTAAATGTAAATAGATCTGATTTGGTCGTTCCGGCCAACAAAAAAATGCCAGCAGTTTGCTTTGAAATGAATCCTTTTGAAATGTGTTAAATAAACCTCTTAAAGACATATTTACGTGGATTTTAATGAGCTGAGAGAGACCAGACATAACACTTAGTTTGTAAACTAAGCTGCAAATGTTTTTCATAATCTCTTGGACCTCAAAATAATTTTAGAATTTTATTAAAAGTCATTCTCCATTTTGTAAAATCAGAAGATGATATCCAATTTCCCTCTACCATGGCTTGAGTTAATTTGACCTGTAAAAATAATAGTATTACTTCCATTGACCAAACTTATTTTTTAGTAAAGATCTTAATATGTAACTGCCTGAGCCACATTACAGCAAGTACTTAGATTATTTTAAGTAAGGATTGGGTTTTACTTCGCTTTAGCATGTAGGTTGTGTTTGTTTGTGTCTGTATATAATTTTGATTAATATTTTTATTAAAGATATTACTAATGATATGTATTAAATAATTCTTTACATCAAATAATACTTTCCACAAAATTTAAATAATACAGAAAACTAAATCACACAGAAAATGTTCTAAAATTTGATTTCACATATGAATGGTTATTGTCAGCCCTGCAAAATAGGCCAAACTTAGAAAACTAAGACATGCAAACTAGTACTACTTTTATTATAAGGTAACAGAATCTTACATGTCTGAATGTGCTTCTCCCTCCTTCTCTTTATGTTCATGGGAACTAGAACAATCACGTCTGAGATGTTTTCCCAAATTACACTTCTGCCCTGGAATCACCCCATTGTCTTGGTGACATCTCTTCCTACTCTTCTTCAAAGTTACTCCTTCTGTCCATTATTGAAAAAGTGTTCCATAACTTCATTTCACTTAAACGCCTAAAGTAGAAATCCAATAAATAATAATAATAATAGTAATTGTTCTTATCTGTTCTGCTCAGACCACATTCCAAATATCGCATTCAGATCTGGACACTGTATTTTAGGCCACTGTCAAGATTGTATGTCATACATCCAAATGAGAACAACCAAATAATAAGGAGCCTGGCCTGGAAGAAAAAAAAATACAAGAAATACTTGGAGGAATTGAATATTGTACTTGGAGAAAATCAGATTTGTCTTAAATATCTGAAAAGCTGTCACGTAGAAGACAGGACAGAATTCTTTGGAGTTCTAAATGATGGAACAAGAAACAATTGGTTTCAGCTACAAGAAAATAGATATTTGTTGAACGTAGAAAAGATAAAAAACAGTTTCTTGCAATGCGAGCTCAACAATGGAGTAGGTTATACCAGGAAGTGGTGGACTCTCTTGGGTGATCATATGTTTGAGCGGCTATAGCAATAAACCCTGGTCCAGGTAGAAGATTGGATTACATAAGTCACTTTCAATCCTTACTGTATGTTCCTTAATTCTATCAATGCTTCCAGTTTCCATGATCCATGTTACTAAAACAAAGTGAAGTCTAGAACATAGCAGAAGCACAGTGGCATTCTTTACTGTGGGGCACAAGAACCATTCCTCCTTTAAGATTAAATGCTTATTTGATATTCCGTTTTTTGCTATAAAGTCTAACATCATGGTTGACGAAGCTCTTACAGTTTTATTGATATCACCTACTGTAAGGCACATGGACTTAGTAATTCAAATGTTTTTATGATTTTGACATTTCTTATGTCTATACTGCTGTAACTATTGTGATGGGAGATACATTAAACAGAGTTAGCATTCTGGGAATTCATGTAATATTGAAAGAAAATATTCCCTGTGTTTATATTCCATCCATTTATTTATCTGATCATCCAGCCTCGAGGCTAAAGTCGCAGCATGGCCTTCTCCAATTTGAAGAGACACTTGTGCAGCAGGCTGAGGCAAAGAGGCAGTCCCGGAACCAGCGAAATTTGGGGGCTGGACAGGGGACAGATTGTATCTGCCCTCAGTGTGGAAGGGATTGCCAATCTCGAATTGGCCTTTTTAGCCACACCAGATGCTGCCTTAGGACCTTTTCCAGAGGACGATACCATAGTCTCTCGAGACTGAAGGATGCCAATGGAACTGGAATTTATCTATTTATCTATCTATATCAGTGGTTCTCAACCTTTCTCAGGTTGAGACCCCACTTGCCCCGCCCATGCACGCCGCGCCCCCGACATGGGCGTGCGCGCGCACGCGCGCCCACCCGCAACGGAAAAAATTTTTTTTACATTTTTTTTTTAAAAAATGGCGGCCGCGACAGGCGGATCCACACGCGCGGATCGGCCCGTTGCGCGTGCCACGCATGCGCGGATCGGACCGTCGCGGCCGCCATTTTGTTTTTTTTATTTTTAAATTTTTTTATTTATTTATTTCAGCGCGACGGGCGGATTTGCACATGCGCGGCGCGCGCGCGCCAAAAAAAAATAAAAAAAATAAATAAAAACAAAACAAAATGGCGGCCCGCGGTGTCCCGCGACCCCCGCGAAATGGTCGCGGCCGCCATTTTGTTTTTTTGTTTTTTTTTTGTTTTTTTTAAAATTTTTTTAATTTTTTTTTATTTTTTTTCAGCGCGACGGGTGGATCTGCGCATGCGCGGCGCGCGCACGCCAAAAAAATTAAAAAATAAAAAAATAAAAAAATAAAAAAAACAAAATGGCGGCCCGCGGTGTCCGGCGACCCCCGCGAAATGGTCGTGCGACCCCAAATGGGGTCGCGACCCCAAGGTTGAGAACTGCTGATCTATATCATCTATCTATCTATATTTATTTATATCATCTATCTATATTTATTTATATCATCTATCATCTATCAATATATCTATATCATCTATCTATCTAATTATCTATCCATTGTCTGTCTGTTTATCTATCTATCTCAGTTCTGTCTTATCTGTCTGTCTGTCTGTGTTTCTCTCTCTCTCTCACGCACACACACACACACACACACACACACACACACACACACACACACAGACACACATCTTTCTATATCATCCACCTACCTTCCTAAATGCAGCAGTTCAATTCTGATACTATAAATGCTAGGCACGTACTGAGAAGTACTGTTTTAAAATTCTTAGCGTGTTTCTTTTGTACAAACAAACTTTTTGTCTGTTGGATCTTGGAGTTTTAAAAAAAGGTAATATCAGAATTGATTCTGGTTAATCTAGGTCTACATGACAGCTCCTCTGAGAGCAAAGGAAGCTAAATCAGTGAGGGCAACACATTGGTTCCTTTAAAGTGTTGCTGAAAGATGAAGATGCTTTTGTCATTGATCTTTTTTTAATGCAATGCTTCCTTTTCATTCAACCCTTCATGCTTCTAAACCATGAGTCTCCAATGTTTTGGGACTCTTGAGCTTTTAATGCTGGAAAAGTTTGTAAATCTGGTAACAACCATTGTCTTAATATTAGTAGAAGATCATTCAGGGAATTGTTTTGTTTGAAGATTTAAGTATACAAACAAACAAATAAAAGTAGTGTCACAAAGTTACTAGTATTAAGCTGTAAATGGTCACAGAATGTATTATCACAACAAGCCAACACTTTTGAGAAAGGCAAATTATTCAAAATATCAACTTTTATTTCAACAAAACACCCATTTCAAAGCAAAGAAAAGCAAACCAGATTTCCAAATCATATCTAAGCATTTTTTTGTGAAATGTTCTATAACATATATTTGCAATACAGGTAGTCTTTGACTCATGACCACAATTCAGCCCAAAATTTATGTTGCTAAGCGAGACATTTGTAAGTGAATTTTGCCCCATTTTACGACCTTTCTTGTCACAATTGTGAATTGCTGCAAGTGTTAGTAACATGGATGTTAAGGGAATCTGGCTTCTCCATTGACTTTGCTTATCAGAAGGTTGCAAAGGGGGAATCACAGGGCTCTGGAACACTGCAGCCCTCATAAATATGAATCAGTTGCCAAGCATCTGAATTTTTATCACATGATCATGGGGATGCTGAAACTAATCAAGGAGAGAAACAACCTAGAATTAAGGAGAAATTTCTTGACAGTTAGAACAATTAATCAGTGGAACAACCTGCCACCAGAGGTTGTGAATCCTCCAACACTGGAAGTTTTTAAGAAGAGATTGGACAATCGTTTGTCTGAAATGGTATAGGGCAGACATGTCAAACACAAGGCCCGGGGGCCAGATGCAGCCCATGAAGTGGTTTCATGTGGCCCGTGAAACCATCCTGGAAACAGTGAGGGAATGGCCCCTGCTGCCTTGGCCCTGGCCCAGGCTGTCCGGGAGCCAATGTACAATTTTATGGTGGCTATCTATGCTGAAATGCATTCAGCTCCACAAGGCCGTCTAGAAACAGCGAGGAACCAGCCCCTTTGTGAGGAATGAAGAAATGGACCATGTCTTGGCGCTTGCCCCGGTCCCACCCCCTTCTGCCAGAGACTCTCAGATCTGTCCCACTCCTGCCCAGGCCCCCACAGGAACCCTTGTCACGAACGATGTAGAGATGACCATGCCCACCAGTAGGCCACACCCACCCAGTAGACCACACCCACCCTGGCTGCACCCACCCAGCCCCCCAAGGGCAACCGCAATGCTGATGCGGCCCTCAATGAAATTGAGTTTGACACCCCTATAGGGTTTCCCACCTGAGCAGGGGGTTGGCCTAGAACGGGTCCCCAACCCCCGGTCCATGGACCTGTACCGGACCGTGGCATGCCAACAACCAGGGCACACAAACAAACAAAGCCCCATCCATGAGATGCAGGTAGCAGACAAAACCACTCACTCTCCGCGGAAAAACCTCTCTCCACAGAACTGGTGCCCAAAAGGTTGGGGACCTCTGGACTAGAAGGTCCCTTCCAACTCTGTTATTCTGTTATATTGCCAAAAGAAGCCAACAAACTCTGCCTTATGGGTTTATGCCATTTCCAAATGTTTCCCTTCTTCTGGATCATCATCGTCCTTAACCCTTTTCTAATTTTACAGACACCCATTCAAAGTATACATTTTCAAAACATATGCAGTCATACTTTTATATTATGAAATCCAGTAAATCTATTCTCACTGTCTCATGCCTCTAAGCTTCGTCATCCAGCCACCCAGTTTGTCTCTTTTCTTGTCTCCTCACCAGCACTTCTCTTTCATTCCCCTGTGATAGCTTATCTGTCAACTTTATGAAGTGAAATAGAATAGAATAAATTCATTGAGAAAGAAGATAACAGCACCCCACAGATTATTTCTGCAGATACCAAATTTTTATTTAAAAGCAAAAATAAACAATCTTGCTGAAATTCACAGTATGTCACAGTAGTTAGGTGATTTTATAAATAGGGAATCTGGATCAGATTGCCATGTTTCATAGTTTTAAAAACTTTTGAACTTCTATTGTAGCCAATTTGGCCTCGTGGATAAGGCACCAGGCTAGGAACCGGGGGTGTGTGTGTGTCTTGAGTTCAAATCCCTCCTTAGTCATGAAAGACAGGAATATATCTTATATTTCCCAAGCTAAAGAAAAATATGTATCTGCAAATTGGCAATAATTTGCCAGGCTGGATAGATTTCTGAGATACTGTGGTGAAGAGTATAGGTGAAGTGAATTAACTTTTCGTAATGACATTGGAAGCCTGTCACTTGGATTTAGTTGTTTTTTTTTACTAGGTATCCTGGGAGTATTTTCTCCCCAATTCTGGATAATTTGAATACGTATTTAGATATATATTTGGATGTATACTGAGACATTTATTTCTCTGCAGCCTTTGAAAATGCATTGCACAAGCTGTGCTCTAGTCACAAGCTCTGGACACCTTCTGCGAAGCCATCAAGGGAAGAAGATCGATCAGACAGAGTGTGTAATACGAATGAATGATGCACCTACCCGGGGATTTGGAAAAGATGTTGGAAACAAGACAACCTTGCGAGTTATAGCTCATTCCAGTATCCAGAGAATTTTGCAAAATCGCAATGAACTATTGAATATGAGTCATGGGACAGTATTTATCTTCTGGGGTCCAAGTACATACATGAGAAGAGATGGAAAAGGATTAATTTATAATAATCTACAACTGATGAATCAAATACTACCTCAGTTAAAAGTATATATGATATCTCGACAGAAGATGCTTCATTTTGATGACCTCTTCAAACAGGAAACTGGGAAAGACAGGTATGAGAACAATTGTACAAGAATAGATAATGAAAGTACTCCTGTAATTGGTAGAATAATTATTTGAAGCATATGCTCTCGGTTTGAATCACTTTGCAGAGTGCAGGAGGAGAGCTGTGTTTTTGCTATGGTGGCAAAAATAATAATAATGAGAAATTTGGTAGCACTTTTCCCAACTAGCACATTTTATTAAAAGCTGCTAAGTCTCCTTCGTTGGTATTGATGTGTAGTTTGACTGGTTCCTTTTTAAAAATATAACTTTTTTAATTAAAGACTTTCAATTAAAATAGTAAAGTAATTAAACTAAAAGAAAGGTAAAAAGAAAGAGTGAAAGGTGCAAAAAAAGAAAATAAAAAGGTAAGAATATAGTAGATAAAAAGCAAAAAAAAAAGATTTAAAAAAGTAACTTCCAACCTTCATCACAAGTCTAAATAATTTTTGTAACTGTTCACCCTCTCTTAGTTTACAATCAATGATCTTTCAGCCCATATCCCATCTATTATCAATAGACAAATCTGTTAGAGAATTTTAATTTCTCTGTTGGTGAAAAAATAAATCAGAAACTCTCACAGTTGACTGCATTTAGCTGATTCAAAATAAATTTCTTTATATTCATATCAAAATATTTACAATACCATACATTCTTCTTTACAGCAACATAGCTCAATGAAGACTTCTTACAGAGAGATACAGAGACAAAACTGAGACTGGAAAAATCCAGCTCCTAACTCAATACCCTTTTGCACAGACTCAGTAGCACTTTCTTCACATTGGCTGACTGAATTACCACATGACTCTTCCTGCTCATGAATATTCCAACAAAATCCATAAAGCATCATCATTTCAATCCTGGTGTCATCAGAAAGTCCAGTAACAATGATCAGAAATAACAACATATCTTATTTAAACCTTGATAAAATAAACCAACATTGTATTACTTCCTTTTATTTCTAATAGTCTTAATCTTCCACCAACAATGAGTCAGTTTTTACACTAATTGTGTTAGCATGCCAGTCATTTGATTGGCAGAAACTAGTAAATGACTCTCATACTTAATTTTGGTTTCCTATTCCTTCCTAATATTTCCAACGTTGGCATTCCAGTCTCCAAACCACATCTTGCTTGCATGTTCAAATTGAAATTCATTATAAAACTTGTCAAGCTTATCTTCCGCGTTGGTATTTGAGCAAAATTTGGATGGTTGTCATAATTATATATTGTCTACAATATCTAACAGATAATATCCCCATCATTGATGCACTTAGACAAATACTATTCTTGATGTACCATTCGTAATTATAATGGTAACGTTATTCCTTCTTTCTTTTCATGTCTTGAATATGATTGTGATTTTTTGACTGAAAATGTCCAATTCCAGACCAATTCTAGCCCATCTTAATTCCCTGATGCCAAAAATGTCAACGTGTAGTCAATTTGTCTTTCATTATGATGTGCGTTTCCATATTAGTGCTTCTTACATTTCATGTTCCTATCATAATTCTGTCTTTACTTTGAGTTTTCCTTTCCTGCATGAAGGCAGTAACTGGATATCCTAAAGGTTTTAATCTAGCCAAATCATATACACCATTACTACTCTGAAAGCTCCTTAGTTCATCTTCAGAAGCTTTTATTAACGGTCACTAAATGAACTGTTGTAAGTCGAGGACTACCTATATTTGGAAAAAGTGCCACCAGACACCTGATTTTATAGAATCTACAGTATCTTTTTCCTACTTATTAACCTATAATATTTTTGTGGGTCAAATAACCATTTTTGCAATATAGACAATGATGCAATCAAATAACATATTTCTGCTTTAGTTTTAAATACCTAAATAAATATATAGTGAACTCAGTTGATAAATAGAATTCTAGAATAGCACAATGTGAAGGTAGATGGTGAATTTAAATCTTATTTTAGATAATATACCTCAATAAAAGAATTTACTGTTTTTTAAAAAGTACAGTTTGTAGGTTTTTTATTTATTGAGTCAGTGCTGTCATTCAGTGAATTATAAAATCTACTTATTGCATTCTTGAAACATTTTAGCAATAAAGCTTTCCTTTTCATATATTAGATACCTCTTACACTTCCAACTGAAAAAAGGGAAGTTATGATGACACTTAACTCCCTTTATGAGCCCATTTATGGCTCACAAACAGATCTCTGGATCAATTTGTTTAATAAGTGGTCCTCTGTATGGCTACAAACAACATTAGAAATGAATTTCTTCCCAACAACAAAGAATGGATTTATTTTTATTACTTATGTACTCATTAAATGTTTTTTGCACACTGAAAAGATGATGAGAGAATAAGTATCACACACATTATGTGTGATGTAATGTATACATTAATGTACACATTAAGAACTCAGAGAATAAATTCAGTACAAATGTTTTTTCCATTTCAGTGTACTATTATCCTCATTAGAAGTATTTTGCATCCTATCATGTTACATTCTTTGGAAAACTCTTTCATTTAAAGCCTTCTCATGTTTTTAAAATCCATAGATTTAAAAAAAAAATCCTCAAAGCCTCTCAGTGGCTAAAATCTTCATTAGCCACTCAGTAATGAACCATATGATACTTAAGCCAGTCCTCTTGATTATGCCATGTTTTATTAATTGTGGAAACAAATTGCTCAGTACCAAATGTCTTTCTGTCTCTTCTTCCTCCTTCCACTCAGATTTTGGTGCAAAGATCATGGTTTGTATTAAACCAGACATTCTCTATTATAGAAAAGGAGGACAGTTCCTTAAGACAGGGATTTTCAACCTTGTACCACTTTTAGGATAAGGCAATATCCGAGTACCACCAGTCACCTAGCAAGGTGTCAAAAACTTGATGACCAAAAAAAAAAAGGAAAAAAGTGATAAAGTACAGATAGTCCTCGACTTACAGCAGTTCGCTTAGTGACTGTTCGAAGTTACAATAGCACCGAAAAAAGTGCCCCCCAAGCCACAGCCGAGCAAGACACCTGTCTGCCCGCCCGGCAGCACTCTTCCTCCTGTCTGAGGTTTTCATTGTTGTGAGCATTTCTGTTGAGAATTGGCAGCGGGGGTGGGGTGGGTGGGTGTTTCGTTTTTATTTCCCCCCCCCCGTCTGGTGGGTGGTTGCAGCAGGTTTTAGTCACTTCACATGACTCTAGGACATAAATATGAATCAGTTGCCAATCATCTGAATATAAATCACAAGACCCTGGAGATGCTGCAACATTCCAGCTGATCGGCGCTTCTGGGCTCAGCGGAAGCGCCAGGATCAGCGCCGAGCTCCAGCTGGAGCCTGGCACTGATCCTGACGCTTCCACTGAGCCCTGACAGTTCTGAAGAAGCACCGATCTTGGCGCTTCCACTGAGCCCTGACAGCCCTGCAGCTCCAGCCATCTCTCACTCAGGCTTGTGCGGTGCTGCCACCGGTTTAGCTCATTCCCCTCCCCCACTACCACTTTTCTAGGATGGTCGCATACCACCTGCCAGGTGCCAATGTACCACAGGTGGTACCCGTACCACTGGTTGAAAAGCCCTGCCTTAAGACCGGTTATTAACCAGGCTTATGGAATGATTGTCTCAAAGGGGCCATGAATCAAGGTTTTCAGAGCAAGAACAGTCAAGTGTGAACAAAATCTGTACTTCCCTTTTTATACTCCATCTTCTAATTAGCAGATATAAAGCCATCAATTCCCTTCCCAGTCTACCCTCCTTTATTAAAATAGATGTTTAATGATTGCTTTCTTCTGTCAGCTATCCATAGAACGTGTCAGATTGACCAGCAAGCTGTTGAAGCTGTATGAAACCAGTAATCCAGTTCTTACCAGCTTTGTCTTAGATGTTAGACAAACAGACAGGGCATTCCACGGCAATGTATATTCTCTGACAGCCACAGACATGCTAATGTCTGTGTAGAAACAATCTTATCCCAAACATATAAAAGGAGAATAACTAGGGGGATAACCCAGAGGATAGGTTGAACTATTAAAATACAAAGTATATCACTCAGTAATAAACTGAAATACACAGTTCTGATTACTTAAGAGATCCAGGGAAGTTCTTACATAATGTGAAAAACATAAGTACCTTATAAGCATTCTGTTTTCTGGGTAAGCCTTCGGGTGTATATTTACTGTAATGTGTGATGACAGCACTATTTTACTTTCCTTGTTTGCTTTAAAATTGATACCTGGAGAATTCCATATCAGCTTCCGGAAAACAGGAGCTACAGTTGACTGGATTTCTGCTACGAAAAAAATTATCTGCAAAGAACAACAACCACAAAAACAGAATTAATCATCAGTGGAATCCTGCACTCTTAATCATACATGAGATGACATATTACTATTTATTTATTAAACAAGTATCATTCATTTGTCAAAAAGAACTCTGGGTGGTAAACAGAATAAAAATACAGTATAGTAAAATAAAGAATATTTAAAACAATAGATAATGCCTCAATGAAAGTCATATTATCCACCAACTACCCCCCATACAAGCTTCATCAATATTCTGATCCCAGAGCCTGTGGGAAAAGCTATCCTGAAAGGCGGCACTTGTGCCAAGTAAACTGCCTGGATGTTTACAGTGTATGTAAACCACCAGGAGCCAAGTTTAAATGAAAAACAACTATTTAAAAAATTCTGAAAGTTTCCCCAACATGACAATTCAAAAATACAGATTTATTTTGCGGTGACATAAAATGTATATTTGCCTGCCAATTCTTCTGTCAACCAGATAGAGCTTTCTTTCTTTCCCATTTAATTAGTAGGGCTAATGCAAACCCACAGTTTACACTCAAATCTTATTCAGGTAACTGCCCAGCTACATAATACCACTAATATCTGCAATGTTAGAATGAGAAATGCAATTACTAAATACATTTGTTCACAACAGAGAAGGATATAGTTAAACCTATTACATGGTGTAGGAGTACTTTGAACGTTGACTGCCCATGTGTACAACTTTTCTATGAATTTTAATAGGTAACTTTAAAAAAATCCTAACATGAAGTTATCTCAAGTGTTATTTGTCACCTAGGGAACTTAATTGTTTCTGTTTCCAGGAAGATATCCAACACTTGGTTAAGCACTGGATGGTTTACAATGAGTATTGCATTAGAGCTGTGTGACAAAATAGACGTCTATGGAATGGTGCCACCAGATTTCTGCAGGTAACTAATTCATCTGCATTTTTTATTAGGTTGCAAAATTCAGTCTTATGGATTATGTATTTACACATAAATGTCTTTATACTACTTAAAACACAGATGTAGGATGTTCCTGGAACTCCTAATTAGCATGTGCTGTGATTGAGTTTTAAAAACAACAGCAACATTTAATTATATTTAATATATTTGTACTGTGAGGAGTTACTCATCTTAGTTTCCCTTAGTCTTTTAAATATTTATTATATAAACATAATGCTATAGAATACATGAAATTAATTTCTGGAGAAAAACCATTTGAAAAACTTGAAAATCAAGATTGTATGAGCATATGTACAAACACATGCCATTAATGGCTTGTTGCATTTATTATCTACAATCTGTGTATATGTGAGTATGGTTTAAAACCACATCACTTAGCTATGGAAATTCTAGCCCCGTTTGCCATCACAATTTGATGTGCATCCTTCATGATAAATAATAGCTCACAACCTTTCTTAAGAGTCTGTCTGTTCTTGCTTTTTCTCTCAGTTCTTTTGCAACAGAAATATTATTGGGTCTTCTTGTTTGGACTGCATGTTTGAGATCTCTTAACATTTATTTAATCCATTTGAAAAACCTTCATCTTTCTTGTTCAAGGTTCATGGTTGATTTGGAGGTGTGCTTCAGATGGTTGTCTGAAAAATTTTCAGCTCCTAGGGACAAGCATGACAACTGCCTTGGTCATATTTTCATTCCATAGATCAACCATGTCTTTGAAAGATTATCAATTCTTAATAGATGAAGTCCATACATCATTCAGGAATCTTGCAGTGTTATTTGGTTTTTGAAAGTAGAACATTTTAAGAGGAACCATGACTTGGAGAGAATCCAGTCTGTGTATTTTACTACACATTAGTGGAACAATAGAGCTGTTTGGATTCCTCTTCCCAGAGATTAATTTCCATTCTGATTAGCAAAACCTGCAGTAGCTATTACACTATGAGATTCTTTTTAAATGAATTTGTCACAAAAGTTAAAACTAATACCATTTCTGACAGCTCAGACAAGAAAACAGTTGGGCTGCACTGCAGTGTAGCAGTATGTAGTAATATCCAAATCCTATCATGATGTCCCGATTGTCAAGATATAATAAGAGAGGAATGGATTTATGTTATCATTCCATCTCTTTGCCTGTTAGAATTTGCCTGCTTCTTTCTTGAAAATGCCTATAGACTGTTTATGCTTGTACTAAAAGCATTAAACTTTGAACTTAAAGTTCTTCTCAGTGGGCTGATTTGCCATTAAGTAGAAGCGTCATAAAGCATTTGAATATCTTTTCATTTTACTCAAAACAAATATTGTAGTATATATAGAATACAGACGATTACACAGTGCCGTTTCAGAAAACTAATGTTTTTACGTATAGTAGTTACATCTGTAAATGCATTCCTACTGTTATGTTGCTAAGCATGTTAATTCTGACAAAGTACTGATTAATGTCTAATATCATAAAGTAATAAAATAAACACCTTTATAGACTAGTAGTAGCTTTAGTATTAATAAACAAAGATGGGGAAACCTTTCAGCGTTCTCAAAAAGTTCATTCTGCTAGCATAAAAATATAATTGCTGAGTGGGCATTTAGCATACAATTTTAGTCTGGGTTATTAAAACCAGAAGGCAGCATGGTGGTTCAGTGGTTAAGATGCTGGGCTTGTTGGCTGGAAAGCTGGCAGCTCAGGTTTGAGACCCGGGTGACCTCCCATTCCTGCCTCAGCTCTTGCCAACCTAGCAGTTTGAAAGCATGCAAATGCAAGTAGATAAATAGATACCACTTCGGTGGGAAGGTAACAGGGCTCCATGACATCATGCTGGCCACATGACCATGGAAATGTCTTCGGACAGCACTTGGCTCAATGGCCTTGAAACAGAGATGAGCACTGCGATCTGTAGTCAGCAACGACAAGCAGAGTAAAATCCGCAGGGACTCTTTTACCTTTTACCTATTCAAACCAGAAAGATGAAACTTATAAACTTATCCCAATTCTTTTTGATGATCCTTAGGATTGGAATTAACATCTGGCCCCAAAGACACAAGATACCAGTGTAGATGTTCTCATCCTGTTGACAGTGCTGTCTTTTCTTCCTTTGAATGTCTACTTCAATGGGAAATTCATTATGTGATCTTGATGCCACATGCATTGTTGTCCACCATGGACAGACTAACCATTATTAATGGGGAAAGGGAAGCTATGATGAATTATCACATTGTGCTTTATAACAGATATTATCAGCATTAATGTGTGGGCAAAAAAAGCATGTAGCTGTGACATTTCTTCTTGTAATATTTAGAAGATGGCATGTAGGTTTGGTTTGTTAATTATGCCAGAAGCCACTAGCACTGTAATTCATCCATCTAAGACAGGGGTGTCCAGCCTTGGCAACTTTAAGACCTGTGGACTTCAATTCCCAGAATTCCCCAGTTGGGGGATTGAAGTCCACAGGTCTTAAGGTTGCCAAAGTTGGATACCCTTATCTAAAAATTGAGAACATCTGCCTTCGTATTTATAGGTATGTGATAGCATTATAACTAGTTATATGAAGCTTATAACATTAAGGTGTTTCTCAGGCATTATAAAATCTAGAGAGATGTCAGAGATGCTTAAATGATATCTGCAGAATTAAAGGGACTGTGCATTTAACTTTGTATGCTTAGTTTCTATGTGACTGCCGTATGCTATGAGATACAGGCACAATTACTCTTAAACTAAGATCCTTTGTCAGCCTTTTATACTGCCAGATTGATTTTTGCTTTGCCTTTTATTGAATTGGACTCATTTTAGTAAAAGGGACCACTGTATCAAAGGTGCAGACGTGGAGAGAAGAAATAAGAATAGTGATCATGGAGGGCACTTAGGATTTTCACAGTTTTGGGGAAATTACATGTAGATCCCATCTGAGGTGTTACAATTAATTAAAAAAATCTATAGGAATTCCTTACTAAAAATAGTGTTGAGGATGAAGTTTCTATATACAGTATATAATTCATATCCTGGAGAATAATCTATTTGGGTGGGGTTACAAGTTTTCCAACCTTGCAATCTCTTGTGGTTGTTAAATAAAATTATTGTCCTTGCAAATCACTTAGGATCATAGCAGGAGTTTAAAACAAAACCACGCAACATTAGAACCACATTGATGGTTCTAAAACATTGGTTGCTTCTGTCCTGGTTGCTGTCTTGGTTGCTGTGTTGGCCGGATCACTACTTCCCAAGCTGCTCATCTGAATGTATCTCAGGTTTTCTCTCCTCATGTATATGCAGTTTATATACATAGCACACTTCAGTGTAGTCAGCCATTTGGTTCTGGAGTGGTTATAGTTTAATTAGTTCAGATAAAATATTTCAATGTTTACAGTATTGGCCTTCTGGGTGATGAGGTGGATGGGGAAAAGGGACTTTTTGAACCCTTTTGCTTATTGAGGACAGTCTTATTTTTCAGTCACATCCAACTATTGCTCTTTTTTTCTACAGGGATTCTAATCATCCTTCAGTACCTTATCATTATTATGAACCAATGGGACCCAATGAATGTACAATGTACATTTCACATGAACGGGGAAGGAAGGGAAGTCATCATCGCTTTATCACAGAGAAACGAGTCTTTGAGAATTGGGCCCGGACTTTCAATATTCACTTTTTTCAGCCAGATTGGAAACCAGAAGCACTTCCCGTCAATCATGCAAAGATTAAACTAGTATTCTGAGGAATGAATGCACAAGGCTGCAATCACAATCACCGACTGTATCAGGTTTCTGAGGATTGAACATCATATCGCGGCAAAGCAAGCTGAAAGAAGTAAGGTTAACAGGGTTTGTGGATTTTAAAAAAAGAAACCCTGCTACAATATTCAGGAAGTGGTTACGAAAGAATACCAAAAAAAAAAGATGCCTGGTATTCAGTATTTGATTAAGCAAATATTTTCACTTCTATCTATTGCATATGTATATGTGATTTGTTAAAAAGGAAAGAAGACATCACCTTTGATATTAATGAGCATAATTCAGGAGACGTGTGATTCATTATGTTTTTAAGGCACATTGCCACTGGGTTTTCATAGTGACATTTAACAGTTAGTGGAAGTTTTTAATGCAATCCAGTATTTTTCTATTTCACAATGATACGGTTATTTATCTTTCATAATCGCTCAAAAACTGAGGATTTATATTGCTGCTGGTTTAATGCCCAGCTTCTTGTTTATATATTTTCTCTTTGAACTATAGGAGAATTCTATTTGGCATGTAATTAACATTTGATCTGGAAGTTCTGTGGGGTTTTTTTTTTTAATGTTGTATTCTTAGGTAGTGTTCCAGCATCAAACCATTTTGAGAGCAAGCACATCTTGATGGGGAGCTCCAGCTGAGAGTGATGGTTACAGCTATAATATGTGACATTAGGTATACAATTAAGAGTTAGTTATAAGGAGACTTTCCTTAGCTATTTTTGGTCCTTTGGTATTGCTAAAAAATAACCTGGCAGCCCTAATTCTATTTGATCCAAAAATATTTTCAGCAAATCTAAATCTCAGAAGCATCTTAGAATGTGGTCTCCCACACGCCTTCTGAGCTACTTAAATCCTTCAAAACTATATTAAGAAATGTTTGGATTAGATGGATGAGGAGTATTTGCATAGAAATCTATTCATTTCACTGGACTTTATCTCCAAGTAGATGTAGACAGAGAGGTAGGATTAAATGCAATTATTTGAGGCTGACATGGAAGGTGAGGATTGGATTGCAGTGGAACCAGCCAAGGCTGACTGATGAAAATGGCAAAACCCAGTCATATTGGTTTAGGGATGTGGAGCGAGAGCAGGCCAATCGGAAAGAAGATTGTGACCGTACGTGAACATCCTGTTACGTTTTATGGAGAAGGAAACAGACCTTCTGTTCTGAAGTGCAATGAATTACATGGATGTAATGTTGGTCCTGACATAATGTTAAAATATGTTGGTTTCTTTAAGATGCCTTGGCTCTATACAGATCTAGCAAATGATTTTGGATAGGCCTAAATATTTCTGTAAATGGATCCTCGCTCGTTATGTTCCTTCATTTGTTCCTACCTTGTGAATAAAATGCATTTCATTCAGTGTTATTTGACCTTGCACATGACAGATCATTGAAGTCAAGTAACTTCTTCAAGCTAACTGCCAACAATTAATTGGCCACTTACACACTTCCGTACACTATTATTTCACAAAGTAAAATTATTCCATGTTTTGATAAGAGTTGTCATCAAAAGCTGGATTCATTTTAAGGTGTTATGCATGGGGGACAAATATACAGGAAGAGGGATTTGGAGGGATGTGAGTGTTATCAGTTTGAGAATTTATAAAAAAATTGTGTTGTGGTGCTTGTTTTCAAGCTATAGAAAAAAGAATAAATTCCCAAGTGAAACATTGATTGAGTTGTGAGAGGAAAAACAACTCAGTCATTTCCTTCTTTTTATTATGGTGGAAATATTTCTCACAATTACATCTGTTCTTTACTATTGAATAAAATATTATGAATTGATAAGAAACTGCACAATTTTACTAACACCTCATGTTTCTTTCCAAACACCAATAGCTCATCTCAAAGAATAGGTAACCCCAGATTGTCATACATTAAAGGGAAAATAGGTTGCACATTGAAAGGGTTTCTTGCACCATTTAATTTACACATTTCATGAAATCTGATGTATGAATAATTAAATCGAGACTGCAGTGATTATCCACATTTCTTGAGCAGGTGTCCTTTAGGGCTTGAGCTACAGACGTTGGGATTACCCTCATTGGGAGAATGTTCGCTATTCGATCATTACATACGAAGTATTGTATTGTTGAAAGTTAAAAAGGCCCGGCCTATGACCTATCTAGAAACGATGACTGTTACATGGTCCCTGATAAGTTCCAATTGTTATTCACTATTCTATTCCATTTTTCAGCAATATTAAAATAATGGCTGTTTTGTCTGTGACTGCACCAGAAAGCTCCTCCTTGAAAAGTAATAACCAGACTGAGCCGCAGAGTTGTCGAAAGTTGCAAATGGGAGAATATCTCATATTCAGGCTTCAGATCAAAAGGATTGGAAGAATTACACTCTTGAAAGAGAAATTCTTGTATGCTGTCCTGCTGCAAAAATAGGGAGATGAATCACAGTTCTTCTATTTATTTGCATCTCTTTGGAGTCTCTTTCAGTCCTATATGATTCCTTTCTGAGTCAGGGCATATTTATTTTTTGTATAAGGCCCAAATACTAATGTGGGAATCCTGCGATAAGGATTTTCAGTACAGCTTGCTTTATCAGGCAACAGGCTTAACACAATTGAAAAATGGCATGTTAGGACAGCATGTATTGATGGCTCAAAGGGAAAAAAGGCAACTTACATTGAAAGCAGAATTATTATGTTTTTTATCCTTGCAAGAAAAATAGAAATTTGTATTGGGAGGGTAGGAGGCACCAATGGTGCTAAGCATGCATTCCTACAATGCCAATTTTTTTTATTCAAAGTAAAGCAAAGCAAGTAGAAAGAACAGACTGAAATGTGGAGAATAGAATGGAATGAAATAGGAATGGAATGGAATAGAAATAAGAACAGAACAGAATAGAAAATAATACTTTATTTGGCCAATAAAGTATGTCATGACTAGACACACAAGGAATTTGTCTCCGGTGCAGAAGCTCTCAGTGTACATGCAAAACAACAGAATAATGATAATCATAAGAAGTATTTGGGTCTTATACAAAAAATAAATAATAAAAATGCTAATCATTGGCTCTCTGAAATCATGTGTTCAGTTTTTCTTAAGAGTCAGCTTTAAGCAAAACTAGGAAATTTATGATCTGAACAATAATGCAATACACATGACACAGATAAAATTGAATCATAGTATTTAAAATCACTTACCTTTGCATGTCTTCCATGTGAATCAAATTAAGAGGATAGTAAATATACCTAAGACTGCTGCCCAGAGTATATGGATAACCCTTAAGGGGTATATGGCACAATGAAATAGTTATCATTTAGAAACGGAATAGGACAAAAGCTGTAAACTGTCATCTTATTTATTTAAGTTATATGCAAATCGTACAGTCAGATATGCTGGTGATAATGCTAGAGGTAATACAAACTTAAGGAATTTCTCGTGGCAAGTGAAAAAAATGCTTCTCTGTTGTTCATTTGAAAACAAAAAAACAAAATCCATTAAATTTATGTCAAGAGGCAATGACAGCCCAATGCAAGTGGGTGAAGCTAAAGTAGTAACAGTTTTTATTTTTCAAAATTCAGAATTCACTCTAGTCATGAAACAAAGAGATGTCTGCTGCTTTGAAAAGGACAGTGGTAAATTTGGACAAAATGCCAAAGAATAGGCAAATAATGCAGAAAAGGGGCATTGTCTTACCTGAACGCCTTTTCTCAGCATGATGATGTAGAATCCACCGGTGGGAAATCTCAGCCTTCCTGCTCAGTTGAGACTAAGTCAGAAATCTGCCACGCCTCCTTCTGGGCTGGACCTTGCCCAGTTTTTGACCAAGGCGAAGCAAAACATAACAAAGTCCAACGCGTTGGCTCCTCCTACTCTGACACAGGCCCAGACGGCCTTTAAGGGTGGGTGTGGATTCTAGCATCATCATGCTGAGAAAAGGCATTCAGGTAAGACAACGCCCCTTCTCCAGCCTGATGATTGTAGAATCCACCGGTGGGACATACCAAAGCCGCTCATGTCCCTATGGGGGGGGGAATAGTCTGGGCTTGTGTCCCACCAGAAGGAACTACTTGCAGTAACACCCTCCAGCCAAACGAAGCATCCGCTGAGGCAAGCTTGTCTAGCTTGTAATGTCTGATGAATGAAGGAGAGGACCAAGTTGCTGCCCTGCAGATTTCCTCAATGGACGCCTGGGTAGACCAGGCCGCTGATGTAGCCGCACTGCGAGTGGAGTGGGCAGGATTCGTCTAGGGACCGGTAGGGACTGAGAGACATAGGCACGGGCAATGCACGCCTTAATCCACCTTACAATGGCCGAAGAGGAAAACCTCTGACACATGGAAGAGGGTTGGAATGACACAAACAAGGCCTCTGATTTGTGGAAGGCACAGGTCCGTTTCACATAACGCAGAGCCCTGCGTACATCCAGCTTATGCCACTGTCTTTCCAGCCTATGGGATGGATTGGGACAAAAGTCCAGGAGAACTAGCTCTTGGGTCCTATGGAACCAGGTATTGACCTTCGGGATGAAGGAAGGATCCAATCGAAGGACCACTCTATCCTCATAAAAGGTACACAGGTCACTCCTGACTGAAAGGGCAGCCAGCTCTGAAATACGTCTGGCTGATGTGATTGCAATTAGAAAGGCTACCTTCAGAGAAAGGAGTCTTAGTGAACAAGTGGTGGCAAAATTAGCGCTTGCAGTACCCATCATAGATCCCAAGAGGGGTAGCGGTAAAGCGCCGGTGGCCTGGCGTTAGTCGCCCCTTTGAGAAAGGCGCTTACTGCTGGGTGCTGGGCTAATGGGACCAGATTGTCACAAGTAAGCACTGTGGACAAGACCGCTACCTGTCTGCGGATAGTGCTAGGTGTTAACCCCTTATCCATACCCTCCAATAAATAGTCTAAAATATTGGGAATGGTGACAGAAAGAGGCTGGAGTTGGTATTTAGTGCACCACAGGCAAAAGTTCCTCCACGTGGCATCATATATCCTATTAGTCGAGGGGCGCTTGGAAGCTTGGATCAGTGAGATCACCCTGGACGAATATGATTGTCTAGCTAAATTTCTTCGCTCAAGTGCCAGGCGGCCAACTGGAGCCACTGGGGATCCCTGTGAAGGGCCCCCTGGCTGAGGGAGATACAGTCTGGAGGGATCCTCCATGGCAGTGAGATTGAAAGTTCCACCAGGTCGGCAAACCATAGTTGTCTCGGCCAGTGTGGAACAACCAAGATGACCTCCGCCTGCTCCTGAAGCAGCTCGCGGATTGTTGCCAGAATCAGCGGTAGTGGAGGGAATGTGTACAGCAACCCCCTGGGTCACTCGCTGCAAAGAGCATCCGTTCCCTCTGCCCCTGGGGATGGGTACCTGGTGAAGTACCTGGGCAGTTGGGAATTGTTCAGGGAGGCAAAGAGGTCTAACTAGGGTTGGTCAAATTTGTTCAAGATCTCCCTGAACAGAAGTGGGTCCAGTCGCCACTCTGAGTGGTCCACCGTGGACCTGCTCAGGGAGTCCGCCTGCTGGTTCGCCTCCCCCAATATATGCTGTGCTTTGATCGATCTTAGATTGGTCTCTGCCCAAGTACCCAGGCTGTGGGCTTCGAGCGTAAGGGACTTGGATCCGGTCCCTCCCTGCCTGTTCACATGTGCTTTGCTGCCACGTGGTCTGTCAATACCATTACATGGTTCCCCGCTACTATGGTGGAGAAATGGCAGAGTGCCAGGTGGATGGCCCTTAGTTCTAGCCAGTTTATGTTGTGGCTCAAGGCTGATCGGGACCATTGTGTCTGGAGATGAGCGCCCCAGCCAAACAGGCTGGCATCTGTGGTCAAGGTGAGCCTGGCAGACTCCTTGAAAAGGGATCCCCTGGCCATTGCCAGGGAGGTCCACCACAAAAGAGATGACAATGTCTGGCGTGGGACCCTCACACTCCTGGTGGAAGAACTCATGTTCCGCTTCTGAAAGGGGAGCAGGAACCACTGGAGTTCTCTGGAGTGCAGTCTGGACCATGGAACGATCCCCATACAGGAGACCATCTTCCCCAGCAGTTGAGACAGTTGGACTAGGGGAACTACCTTCTCTCTCCGAATATGGTGGATAAGGGTCCGGATGTTGTTCCAACATTCCTGGGAAAGGAAGACCTCGCACAGATTTGAGTCTATAACTGCCTTCAGGTGGAGGAGGCGAGTTGAAGGGGCCGTGTGGCTCTTCTGGAAGTTCATGGAGAATCCGTGAGCTTGTAGAGACCTGATGGTGATTTCCAGGTCCGACTGGGCTGAATGGAAGGAACGGGATTGGATAAGGATATTGTCCAGATAGTATTGTACGTGCACCGGGATCATTCTCAGATGGGTGGCTAAGACCACTAAGATCTTCGTAAACACCCGTGGGGCCAAGGAAAGACCAAACAGGAGCGCTTTGTACTCAAAATGCCGGTGCATGTAACAAAACCAGAGGAATTTTCAGTGTCCGGGAAGGATCAGGACGTGAAGATAAGCTTCCGTCAGGTCTGTGGAGGACAGGAAATCCCCCCTCCTGATGCTGACCAGGATGGACTTGAGAGTGTGCATCTTGAACCGCTTGTAGGCCAAGAAGTAGTTTAGTCCTTTCAAGTCCAATACCGCCCTCCAGCCCTCCAAGGATTTCGGTACCATGAACAAAAGGGCTGCCTATGGAAATCCTGTTGTGGCTTTCTGTCCGCTCTCTTAGAGGGGTGTGCAAGTACCTTGCGCTTGTCCTTTCCCTCTATAAGATATGGCTCGAGGACTGGGCCAAAGAGATGAATGCCGCTATACGGGGGCGGTCGATAGGCGCCACTTGGACTTCAGGTCAGCCCGCCATTGTTTTAGCCAGAGCAGTCTGTGGGAGAAGACTGGCCACAATAGATCTGGCGGAGTACCTGGCCGAGTGGAGCAACGCATCTGCCACGTATTCAGACACTGCGACCAATTTGCTCAATGTCTGGTGTGCTCGCACCTGGTCAGGAGGAATGAGCGCCTGGAGCTCGCGGAGCCACATGGATGACCTGGCAAAGAAGGCTTGGTGAGCTCTGCGGAGGGAGAATTCAAATCTCTTTTCCTCCGCTTTCAAGGCCTCTGCCATGTCTCCTGGAATGGTAGAGGAAGAAAACAAGGAAGTTAGGGGAGTGTCCACAAAAGTGGCACATCCAGGAGGGAAGAGAAGGAGGAGGAAACATTGAAAAGTTTTTTCTCAGTCCTGCTGGGAGAAGGGCGAGTGCCTAGCGAAGACCACTGCTTCTCCACCGTGCTGCAGAAGAAAGTCAGGCATAGAATCTGTTTCTCCTTGACCACTGGCTCTGAAAACAAAGGGTTCGAGTCCTGGGTGGTGGTGGTAGATGGCTTAGGCTCCTGTTCAGGAGTGAGGTTGGCCGTGGTACAGGCCTTCAGTAGCAGTGATCTAAATAGAGAAGGGTCAGAGACCAGATGCCGGGGACGGATCCGGGGCCGCCTCCTTGTCCTCTGACATGGGTATGTCCGAAGCTTCCAAGTCCACAGATTCCTCCTCTCGTATTTGGGAGGATGTGTCTGAGTTGCCCAAACTGGGAAACAGGGTAGGGCCTGTTGGAGGCAGGGATGCCGGGGAGGAGGGGGCATCTGCAAAGGCTGTTGACCCATGGAGGAGGCCATGTATTGTGCAAAGGCCTGCTGCATAAAGGCCTGAAATTGGTCCGGCCACATGCCCTGTTGGTCTGTGAGACGGATGCCAGCTGCCATAGGGGTATATGTAGCTTCCGAGCCTTGTGTTGTGGGGGAGGGGAAATTTTCCTGAGTGCTTGCCAGAGAGGGGAGAGTGGGACCAACCTGTCCAGTTTTCCCCTGAGGCGACCATGCCCTAGGGCATCATGGGGAGGCACGAATTGAGGCTCAAATGGCGAGCGGTCCAGTGGAACAGGGGGAACCATTTCTGCCTCACTGGAGGTGAGCCTTTGAGCTCTGGAGAACTCCCTTTCCAGTGCCTGATGTCTCCTTGAAGCCTCTCTCTCAGCTGCTTTGGAGGGCTTCTTAGTGGATGAGGCCTTTGCCTTAGATTTTTTCCTTTCCCCCGCTTCCAATTCAGATGATCTGCGCTTTTTTTCTGCAGGGGGTACAGAAGAGCCCTGCCATGGCTGAGGAGTTGCACTGTCTGCCATTGCCACCTGGATATTCCGCATAGATGTCTGGGGGGGGGTTAAGCACGCAGATCTGGTTGTCAGAGAGGGGGCTCCCGCGCTCTGAGCAACAGCAATGGCTGACAGCCAGATAATTATCTAGAATTATCTGTTGGGCCATGCGGCACAGCGCCACATGGCTAAATGGGACAGGTGGATACTAATAAAATTCCCCCTCTTATATGGAAGTTGTCAATGTTCGTCGTGAAGGCCCAGATGAGCAACTTTCATGAATAGATTTGCTCAGGTCAGTTTCTAGGACCTTAAAGGCCCTGTGAGGCCTGGAAGGCCTCTATTGGAGTGGTAGGGGCGCAAGTCTAAGGATTGTTGATAGGCCCCGAAGTTGGATCGCTCAGCTGAGGCTGGCCCCCGTGCCTCCTGGAAGGAAGATCTGGAGAAACTCCTTTGCGATGTTAAAGGAGGCTTGTGAGTCCGAGGAAGGGCAACTTGGGTGGAGCCTGCAAGGCTCGCTAGAGCTGAGGCTGCAGTCAGCTGCCAGTAATCTATACAATTTGGAGCTGAATTAACCAGTAAACTAATAATTTAATTTGGCTTAACTAAATAATTAATTTGATTAACTGCTAAATATTTAACCTAATCAGAGGAGCCAAAAAACTGCATCCTGCTGAGCTAAGACTAAGTCAAAAACTGGGTAAGGTCCAGCCCAGAAGGAGGCGTGGCAGATTTCTGACTTAGTTTCAACTGAGCAGGAAGGCTGAGATTACCCACCGGTGGATTCTGCAATCGTCATGCTGGAGAACAAAGATATGTATTATCAAATCTCTGGTTTTCTTAAGTTAAAAAATATGCGACAGAGAAAGCTGGACCATCAGAAAGGAAAGGAAAAATGGATGCTTTAGAGTTCTGCTGGAGAAATTTGTTGATAATATCTTGGAGTGCACGAACAACAAATCACTCAGTGAAGTAAAGCTAGAAGTAAAGCAAAACTGCTTGCTGGGACTGCTGATAAGCTTAAATGCACCCAATTGGAGACAAAAATTGGAAGCAATTGAAAAGAGGCTGACAAAAGACATGGTGATTAGATATTACCACTGATGGCGCAAGTGTAATCTTAAAAAAAAACTACAGATAATCCCGCTGAAATTATCAGGTCATGAAAAATGAGAAGTAACTGCACACCAAATTCCAGATTAAACAACTGCTGCAATCTTATTCATTTCTGCATAAAGGAATGTTCTTCAGGTATGCATCTGCACCTTTCATGACATATAAGGGGGGAAAGGAAATTAGAAGTTGCGTTTTAGAAAAATTATCAGATATGACGAGGAATGGAGGGGAATCTAGATTCCAAGGTTTATAAACAGCTTGCAAACTTACAGTTGTGAAGAAATTATGAGAGCAACTCTTAATACTACAAATAAAAAAAGATGGTGATAATATTCAAACTTGCTGAGTTACATTTGTCATATGTTTTTATTTGAACCCAGTTAACGATCAGATAGGAAATGATATCCTTTCTAGAAACCCAACTAAGACTATATGAAATTAGTTACAAAGAACTAACTTTCTCATGAATGAGTTGAGAGGAAAAAAGGAGTTTCTAGATGAATATGCTTGCTTTTTAGTTTTGTTCAACATAGCATGATTAATACAGTCAATATAAATTTCCTAAGAACAAACAACAGGATTCTGTTAACATAGTCCATGATATTCTGGCTTGTAACGGTATTGCATTGTGTCTCTAAAGTGTTTCAAAGATTTCTCCTGGAAGCATCAGCAAATATAGGGAGTTACAGTCCAATTGACTGTGTAGAAAGAATTTTACTTTCAAAGTTACGGAATGTGAACTGTGGCATTTCAGTCTAATGGTTTTCCTCACCTCTGTTAATCAGCTTTGCTGCAAAATTGTCTTTACTTAACAGTCTTCTTTCTCTAAGCAAATTATCTTGACCTGTAACTCATGCTCCTGTATCCCCGCAGACTTGCTTCCCTCCCCCAAAAAACTACTGGCTTTACTGAGCAGGATAGATGTTAGGTTGAACAAGAAGCCTACAAAGTAGGGATACCACTGCTTAATTCCAGCAGGATTCTATTGATTTTACCATTTTCACAATGTCCATCCATAAAGCTATTATTAGATTTTTAAATACCAAAATTTGGAAAATAAAATTTAGAAAATAAAGTAGGTATCTGTCATGCATCTGGTTGAAGAATGTTATATTCAAGATTTTACAAATTCCATATACAGATACAAATAGGGTTTTTAAATATTTACATTCACATACACATTTTTGGAAACAGATTATTCTTAATGATCTTCCTGGAGGCAAAAATGGGATTATCATATAAACTATAAACTTTAAGGTTGTATTGTTCTGAAGTACTGAAACTTAACAATCAATAAACAAAATTTCAACAGATTAATCTTTGCTGTTTTGCTAGATAAGTATTCTTATAAAAAGTGGTCTTTTGTGACAAGAATAATATCTTTCAATCAAATTCAAATATAGCAATATTGGTCTTACTTTATCTATATAAATAATCCACAGCTTCTCTTTGCCTCTAATTCATTCAATAATATTATATAAACCCAACTAATTATGTATGAAGTGAAATCTAAAATGCACAAAAAGATTTCATTCCTCATACTGGTCAATGTTTTGTGTTTATGAAACAGAATACTCTCAACAAAGAATTATACTCACCATAATGCAGAACTTGTAGCAATGCATCTTAGTTCTATGGCAATGTTTCTTCAACCTTGGCTGTTTGAAGATGTGTGGACTTCAACTCCCTTGATGATGGAGGAATTCCAGAAGTCCACATATCTTAAAGCTGCCAAGGTTGAGAAACAATATTTTCTGGTATGTGTTACCCAGCTTTTGTATCCTAGGTGAAAAAGTACAGATATATGTGCAGGTTTGATTTAATCAATTTAATATAATTCACTCAAAAATATTTACCTATACCTTTCCATGAACATACTACCTCAAGAATTGTATGTACACAAATATATAGCTCTGTCTAAAGCTATATTAAATATGTTTTATGCTCATGGCTTTTGAATGTAATCTGGATCCACCAGGCTAATGGACTGTGCATGTGGAAAATCTAAGTGCACCTTTGCTGAAGAACTGATGTTGTAAATTTGAAAGAGTCACGCAATCCAAGAAATATAATGGTTGTAGGCAAAGGTTTCATCTAAGAGGCTGATTTTAAACAGTGCTAATCAATATTCCCTTAAGAGTATTTTTGTTTCTGTTGAGCAGATATTCAATACATACAGCAAAAATCTGCAAAGAGACGTAAGTATATATCAGTAAGAAGACATCTTAAATAAGGTTCAGCATATTGTCTAAATCTTTGTTTCAATGACAGGGGAACTATTTTTTATAAATAATAATAGACAGAACTATTTTTCAGTACAGCTCAGAAGATGTTCATTGATTTTAAAATATAGTTTCCTCTGCATTCATCTAATCCCTCCCACTGTTTGATCTAACCATTCTTTTCTGTAACGATATTCTTGTCTGGCTATTATGGAAATAAAGGCTACTCATCAGCTGCTCTACATAATGAAAATGATAAACTGACATTTCAGATATGACAGAAAGAAGGACAAGAAACAAGTTTTCTAAGATATTAGCACTGTCACAATAATATACTTAGCGTCTACTTTCACATAGAACCTGTCTTCATGGTAGCATTCATGATGCTTCCTTATACTGTAGAGTTGCAGTGATCTTGAAGGAAGGATGATTCTTAAGTGAAACCATGCTTGTATTCTTTCAGAGTAGCCTTGTTGGTACACAGTAGAGATCTGTTTTTCCACTAGTGGATCCTTGCAGGTGGAAAATTCCAAGTAGAATAACTTCAGACCTTTTATGAAATTATGTTGTGTTTTAAAGATGAAAAAATAAGGTGTTTTTTTTTTCAATTAAAGTTCATTTTAAAAGATGGAGCAAAACATAACAAAATATTTCAAGCAGACAAGTTCACAATATTATCCATTCAAATATTTTTCTGGTATGCAAACATTCACAGCTCAAATTTGGTTGCTTTGAAGTTCTAAAAGATGTGCTTCATGTGCTTGATTCCATAGGTTTTAAAGAAGACCATGATAATCAGAGCCCAAAGTCCCAAAATAAAGCCTCCAGGAGGATGCCAGTCCTTTTGTTTTGGTTTCTGTAAAGAGGAAAGAAATATTTCAAAAAATGGTTGCTAAACACAAAACATAAACAAAAGTTTACAATTAAACCCCTTCTCACTTTCTTGAGGTCAGAATATTGTAAAGTCATCATGTTTCACGTGTTAGGAATTTTAAAGGTAAGTAGGCTAAACTATAGTCCTTTTGAGTTGTTTCAAGTAACTACCAAATTCTGTATTTAACTAAAAAGATAACTGGGATTTCTCCCCACTCTCCCAACCCACAAATAATTGATTCTTAAAATAGGAGGGCTTAGGGAACTGAATTTGTCTCATCTTCCTGGGGATGAAAGTGATTTTAAATTCAATGCCGCCTTCCTTCTGGGTAAATACAGCCCATGTTGACGGATTGCCTGCATTTTCCATGCTGCCAATTGTCAGTCACAGCAGACAGGCTCAGACAATCCACTTCTTCCTGAAGGGGAGGTCCTTTGACATGTAATAGACAGTTTCCCCTTCCTCTGTTAGGGAAAAAATTCTTCTTTTTACAGGTGGGAGACCTTGGGCAGAAACAGGGCAGAAAGGTGGTAAGAAGAGAGGAAGCAGAGGAGTTTTCTAGCTACTCCTTCCTCCCCCTGCAGTCTCTGATTAAACTAGTTATAAGAAGGAAAAGAAGCAAAGGAACTATCCTGTTTCCAGGATTATCTCCTCTCTGCAGGAATAAGGGAATAGGTTTTAGTTAAGAACTGTTCTACAATTTCTTCCCTGTGTAGATCTAAATACATTATTATTTTTATTATTTAGTATCAGCTTTCATCTGTGCGTGAAGTTTCCTATGGGAAAATTTTCTGGAGTTGCTATATTAATTTGGAAACCTCCAACATATCTACTGATGGTTGACTTGCAGTAGATCAGTGGCATCTTGTGGTCTACTTGGAACACTACATTATCTGTGGCATTTTCTCTTAATCAAGGTGCTGTTTTCCCTCCCAATCTAAACAATCTGTAATTGCTTCCCTTCATTGTTATTCAGTCTTCTCAATTTGGGCAGGGAAAGTTGCAAAGAGCGTTTTAAATTGTATATCTTTTTTCTAAGTACACTTTGATTTTGATGAGTTCTTGCAAGTTTGACTTACCCACGAGTGAAGAAAAGACGAAGGGCTGAAACCTCTAGTCAAATGTCTCTACAGCAGGGGTCCCCAACCCCCAGCCCGTGGACTGGTACCGGGCCGTGGCATGCCAGCAACCGGTCCACACAAACAAGCAAAGCCCCATCCGTGGGATGTAGGCACCACATAAAACTATGCAACCTCTAGTCTGCAGAAGGTTCCCAAAAGGTTGGGACCTCTGTTCTACAGTATATGGCTAGGTCTAGGAGGTTGTATAAAATATTTTTTTTCTCGCATTCCAACAATCAGCAAAACTTAAGTACAGTTGATGACAGCCATTATTTTCTCACAACCAGGCATGAGGTGTGATGCTAGATGAGACTCCATCAGGAAAATAAATAGCAACAATAGCAATTACTTACTCTACAGTGGAAGGCTTGGCCAACATGCGTAAGATGGTGTATCCAATAAAGTTTTGCCCTTTTGGGACTCAATTGCCTTGGAGGAATTCTTTGCTTGGGTTTGCTAGTCAGATTGTTGACCCAGATGTTTCTGAGAAAGGAGGTTTGGGACCTCTAATTTTCTACCTAAAATTTAGCCATTCCACTAAAATGCTATCACAATTTCAAAACATAATTTGTTTCTTATAACTCTTTAGGGTTTCTCCTTTTCTTTTAACAACTGTTAACATGATACTTCTTCAAATGTTCCCTTTCTAGATTTAGGAAATGAACCATTTTATAACAATGGGAAAAGTGCAGAATAAGTAACACCGGTCCACTTGGTTTATATAGAATTGTGCAATTCTATATGCAGAATTCTACAGAGAGTAACATGCAATTAGTTTATTTATTAGACTGATTTATATAGCTGTCCAAGAAAATAAAACCAGGCATTGAAAAGATAAATATAACAATATTTTTTTTAAAAAAACCTTACTGTAAAGGTGAGGTAAAAGCAGCTTTGCAGATCTGCAAAGTTACTTTTTCATTACTGTCGTAACTGTGAATAGTTGCTAAATGAGGCAGTCACCAAACGAGGACTACCTATACAAGGTAACCTCAGTCCAAAATAACCATAATAATGAAGCAGCTCCCAACCCATGGTACTTGTACAAAGTTACAGGAAAGTGGCCCAATGAAATTTACGTTCACAAGAAAAAAAGCTAACAATTATAAATATATTCATCTCAAAAATGATCAAGCAATTTTCATTAACTCTGAACTGAAAGCAATACCAATCACTGTTCATTGATATTCACAAGCACTCATTTCTTTATCAAGAAATCAGACTTAAACATACACGACTGCCAACAGTTGCTTCTGTTTCGCACTATTTCACACAAAGGAACATTCCTGCTTAAAATTTTCCTAATTACTAGCAATATGCACATTTCACCATTCCCTTTGTTCTATCAATCTTCCTTCACTTGGATCACAGTTAAATCCTCACCAGACAGTAACACCTGACCCTCCTAGACAAATGACTTCAATTTGCAGTGACACTAAAAGCTTCTCTTGCCTATTTTTACCATAGGGCACATAATTTAATTTCTTTATAGGTCTAAATATTTATAAGTTGGCCTTGATAGAAAGGCTTTACATTTTGTCATATAAGATACCAAAGCTCTCACTTTTTTCTTGGCTGCAGCCATTCCAGGAGGGAATCAGTTAAAAAGCAACTTTTCTTAACATTGGAATTGAATATGCAAGCCATCCATTTGAAGCTGATCACTACAGCTTCATGAGATATATTGCTAATAAAAACCAATGGCTAAGACAATAGTTAATAAAAATAGTTTAGGAGGGGAGAATGCATTGCTTTCTAACAAATCCATACGTCTTGACAATACGGTTGAGAAATCTACAGAATAGAAATTGTGTGCAGGCCAAACCTCAGCTGTGGCTAAGAGTATACCGTAGGGTTTTGCAAAGGGTTTTGATGAACAAAACACCCCTTTTGAAGAATGAAAGCAGCTCTTTGCAAATCTGTCCCCAATTACTTGCCTCTGCATGGCCAGGCAACACTTTCCCTGGCATCACCGCGGACGTCTGTGCTTTGCACACACATTTAGAGACAGCCAGGGACATCTTTTGAAGTAGCTTCCCAAGCCAAATTGCCTCATTTGCAAAATGACTCTTTCAAAAGCTTTGAGGTGCTTTAGAATGTTGTTTCAAAAATGATCTGAAGGTCCCTTAATGCAGAAAGGATTTGTTTTCATCACACTCAGCAGTGATGTTGAATTTTCTCTGCTACTTTTATACTGTGGTGGTCCTTATTTGATTTTAGTTCTTATTTTTTAAAATGAGTTAAATGTAGTCATCCCTAAAATCCTTGATGAAGCAAAATCTGCATCCTTTAATAAAAGCATATGACTACTGCGCTTTTCTGGTTTGGCACCTCTGAAATCATCAGTGCTTTTTTTCTATTCCCTCAGAAAGGCTGCAGGAAAATTCCAGAGCTGTTGACAGTTGGGAAACATATGAGTTTAATAAGTTGTTCTTGTTTTTGTCATTATTATATTGCATGACTATTTATAGTTTTAAATGAAGGCTATTAGGTAATGTGTTACCAAACAAGATATATGACTCCCAATAGGAATAATCAAAACCAGGGGTTCCCAACCTGTGGGCTGTGGCCCACTACTGGGCTGTGGCCACTTGGCCACCGGGTCGCATGAAGTGATGGCCAGTGCATGCTCACATACACTCACCCCCCCCACTCATGCTAGCACCGTCCCAAGCAGCCCGCCGGCGCTAGGACCACCCCGCCCCAGAGCATCCCACTTCTAGCGCCACCCCATTTGTAGTACTTGCACATGTGCAGCCGTTTGCACATGTGGATGCGCTCGCATATGGCTGTTTGTGCATGTTTGCGCGCATGCGTGACCCATTTTTGCGTGCGCAGGTGCATGGCCCATTTGTGCATGCGCAAGTAGCAGTGCCTGCCTCCCTTTCTGGGCCGCCAAATCGAAAAGGTTGGAGACCTCTGATCTAAACTTCATTTCGGGGTTTGATTGGCGGTTAAAGTTGTTTTGATTTTCCTACTGAACGCTGTTAATACCATGGAATTTTTCTTTCTTTCTTTCCTCCCTCCCTCCCTCCCATTTTAAAATACTTTTGATCTGTCTAATTACTGTAGCTTTCAGGGAGGACTGCAAGCTGTTTAAAAATTATTATTAAAAATTCATTAAAATGAATTTGAGTCTCTGAAATTGTGTGTGTGCGTGTGTGTGTGCATTTGTGTGTGCATGCACACATGTGCATGCACAGTATGTTCAAGTCAGTGTTAATTCCTGATGACTGGATGTTTTCTTGGCAAAGTTTTTCAGAAGTGGTTTGCCTCCTTCTTAGAGCTGAGAGAAAATGTCTGGCCCAAGGCCACTCAACTGGCTTTATACTTAAGGCAGAACTAGAACACTCGGTTTTCTAGCTTGGTGACTTAACCACTTGGTGACTTACCAAACTGGCTATCTGAATCTATCAAAGACATATAGTAAACTACAAGAACAAATATATACTTTCATACAGAGATCCCGAACCCCCAGGGCATGGGCCGTTCGGAACTGGGCCATGGAAGTGGCGGGTGAGTGCGCATATTCCCATTTGCATGAGCAGCAGGGAAGCGTGTGCATACGCACTCCATTTGTGCGAGTGGTGCATGCGCACTTGCCTGCCCCTCACACAGAACTATCACCTCTCCTCCCCATCCAGTCCACAAAGCTGGAAATGTTGGGGAACTCTGCTTTAACACATGCATATAGATTTTACTTCTCAGTATGAAGTTCAGCTAATATCCCTGTCTCAATAGCTGGTAGCATCTAGCCAACCTTGACATGCCTACGAAGCAAAGCAAAGCAAGATCGGGTCTGGCTAGTGCTTCAGTGAGCATCTACCAAGAAATCTCAGAGCCACAGACTAGTTGAAAAAGTTTCTGGAAGGAAACAATGGCAGCAATATTTAATGTCTGTGCAGTCCTCAGAAGAGTTTGAGCTTGACTCAAGAACATCAATTTACTTGAAACTGGATATCTTGTGTACTGATTATCTTGATTCATTGTTCATGAATTTTGCATTGATCAACTTTTGCATGTGTTCCTATCAGTTCATTCCAATTTGCTGTAGAAACTACTGGCCTTCTGGTTTACATCTTAAGTATGAATAGTTCATACTTATGGTTTAAATAACTTCAAGCTTTGAGTCGCTGAATCTTTTGTAACTCTCTCCTGGAGTTAACCATTTCCATTAACAGAATCCTCATAAAAAGAAGGTTGCCTATAAATTAAGAAATAACAAACAGACATCAACGTTATTATTATTAGTAGACTGATCTTCCGTGATCCTATCCTGTTCCTTTTAAAAATCATCTGCAATTACAATTGCTAGCAACAAATACATAAACTGGCCCATCTAGTGTGTAAAACCATCTTTCCTTCTGTTGGTCCTGAATCTCTTAAATTTACTTCCTTAGAAAATCTCAAGTTTTAGCACTGGAAGAAACAGAATCGCCCCTCTCTGTGTCCACGTTATCTATGATAAGTATAATTTAATATTCCTATATTAAACTTCCATTTATCCTTCTTCATTCTAATCTTAACGTTCCCAACTGGTGTACTTGTCACTTGTTTCTACTCAGATTACACTACTAAATTTCTTCATACAATACTTAAGAAATAAATTTTACACTCTTGCCTCTCACGAATAACAAGCCAGTAGTCAACTTTACAGTTAGGGTAAATCACAGTTGGTTTACAAGCCTTTCTCCACATGGTCAGTTATCTCTATTACCTGCTCTAAAATATATTTAGACAGTTGCAACTGGGTTTTCTTTTTTATGTTACTGAACATCTATCAAAAATGCAGCTGCAACATGACCTTGAGAGAAGACAAACCATACTTTAATAAGTTCTCCACATGCTCTAAAGCATCTTTTTGCTTTCAAATCTTCAGCACTGAACAACACTGTTAGTGGATATTTATTAGAGCCAACACATCACTGAAATTTTGCTACTTAAGCACATCTTCATGCAATATTTAACCATCTGTGTGGTGTGCACATTTGACTCTCAACGACTCTTAAATCCAATTGCTGAAACGTGGCTGCAATTCCAATAATTGTTTCTGGCTATATCACTTGATACCTATCCAACTTTGCCCAAGAAAGTTTAAAGCAACCTAGATGGAAGAAATGCTGTACTTACCATCAGAATCTAGATTTTCCAGATATTATTTTAATTTGTTGGTGTTAATGTGTATGCTGTTAAAACACTTTTCTTAATTGCAACTACAGTCTTCTTATTGGCTGGGCTGATGTCAGTTCTTCACAATAGATCAGATTAAGAAGCAGACACCACTAGAATTATCCTTTATTGATAAAATAACAGAATTCTGCCAGTCCGATTATGCTTTATAATCCCTCCCTCTTACATCCCAATGAATATTTATTTTATTATGTTATTTTTACAAATAACTCAAGGTGATGAGCATATCCGACACATCTTCTTCCTCCCCAAAGCAACAATCCTGTGAGATAGTTGAAGTGAATTGGACTGGGAAAGAATGACTAGTCCAAGGTCACACAGCTGGCTTTCATGGCTAAGCGGGACTAGAACTCACAGTCTCCTGTTTCTAGCTTGGTGCCTTAACCACTAGACCAAACTGAATCAGCGGGGAATTGAGGTTCAGTTCCTTGTAAATATTCTTGTTGCCCAGGACTTCAGGAATTTTTCAGGCCTCTTTGCTTAAATCAGCGGTTCTCAACCTGTGGGTCGCGACCCTTTTGAGGGTCGAATGACGCTTTCACAGGGGTCGCCTAAGACCATCGGAAAAGACATATTTCCGATGGTCTTAGGAACCGAGACACCGCTTCTCTATCCGGCTGCCGTCACCCTCCTCCTCCACCAGCTCCTCTGTCTCCAGGCGCCCTTCTCCAACAGCTCCTGTTCCTGTCGCTGCAGCGTCATTGCGCGTGCCCCCGATGCCGCCCTGTGCCGGCTCAGCTGCATGGGCGGCCGAGCCGAGCCGGGTCTGGGCTGTTGTTGGCGCTGCCGCTAGGCTGCTCTGCCCCTGCCACTGCTGCTAGCTGGGCTGAGCTGCGGTCCCAAGCCGGTTCCCACGCCTCCTGTTGCCCAGCCCCGCTCTGCCCCGGCTGCCCTCCGCGCCGGAGCTTCCCCCGCACCGCCTGGCCTGCCTCCCTCACCTTCGGAGGCTGCCTTGGCCCTCTGGCACCTGACGCGGCCCTGGGGCTGGCGGGCAGGAGCGGCTCCTTCCCAGCTCACCGGGCTCCGGGCCTCGGAAGTGGCCAGGCGGCGGGGAAGAGGGCAAGGCAGCGGCAATGCCCGCATGTGCGTCGGAGGCCAGCCGGCCGGGTGGGGAGAAGCGGTGCCTTTTGAGCAGGAGCTGGCGCTCCGGCTGCGCCCCTCTCGCATGCGACAAGTCGGGGAAGGATCGTGGTGAAGGGCTGCGCAGCGTGGAAAGGGGCTCCCGTAACCCCGCCGCTGCGATGGTGCTCAGGAGGCTGGAGGGGCAGGCAGGTCCCAGGGGACAGCTGGGAGAGGGCAAGAGGTGCCGGGATGAGGATGGGGGGCTCCAGGTTGGCGCATGCGAGAGGGCAGCCGGCGGCTCCGAGGTCACGGATCCTCCGCGCGGCTTCCAAGGCCCCGGAGGTGCTGCTGCTTGGCTCTCCGCCAGGCTCTCCGCCAGACTACCATCTCCAGCAACTGTGGAATGCTGGGAGTTGCAGTTCATCACAATCTGGGAAAACATGACTCTCCAAAGATCAATCCTTCCTTCCTTCCATCCATCTCCTTCCCCTTCAATCTCTCTCTCCTTCCTTCCTTCCCCCTTCAATCTCCTTCCTTCTCCATCTCCTTCCTTTCCCCTTCAATCTTCTTTCCTTCCATCTCCATCCCTTCCCCTTCAATCTCTTTCTCTTTCCTTCCTTCCTTTCCCCTTCAATCTCCTTCCTTCTCCATCTCCTTCCTTTCCCCTTCAATCTTCCTTCCTTCCCCTTCCCTCCCTCCCAACATTTTTGAGCAAGGAAGAGTAAGCTTCTCCAGCGAGCATTGCTATATTGTTTTTGTGATTAATCACTATGCTTTAATTATGTTCAATTCGTAACAATGAAAATACACCCTGCATATCAAATATTTACATTACGATTCATAACAGTAGCAAAATTACAGTTATGAAGTAGCAACGAAAATAATTTTATGGTTGGGGGTCACCACAACATGAGGAACTGTATTAAAGGGTTGCGGCATTAGGAAGGTTGAGAACCACTGACTTAAATAATGGTTCTTGTCTCTCTTAAGTTTCTACATCCACACAAGTTCTTGGCAAACCAAGAATATTTTCAATTTCTATCATACAGTATGAACAAACTTCTTGTTTCATAATGAAATACGTCAAGCCTTAAGGCATACAAGATACAATGAACTCAGCAATCCCTGGAGCACCTGCTAAGCTAGCTTCATGTTTGGTTTTTATTCTAGTTTTGTTTCTAAATTTTGTCTACTGCTTTCATTAGAATGCCACTTTGCTGCAGTTTTGCATACCTTTTATAATGGATTTTAGATTGCCATTATATTAACCCTTTTGTATAGGCATTCTTTTTCCAACAGAATTATTGATAATGAGTGAACAAAAATTGGACAAAAGGTAGCAATGTGTTGTGAGCAAATACACATAAGCTGAAGGAATAGCTATTATTACATTGGAAGAGATTCTGAATTAAAAAGCTAGGTAGCTAAGCAACAGCTAGCTTCCATCTGTGAATAGTTTTTTGTTATAAGCTTTATAGTTGGAATGGAATCATTATCCCGTGGAATTTCAAAACAGTTAACAGAGCTGAGTTCTGTGCATTGTAATTAAGGAAAGGATACAATAGATTGGACTGGATTGGTCTGCGGGGATCTCGAATGGAAAACATCCAAGACTTCCAGCAAATTCTTTTTCATATATCACACAGCCCAGTTATTGCTAGTATTGTCTAAAAAGGGGGACCATACAGAAATAGCAGCAATTAGACATATACATTATAATTCCTGTGTAGAAGGCAAGATTAAAGCAACCTTGGGCAGTCAAACATCATAAACAGAAAGCTATGCCTTGAGTTCAAGGGACTTTAGATTTTTCACAAATGATTCAACAGATCTATACCCCTAAAATAAATTCTAAAATGGGTTCTGTAAACTGTATATCAAGCTTAATGATTCCACAACCCCTGGAGATACTAAATGGATTTGTGTGAACCCTGTTCAATGAGTAACTCTTATTGAAATGCTAAATGCCACCCCAGAAGTCAGCAGCTGACAGAGATCCACTAAATTTAAGATGATCCTTCCTGAAACGGAAAAGATGATAGGAGAAGGGGAAAAGCCACAAAGAGAAAAATGCTATGCCGGAGCAGCCTTCCACAGGCAGCTGAAATCAATCCTGCAAATGTTCTCCTTTTTAGTAACGGCCTACATCTGGCATTTTTACAGAATCCACACCCTGGAAATAGTGTGTGTGTGATTTAATATGCATATGTACACACACACACACACACACACACACACACACACACACAAGAAGTACCCTCTTTCTGTCTCTTTCTACATACAACAGCACAAGCGACAACGTGTTAATTAGGCACACCAGGACTTATTTAGATTGCAATCCTACACAGGACTTACCTCTGAATTGTACTGCTACACTCTAGAATTACAAATTAAATATCTCATGGTCTTTCATTAATGGAATAATTGCAATATGCTAAAATTATTTTAATTAGAACTGTCAAAATTTCTTTGCCAATATAGGTGAGGATAGTCCTTCAACTAGGCTGTACAATATTTATGGCCTGTAGATACGCCAAACAAATAACTAAAATCTTTACAGCAGTAAAGTAGTATGATAGCTATATTAGAACATTGAATTTTCATCATTTGTTATCCACTGAAAATTGCTTATCTCTTATGTAACTCCAAATCAATGTAATCCAAAGGAAACTTTTTGTACATGAAGAATTATCTAAAACTTCAAGATACCTGAACCATTTGGATAATTCTGCTTAAAAAGCTTATTAAATACTAGAACCATTAAATTAATGTGAAATATTGGCTGAGCATTCTTGTGTTGGATACATTAGAAATTAATGTTTTTCTGGTGAAAACTTGAGATGTCTGAGCTTCTCAATTAAATTGTCAATGCAACATAAATGATTTAGAAAGAAAATCTGCCATCCATCAGTTATATACATATACATATATATATATATATATATATATATATATATATATATATATATATATATATATATATATATATATATATATATATATATATATATATATATATATATATATATATATATATATATATATATATATATATACATACATACATACATACATACATACATATATATATATATATATATATATACATACATACATATATATATATATATATATATATGTTTAAAATTGTTGACAAAGAAATAAGGGATTTCTGATATAGCTATTTCGAGTTTCTTAACTCTCTTCAGTCAGAACTCACCCTTCTGGGATTCGAACCTGGGCAGTCTGCATGCTAAGCAGATGCTTTAACCTATTGAGCCACAAGTTCTCTCCCGCTTTGTCAGTAGTCAGGGAGTAAGGATATGTGTCAAGTGTTTATTTTTTAGATTGCACCCTGTAAACCCAAATATGGGAGGAAGGAATCATTCTTTCCTTTTGCTTGTTTCAGCTCAACCCAGAGCCATCTTGCAAGCACAAATATATATATGTTGTTTAAAATTGTTGACAAAGAAATAAGGGATTTCTGATATAGCTATTTCGAGTTTCTTAACTCTCTTCAGTCAGAACTCACCCTTCTGGGATTCGAACCTGGGCAGTCTGCATGCTAAGCAGATGCTTTAACCTATTGAGCCACAAGTTCTCTCCCGCTTTGTCAGTAGTCAGGGAGTAAGGATATGTGTCAAGTGTTTATTTTTTAGATTGCACCCTGTAAACCCAAATATGGGAGGAAGGAATCATTCTTTCCTTTTGCTTGTTTCAGCTCAACCCAGAGCCATCTTGCAAGCACAAATATATATATGTTGTTTAAAATTGTTTAAACAATTTACAGGGTGCAATCTTACTCCCTGACTACTGACAAAGCGGGAGAGAACTTGTGGCTCAATAGGTTAAAGCATCTGCTTAGCATGCAGACTGCCCAGGTTCGAATCCCAGAAGGGTGAGTTCTGACTGAAGAGAGTTAAGAAACTCGAAATAGCTATATCAGAAATCCCTTATTTCTTTGTCAACAATTTTAAACAACATATATATATTTGTGCTTGCAAGATGGCTCTGGGTTGAGCTGAAACAAGCAAAAGGAAAGAATGATTCCTTCCTCCCATATTTGGGTTTACAGGGTGCAATCTAAAAAATAAACACTTGACACATATCCTTACTCCCTGACTACTGACAAAGCGGGAGAGAACTTGTGGCTCAATAGGTTAAAGCATCTGCTTAGCATGCAGACTGCCCAGGTTCGAATCCCAGAAGGGTGAGTTCTGACTGAAGAGAGTTAAGAAACTCGAAATAGCTATATCAGAAATCCCTTATTTCTTTGTCAACAATTTTAAACAACATATATATATTTGTGCTTGCAAGATGGCTCTGGGTTGAGCTGAAACAAGCAAAAGGAAAGAATGATTCCTTCCTCCCATATTTGGGTTTACAGGGTGCAATCTAAAAAATAAACACTTGACACATATCCTTACTCCCTGACTACTGACAAAGCGGGAGAGAACTTGTGGCTCAATAGGTTAAAGCATCTGCTTAGCATGCAGACTGCCCAGGTTCGAATCCCAGAAGGGTGAGTTCTGACTGAAGAGAGTTAAGAAACTCGAAATAGCTATATCAGAAATCCCTTATTTCTTTGTCAACAATTTTAAACAACATATATATATTTGTGCTTGCAAGATGGCTCTGGGTTGAGCTGAAACAAGCAAAAGGAAAGAATGATTCCTTCCTCCCATATTTGGGTTTACAGGGTGCAATCTAAAAAATAAACACTTGACACATATCCTTACTCCCTGACTACTGACAAAGCGGGAGAGAACTTGTGGCTCAATAGGTTAAAGCATCTGCTTAGCATGCAGACTGCCCAGGTTCGAATCCCAGAAGGGTGAGTTCTGACTGAAGAGAGTTAAGAAACTCGAAATAGCTATATCAGAAATCCCTTATTTCTTTGTCAACAATTTTAAACAACATATATATATTTGTGCTTGCAAGATGGCTCTGGGTTGAGCTGAAACAAGCAAAAGGAAAGAATGATTCCTTCCTCCCATATTTGGGTTTACAGGGTGCAATCTAAAAAATAAACACTTGACACATATCCTTACTCCCTGACTACTGACAAAGCGGGAGAGAACTTGTGGCTCAATAGGTTAAAGCATCTGCTTAGCATGCAGACTGCCCAGGTTCGAATCCCAGAAGGGTGAGTTCTGACTGAAGAGAGTTAAGAAACTCGAAATAGCTATATCAGAAATCCCTTATTTCTTTGTCAACAATTTTAAACAACATATATATATTTGTGCTTGCAAGATGGCTCTGGGTTGAGCTGAAACAAGCAAAAGGAAAGAATGATTCCTTCCTCCCATATTTGGGTTTACAGGGTGCAATCTAAAAAATAAACACTTGACACATATCCTTACTCCCTGACTACTGACAAAGCGGGAGAGAACTTGTGGCTCAATAGGTTAAAGCATCTGCTTAGCATGCAGACTGCCCAGGTTCGAATCCCAGAAGGGTGAGTTCTGACTGAAGAGAGTTAAGAAACTCGAAATAGCTATATCAGAAATCCCTTATTTCTTTGTCAACAATTTTAAACAACATATATATATTTGTGCTTGCAAGATGGCTCTGGGTTGAGCTGAAACAAGCAAAAGGAAAGAATGATTCCTTCCTCCCATATTTGGGTTTACAGGGTGCAATCTAAAAAATAAACACTTGACACATATCCTTACTCCCTGACTACTGACAAAGCGGGAGAGAACTTGTGGCTCAATAGGTTAAAGCATCTGCTTAGCATGCAGACTGCCCAGGTTCGAATCCCAGAAGGGTGAGTTCTGACTGAAGAGAGTTAAGAAACTCGAAATAGCTATATCAGAAATCCCTTATTTCTTTGTCAACAATTTTAAACAACATATATATATTTGTGCTTGCAAGATGGCTCTGGGTTGAGCTGAAACAAGCAAAAGGAAAGAATGATTCCTTCCTCCCATATTTGGGTTTACAGGGTGCAATCTAAAAAATAAACACTTGACACATATCCTTACTCCCTGACTACTGACAAAGCGGGAGAGAACTTGTGGCTCAATAGGTTAAAGCATCTGCTTAGCATGCAGACTGCCCAGGTTCGAATCCCAGAAGGGTGAGTTCTGACTGAAGAGAGTTAAGAAACTCGAAATAGCTATATCAGAAATCCCTTATTTCTTTGTCAACAATTTTAAACAACATATATATATTTGTGCTTGCAAGATGGCTCTGGGTTGAGCTGAAACAAGCAAAAGGAAAGAATGATTCCTTCCTCCCATATTTGGGTTTACAGGGTGCAATCTAAAAAATAAACACTTGACACATATCCTTACTCCCTGACTACTGACAAAGCGGGAGAGAACTTGTGGCTCAATAGGTTAAAGCATCTGCTTAGCATGCAGACTGCCCAGGTTCGAATCCCAGAAGGGTGAGTTCTGACTGAAGAGAGTTAAGAAACTCGAAATAGCTATATCAGAAATCCCTTATTTCTTTGTCAACAATTTTAAACAACATATATATATATTTGTGCTTGCAAGATGGCTCTGGGTTGAGCTGAAACAAGCAAAAGGAAAGAATGATTCCTTCCTCCCATATTTGGGTTTACAGGGTGCAATCTAAAAAATAAACACTTGACACATATCCTTACTCCCTGACTACTGACAAAGCGGGAGAGAACTTGTGGCTCAATAGGTTAAAGCATCTGCTTAGCATGCAGACTGCCCAGGTTCGAATCCCAGAAGGGTGAGTTCTGACTGAAGAGAGTTAAGAAACTCGAAATAGCTATATCAGAAATCCCTTATTTCTTTGTCAACAATTTTAAACAACATATATATATTTGTGCTTGCAAGATGGCTCTGGGTTGAGCTGAAACAAGCAAAAGGAAAGAATGATTCCTTCCTCCCATATTTGGGTTTACAGGGTGCAATCTAAAAAATAAACACTTGACACATATCCTTACTCCCTGACTACTGACAAAGCGGGAGAGAACTTGTGGCTCAATAGGTTAAAGCATCTGCTTAGCATGCAGACTGCCCAGGTTCGAATCCCAGAAGGGTGAGTTCTGACTGAAGAGAGTTAAGAAACTCGAAATAGCTATATCAGAAATCCCTTATTTCTTTGTCAACAATTTTAAACAACATATATATATTTGTGCTTGCAAGATGGCTCTGGGTTGAGCTGAAACAAGCAAAAGGAAAGAATGATTCCTTCCTCCCATATTTGGGTTTACAGGGTGCAATCTAAAAAATAAACACTTGACACATATCCTTACTCCCTGACTACTGACAAAGCGGGAGAGAACTTGTGGCTCAATAGGTTAAAGCATCTGCTTAGCATGCAGACTGCCCAGGTTCGAATCCCAGAAGGGTGAGTTCTGACTGAAGAGAGTTAAGAAACTCGAAATAGCTATATCAGAAATCCCTTATTTCTTTGTCAACAATTTTAAACAACATATATATATTTGTGCTTGCAAGATGGCTCTGGGTTGAGCTGAAACAAGCAAAAGGAAAGAATGATTCCTTCCTCCCATATTTGGGTTTACAGGGTGCAATCTAAAAAATAAACACTTGACACATATCCTTACTCCCTGACTACTGACAAAGCGGGAGAGAACTTGTGGCTCAATAGGTTAAAGCATCTGCTTAGCATGCAGACTGCCCAGGTTCGAATCCCAGAAGGGTGAGTTCTGACTGAAGAGAGTTAAGAAACTCGAAATAGCTATATCAGAAATCCCTTATTTCTTTGTCAACAATTTTAAACAACATATATATATTTGTGCTTGCAAGATGGCTCTGGGTTGAGCTGAAACAAGCAAAAGGAAAGAATGATTCCTTCCTCCCATATTTGGGTTTACAGGGTGCAATCTAAAAAATAAACACTTGACACATATCCTTACTCCCTGACTACTGACAAAGCGGGAGAGAACTTGTGGCTCAATAGGTTAAAGCATCTGCTTAGCATGCAGACTGCCCAGGTTCGAATCCCAGAAGGGTGAGTTCTGACTGAAGAGAGTTAAGAAACTCGAAATAGCTATATCAGAAATCCCTTATTTCTTTGTCAACAATTTTAAACAACATATATATATTTGTGCTTGCAAGATGGCTCTGGGTTGAGCTGAAACAAGCAAAAGGAAAGAATGATTCCTTCCTCCCATATTTGGGTTTACAGGGTGCAATCTAAAAAATAAACACTTGACACATATCCTTACTCCCTGACTACTGACAAAGCGGGAGAGAACTTGTGGCTCAATAGGTTAAAGCATCTGCTTAGCATGCAGACTGCCCAGGTTCGAATCCCAGAAGGGTGAGTTCTGACTGAAGAGAGTTAAGAAACTCGAAATAGCTATATCAGAAATCCCTTATTTCTTTGTCAACAATTTTAAACAACATATATATATATTTGTGCTTGCAAGATGGCTCTGGGTTGAGCTGAAACAAGCAAAAGGAAAGAATGATTCCTTCCTCCCATATTTGGGTTTACAGGGTGCAATCTAAAAAATAAACACTTGACACATATCCTTACTCCCTGACTACTGACAAAGCGGGAGAGAACTTGTGGCTCAATAGGTTAAAGCATCTGCTTAGCATGCAGACTGCCCAGGTTCGAATCCCAGAAGGGTGAGTTCTGACTGAAGAGAGTTAAGAAACTCGAAATAGCTATATCAGAAATCCCTTATTTCTTTGTCAACAATTTTAAACAACATATATATATTTGTGCTTGCAAGATGGCTCTGGGTTGAGCTGAAACAAGCAAAAGGAAAGAATGATTCCTTCCTCCCATATTTGGGTTTACAGGGTGCAATCTAAAAAATAAACACTTGACACATATCCTTACTCCCTGACTACTGACAAAGCGGGAGAGAACTTGTGGCTCAATAGGTTAAAGCATCTGCTTAGCATGCAGACTGCCCAGGTTCGAATCCCAGAAGGGTGAGTTCTGACTGAAGAGAGTTAAGAAACTCGAAATAGCTATATCAGAAATCCCTTATTTCTTTGTCAACAATTTTAAACAACATATATATATTTGTGCTTGCAAGATGGCTCTGGGTTGAGCTGAAACAAGCAAAAGGAAAGAATGATTCCTTCCTCCCATATTTGGGTTTACAGGGTGCAATCTAAAAAATAAACACTTGACACATATCCTTACTCCCTGACTACTGACAAAGCGGGAGAGAACTTGTGGCTCAATAGGTTAAAGCATCTGCTTAGCATGCAGACTGCCCAGGTTCGAATCCCAGAAGGGTGAGTTCTGACTGAAGAGAGTTAAGAAACTCGAAATAGCTATATCAGAAATCCCTTATTTCTTTGTCAACAATTTTAAACAACATATATATATTTGTGCTTGCAAGATGGCTCTGGGTTGAGCTGAAACAAGCAAAAGGAAAGAATGATTCCTTCCTCCCATATTTGGGTTTACAGGGTGCAATCTAAAAAATAAACACTTGACACATATCCTTACTCCCTGACTACTGACAAAGCGGGAGAGAACTTGTGGCTCAATAGGTTAAAGCATCTGCTTAGCATGCAGACTGCCCAGGTTCGAATCCCAGAAGGGTGAGTTCTGACTGAAGAGAGTTAAGAAACTCGAAATAGCTATATCAGAAATCCCTTATTTCTTTGTCAACAATTTTAAACAACATATATATATTTGTGCTTGCAAGATGGCTCTGGGTTGAGCTGAAACAAGCAAAAGGAAAGAATGATTCCTTCCTCCCATATTTGGGTTTACAGGGTGCAATCTAAAAAATAAACACTTGACACATATCCTTACTCCCTGACTACTGACAAAGCGGGAGAGAACTTGTGGCTCAATAGGTTAAAGCATCTGCTTAGCATGCAGACTGCCCAGATTCGAATCCCAGAAGGGTGAGTTCTGACTGAAGAGAGTTAAGAAACTCGAAATAGCTATATCAGAAATCCCTTATTTCTTTGTCAACAATTTTAAACAACATATATATATTTGTGCTTGCAAGATGGCTCTGGGTTGAGCTGAAACAAGCAAAAGGAAAGAATGATTCCTTCCTCCCATATTTGGGTTTACAGGGTGCAATCTAAAAAATAAACACTTGACACATATCCTTACTCCCTGACTACTGACAAAGCGGGAGAGAACTTGTGGCTCAATAGGTTAAAGCATCTGCTTAGCATGCAGACTGCCCAGGTTCGAATCCCAGAAGGGTGAGTTCTGACTGAAGAGAGTTAAGAAACTCGAAATAGCTATATCAGAAATCCCTTATTTCTTTGTCAACAATTTTAAACAACATATATATATTTGTGCTTGCAAGATGGCTCTGGGTTGAGCTGAAACAAGCAAAAGGAAAGAATGATTCCTTCCTCCCATATTTGGGTTTACAGGGTGCAATCTAAAAAATAAACACTTGACATATATATATATATATATATATATATATATATATATATATATATATATATATATATATATATATATATATATATATATATATATATATATATATATATATATATATATATATATATATATATATATATATATATATATATATATATATATAACTCATATATGTAACAGTATAATCTAGTGCTTTAGCAGTTAGTGAACTATTTGCAATTTTAATTTTATTAAGTGATAGTGCACTTCAGTGGAAATCAACAATTGAATTTTAATTTAAAATACTAGAAAGCTAAAGGAAAGCTAGTAATTTCTATTTATTTGATCTGGAAGGAAGAACTGGAATGTTCTATTTTGGAAAATCAAATATTTAAAAAAACATGAACTTTCTATGATTTAACAATGACATTAATTCAACAGAAAATATTATTTCAGGATAGACATTAGAATATGTTGGCAATGTAAGAAATGTGATAGTTCTTTAACTCACATGATTTGGTCTTGTTCTGTAAATAGTTTTGTGCTGGTTTCAAATTAATAGGCATATTCACAGAAATTTGGGAAGAAATATTATATTTAGGGCTGTTTATGTGTTGTTCTATTATAATCCTGAATATGGAATCTGATATCTTATGAAGAATTTTGGGTTTTTTAGAGTTTAGGAACAGCAAAGAGGATAATGTCACATAACTGGAAAGAAAAGCTGTTGATGTTTGTTGACATGTGTTAGGATATTCTTTTGCTTTTGCTTTAGTTTGTGGGAAAGGAAAGGAAAGGAAAGGAAAGGAAAGGAAAGGAAAGGAAAGGAAAGGAAAGGAAAGGAAAGGAAAGGAAAGGAAAGGAAAGGAAAGGAAAGGAAAGGAAAGGAAAGGAAAGGAAGGGAAGGGAAGGGAAGGGAAAGGAAAGGAAAGGAAAGGAAAGGAAGGGAAGGGAAGGGAAGGGAAGGGAAAGGAAAGGAAAGGAAAGGAAAGGAAAGGAAAGGAAAGGAAAGGAAAGGAAAGGAAAGGAAAGGAAAGGAAAGGAAAGGAAAGGAAAGGAAAGGAAAGGAAAATGATTTCCACAAACATTTTGTCCAAATTATATAAGCATGCTACAATCACAGTTCGGATTGTGTACTCTATGGGAAAGTAATAGAATGCTAGTTAAATGAAGGTTGGACATTTATTTATTTATTTAATATATATGCCGATTAAAATATTAAAGCATCATATCAATACATAGTAATATTAAATTAGCTTAAAATGAACAAAGATGGAGGGAAGGGAGCAAGATACACATGGGTCTTATGTTAGTGGGTTAACCATCTCCAGAATGAGGCAGGCCAGTTGGCAGAGCCAGGACTTCAGGCCAAAAGGACAGGTGAGGATCTCACCTTGGGGGACAGGATTCCTTTTCAGAGGTGGAGAATTCATCTTTATTATGTAAAGTGTTTGATTCATCAATTTGAATCAAAAATTCTTCCCTATTAAACTGTTTATGAGCAAAAACTCACAAAGAAAGCTGCGCAAACAATCTTCCTTCATTTTCTTTCTTTACTTCTGTCTATGTAATAATATTTCAACAAACAACTGTAGCTGCAAGTATTAGCTGAGATTTCCTGAGGCCAAACTCCTTCTTCAATAAATCAGTCTTTCAAATGTATCTCAGATGAACAGTTCTCACCAGAAGATTATTTAGCCCAGTGTTTTCAACTTTATGGAGACATTAAAAAAACAAAACCCAATGTAGGTCCTGGGCTCTTGTTCAAAATGGCTGCCATATTGTGTTGCCATACAGAAGACATGAGGGAAACCACAAACAACAATTTCATAAAGAAGAATGGGAGACACACAGGCACAAATGTATAATTTATTTATTTATCCCATCTTTCTACTCTCAAAAATACTCAACTGAAAAAAAAACCCCAGAATATAAAAAGTTCAAAACGGACATTCAATGTAATACAAGATAATTATGAGTTGGAAGTTTGATGAAAAAGTTGCCATTTTACAGATAATCAGAGAGCTTTTAAAAAAACAAGGACCAAGCAAATCTCCCAGGGAAGTCTTTCTAATGCTGGGAACAAGACAAGGAAAGGTTTGTTCAGAAACAAAAGGATAATCAATGGCAGTTGCAAGATTCATCCATACCTATGACGTGCCCCAACTTTGGAGTCCACAACACAAGGACACCCCCATCAAGCTCTATCAGATCTGAACAGATCTGAGTTTCAGCAAGATATGTAGCAGAAGTAATGATATAAACTGTCCCATCCTTCACTATGTATGTGACACAATCACTAGTAATTTGAAAGACGTTTTCACATACCTCAAGTATAAGAGAGAAAACAGAGCCATCTTTTGCAGAAGAAAATTATTTAGATATTTATTGCAAGGAGATTTTCATCCCAGTATTTCTTGGGTTCTATTTTCTAAAAACATGGTGTGCCTTCAGAGTTGCAACTTATTTTGCCAATAAAACATGAAAAATCACTTGCGCTCACTTCTTTTCATGCCTGAAAATAAGACTGCATCTCAAGAGCACCAGAAGGAATGCCTAACAATTATGTACTTGATGGAGTATGAATTAACCTTCTACTTAAGCAAGTATAATTCCCTTGCTTAACAGAAACACACAACCCTTCGCCCTCAAAAGTTAATGTGCCAGAAACTTGGGAACCTTTGTACAATGAACAAGGCTACATTGCTCTACCTATTTAACACCAACGACCACTACTGAGTCTATTTCCTGTTTGTTTTGGTTCGTACTGGAAAGTGAAATAATTCTGTGAAAGATCCGCTTTCTAAATAATTTAAGAGAACAGGGTTAGATGAAATGGCATTGATGACCATCGTTTTGATATCTTCCTTCTTTTTTACTCATCAGTTCTGTCCGGATAGACCTGGCTGTTACATGGGTATAGCATCATGTTATACAATAAAAGGATAAATAAGGAATCACCAACATAACATCTGTTTGAGATTACATGTTGGATCAAATGTGATTAATACATGCATTGGTCGGAGGGTTATTTTTATTTCACTTAAGATAAGATAACCTTTATTGTATTTTTTTTTTTAACTGTGGGCACACTGGCACACACTAAAAATGAAATTCTGTTGCCTGCTCTCAAAAGTGCAGCACCTAGAATGGCAAAAGCCATTACACTGATTACATTGATCAAATATAAATCAAACATACATACAAATCAACACATTACAAGTATTAGCAGCAGCATTCTCAGTCAATATAGGTTTGTAACTATCAGTTATACTGTTTGGCTTGTCTTTAAAAGAAATGAAACTGTTCAAGAAAAGAAAGTTAGTAAAACTCAGATTTCTTAAAGATTTTTCTCTTGCTGCAATTTCTGTATTAAACAGTACAAAAGCATCCATCTTCAAGGAATCATTCCTCACATTCCACACTTGTGAATAACATTTCAAATTCTGTTGGAACGTGACTTGAAAGAGAATCTTGACTTACATTAAACTTCTCATCGGGAGAATTTCCCCATGCTTTCTAAACCTATTTCCCAGTATTTCAGTATTTGCAACCTATTTGTCATGACAGTATTTCATCATTGATCTATAGGATGATACTAAATGTGGTAAGCCTCAAACAGGCAAATCATTTGCCAAGCAAAATGAAATAATGAATTTAATTCTAACAGCTGGCATTCTGTTTTCCAACATCAAGACAGATTTAAATTTTCATGAGCATGATTTAAGATGCCATATGTAGGACTGAAAAGCACCTCTAGTGGTGCTACTTATTTTTTATCTGATGAGTCAGACTTATAGTATTATGCACAATTTTACATCTCATGTTCAAATCAGATAGCAGGCTATTGTTCTTAAGGAAGGATAGAAGAGGTAGATATACCACAACATTTTGACAATCTGGTAAATAACCAGTTGCCCACATTGACTAAGAACTGCCTCTAAGAAATTAGGCAAGAACTTCCAATGGATAATTCCTTTCTGCTATGCCAAGAATACTCTCAAACAAATATCCTCGTTGTTTTTTTTCAAAATATAGAAGAAAATAAAAAAAAGTTTAAAAATTGCTCTCAGATCTGCTGCCACTTAAACCTTTAAATAGAAATGATCCTTGGCTCCATTTGTTGAGAAAGGTATGGTTTTATTAGAAGTCAAACGTATTTCAGGAACTGAGAATTGCATGCCAAAAGCCCCATGTTAAACTTTCCCCTCCCTTAGCTACCTCTCATCGCCTACCCTATGCAACCAGTCAAGTTCAGGCAGGATATTTTTGTAATGGTCAGACCATGTACAGGAAGGTATGCAGCTGGTATGCCAGGTGCCTTGAAGCAGGGTCTCAAGGAGATGCAGAATCTACTTTCATTTTCCCCTTGCTTTCTCCCTCCTCCCTCCCTATGGCAGTCTGTCACCGTACTGTAGCAAAGCATAAGCATAAGATGGCAACTGACAATTGTTTTAATTGGGTGTCCCTACTTCCACTAACAAATACAGAAGCAGAAAAGAAAGCATACGATCTACTCAACCACATTTTCTCATCCTTTCACAGCAATTAGTCAGAAGCTACTGGCTATGACAAAACAACACAGAGGGTTCCACTGTATTCTGAAATTTCTGCTTCTCCTGCTTCTGTATTCTTAGGAGAAACAAATCCTGTTAAGTCACATTAAAAGCACTGTAAATCCTCACGTATTTCACCTCCTCTTTCATGATTTAGCTCACAACAAATTAGGTCCTGTTTGATTTTTATTTCTGTATTTCCTAACTTTCCATGTTATTTACTCTTTTCACAGCCCAATGGCAAATTTATACATTCACCCCATTTCAAGATCATTCCTAATTCATCTTATATGTTCTCACTGTAGTAGACAAGTAAAAACCATTCCCTTCAAACAGATCAAATACTTATTGTTGTCTTATTGTGTTTTCCTTGTAAAACATATATAAAGTATTCAACACTTATTATGCATTATAATTTATACATTGACCCAAACCACACCACCAAAGAGTACCTAATGTTTTCTATCCCAAAATTTGAAAAAAAAAAATAAGTGATCTGTATAAATCTTCAAAAATATTCAGTTTAAATGAATTAATTATTTCCTGTGCACATTCAGATTCTGGTAGACTCAGTAGCTGAATCTTGAATTCTTTTTGCTCTTCACTTTTAGACTTTTAGATAATGTTTGAGATGCTTCCACCTTACAGAAAAGTAAAGGTGTATTCTAGTTATTCATGATGGCTGCACAGTCAACAAAAACGCAAGAGGTAAATAATGTATACATAACCTTCAGATCAGATTTTTTCACATTTGCATTTAATTTTTGTCCACCCCATGTGGATATCAATAAAGAGAGGTAATTAATAATAGGATGAATTGGTTTTGTATTATTCAGTCATTAAGTAAATTTTCTCACTATGATATGAAAAATGTCAGCTATTTAATTAGCACACCTCCTTAGCCTGAAATCTCCTCCTACATTCACACTAACATTTTAGTGTTGGACTGCAGGGGATAAACACTAGCAATTAAGTTTGCTATGGGACTTTAAAATAATTAATAGAAGCCCTGAAACAATTATCATGAGTGACATTCTCATATTAAGAAAAAAAATTCATTCTTGTTTGGAAGAAAGCTTGTGGCCATGGCTGATGACAAAGCTTGAGAGGCATCTCATTAATATTACCTCAAGTGGAAACCTGTGTTGCAAGAGAATAAGTTATCTTTCTCTTTGTCTTCTACTGGCAATAGAAGACTTTTTTTAAAGCACTCTTTGGGGCTCTATTGTGTTTATGTCTATTCATTTGCATTGAATATAACCTTTGTATAGCAAAATAGAAGTCACATCTAAGAAAATGAACCCTGGGGAAAAGCCTATCTAAAGTGAAATCCTGCAGACAGAAAACTGTGGGCTTTTCAATTTCTTTTGTTTATGGAGGAGAAAACCCACTAAAATTATTTTCTAAGGAAGCCATCATTCGTTGGAGATTGGAAAAAGTACCAGCATAATCCAAAAATTGAGTTTATCAAAGAGTGGGTGGTATATGCAGATGTGTGCATGAGAGAGAGAATGATTGCTATATATGTACCACCATGTACGGTAAGCCAATAGAACAGGCATTGTCAGCATTATTACTGGGGCCTAATGTTAATCTTTTAGGTCATTCTCGTGAGGAAAATCAGACCTATAGCTTGGTTTTAACACTTCTGTACTGAGAACTGTAAGCTGCTGACTTACCAAATTCTTACTACTACTTACTGTTAAGCCAATATTTTGAAATAGATTCCTCTGCTCTCAGCTACAGTAGACATATATCTCTCCAATGCTAAGCTACACTGGAATACTGGAGTACTATTGAGGTCATTAATGCTTATATGCACATATTTTGAGTCTACGCCTACACAATTTAGGAAGTGATTTGCATATTCCCCATATACTGGCAAGAAATAAGTCACTGGAGAGACCTGCATAATATTGATGGTTTTGATTACCACCACCACCCTGCCAAAAATGGAAGGGGGGGGGGAAATAAGCCCAAGCAAATGAGAAGCATTTTAACAAATGCAGAGAGTACGACTTAAGTCAAGCAAGAACTTGGGAGACAAATGTAGCATAATGAGTCTCAGAGGAGCAAAGAATAAACGGGGATGGTAGGAAGTTAAAGGCTTAATGGGAAAGTTCTGTTGTAGCAGAGAACAAACGAAGATGACAAGCGCTTACTGGCAAGTGTCATCACACCCTGAAACTGATCAAAATGCTCCAATAGACAAATTATACATCACCAGCTTATATCTCTGACAAGTAGAACTAGGTCCTTAAAAAGCTGATCTCCAAAGTTTAGATGAACTTTAACTTAATTTAACTTGAGGCTATCCTATGGCTTATCATTTTAAAGCAGCGCCTTTAAATGAAGTCTGTAACAAAATGTAAGATTTATAACCCTAAATGTATCCAGTAGATGACATTATTCAGTAGTAAAGGATAAGCATTTTGCACAAATTCAGAAGAATACTTTAAAAGTCTTTTATTCCAAGTGCAAATTCTAAAATTTGAAAATCTAACATTAGCCTAATGTGTTTTTTGAACTGAATTAAGATACATCATCTGTTAATTCATTCCTGTTAGACATTTTCAACGCAGTTAAAATTTACTATTATTTTTCTTAATAGTATTTCTAAGCTACTTTACTCCAAAATATCTTCAAAAAGGAGGTGGCAAAATAATTCTAAATAATTCAATGTTACACTATGCTTTAAATGTGTTATAACCAGATTCCCCATTGTGCAGAATTACAAAGTGTTCTTGTGAATTATCTCTAAATAAATGTGAGACTAATATATTGGTGACTTAAGCTGCAATCTTGTACATATGTCTATAGTACACTATACAGAACACAAGTTTTAATTCTAATTATACATATTCTACTTACGCTTTTTTCATCAGATTGGGAGTTTTTTCTGTTTTAAAATGATGACAAACTAGTCTTACATTAAATTTGTTGAAATAATTAAACACATAAACAGATTAATAATTAATGCACTGTAGACCTATTTTAAGATTAATTGTAAGAACGTTTACTTACATTTATTTAATAGAAACTTTCCAGGATTTTTAATACACATTCCTACAACTAACTAAATTATTTTTGCAATTTATCTGGTAAGATTAACTTAAACAGCCCAAAAGAAAGAATTTAAATATGTAAAGTTTCACAATGCTGACATAACTCTGTTGGGTAATATACCAGCTCAACCATTTAAAAAAAAAGTTCTTTTTTTTTTTTAAAGGAATTCAGATAACATTTTTAAATCTGGTCATTGGATTCTTTTCTTTATCAAGAGTCTTCAGAAACTTGAAAAATACTGGATAATAACAGGTTTCTCATCCTCTCCTCTTTCAAAATTTAAGTCACCATGATAAACTGGGTTCTGTCTGATTTTTATATTTTTATTTCCTATCTTTCCCTAACTTTATTATTTATTCTTTTCCTTACACAACACAAATACCCTGCATAAACCTTAAAAATATTATACTTGCCTAACGTAAGCATTTCCTGGGTTGTTTCTAATTCTAGTGCTCTATAGTTAGTGACTGAATCTTTCCTATTTTGGCTGAAGTTCATCAATAAATTTATTATAACTTATATACTGTTTCATTTCCAGAGACTCAGAGTAATTTACAATATTAATACTAATTAATTAATTAACTAATTAAAGGAGGTTCGTACTGCTTCCTCCCTCCTAGCTTTCCGGAAATTGTTGAAGACGCATTTATGCCGACAGGCTTGGGGCGTATGAACTGCACTCTGCCCCTGGGCCTAGGAATGTCCCTTCATCAGCGACTGCGTGTTGACAGTGATTGTATGTTGTATGAATGTAATTAATTTTATTGTATTGTTATTGTTATTGTAAGCTGCCCTGGGTCCTAGGAGAAGGGCGGCATATAAGTTTAAATAAATAAAATAAATAAATAAAATAATACAATTATAACTAATCAGTCTAGCACACCATTTGAAACAGGATGAACTTACTTATCCCCAAACATCTTTCTCACTTTTTATCAGTGTCTAAAAATGTGGAGAACAGAATAATAGAGTTGGAAGGGACCTTGGAGGTCTTCCAATCCAACACCTGCCCAAACAGGAGACTCTATACCATTCCAGATAAGTGGCTGCCCAGTCTCTACTTTAAAATCTCCAGTGATGGAGCACCACCAACTTCTTAAGGCAAGCCGTTCCGCTGGTTAATTGTTCCCACTGTTAGGAAATTTCTCCTTACTTCTAGGTTGATTCTCTCCTTGTTTAGTTTCCCTCCATTGTTTCTTGTCTTGCCTTCTGGTGCTTTGGAAAATAGGTTGGTCACCTCTTCTTTATGGCAGTCCCTCAAATATTGGAACATTGCTATTGTGTTACTCCTAGTCCTTCTTTTCACTAGACTAGCCATACCCAATTCCTGCAACTGTTCTTCATATGTTTTAGCCTCCAGCCCCCTAATTATTTTTGTTGCTCTTTTCGGCACTCTTTCAAGAATCTTCAGAGAAAATAGACACCATATCTGGGGGCAAGCATCCCAAAGAAGGGGGGCAGGAGGTCATCACTGAGTAGGTTCAAGATAGTGGTCCCTTGGTGGTGGGACCCTTAGCAAATCCTATCTCCCATATCTGATCTCCCACATCCCATATATTATTTCAAGCAGTACTACTCATTTATTACTACCAAGAATAGCTCAACAGAACTACCCGCTAGACTTCTGGAAATACCCCAAGAAGATCCACTTTGGAAACCAAGAAGATCCATTGGGCACTTTGGGCAGATGAAGAGATGCCTTCCTGTAGAGTATGCGGTGCTGGTTAATGCCACATAAGTTATATAATAGAGAAGAATATTTATTTAGAACAGCTACACAAATTATCAGAAAAGTAAAAATAGTAACAAAAACAATAATGAAGAAAAATTACCAAGTACAAAGATCTGCAAATAGAAATAGAAAAACTGTGAAAAAAGAAAGCAAAGATGGTATCAACAGAAATAGGTGCCTTGAGTTCAATCCCAAATATCTGGAGCACTGCTTGAGCTCCTTTGACACTGACAAAATCAACATCAGTCAATCGGCAGCTTTATTTGAAACAGCTTATAGTCTGTGATGATACCTTTAGCACCATCAAGCAACAATATCCCAGGTCCTTGGAAAGAAGGATAAAAATGCTAAATCCAGTCTAAACACTTGGCTGATTGTGCAACCAATCATAATAACGGAAACTGCCAGCTTGTAGTTGACTTCATTAATTGTAAATTCAAAATAAGCCCATAAACTTACATAAAGAATTTATACAGTGCAAGCCAATGGAGATCAATAAAGAAAATAAGCAGATATACATAAGGGAAAAACTAGATGTTAAATGGACTAGTTTGCTCTTTTCTTTTCATTAAAAACAGCCTCAAGGGGAAAGTTTAACCTTTTTTCTAGTAGTAAATCAAGATTTCCCTCAACCCTGACCAAGGAAAGGTTCTGGATTCCATAACTATTCTTCAGGAAGCAGAAAAGCACATACATATAGTCTTGACTGATAAAGAGCTGGGTGAAAGAAGAACATATCTAACTGGAATGTTAACCTACATCTATAGAAATTCCAACCCTAATTTGGAATATACAAAATGAAACAACCCTGACCTCTGGAACCCTCTTTTTGGCCATCGGCTTCTCTTCACCAAGGCTGCACTCCAAAACCCAGATGGGGCCTCGAGTAACTGAAATTTAATTCAGTGAATTAAACATAGAGAATGTGTTTATGTTCCATGTGATTAATATCTTTTTTTCTTTTATCCTTTAAAAATTATCATTTGGTGACAGTGTTGAAGGAGATCTGTAAGAGCTGTATCAAAGGGTTTGGAGCATGACCCAGGTATGATATTGTGCAGATAGAAAACAAGATCATTACCCATTTCTGGGTAGAAAACCAAGCTTAGTCATTATTTCTATTATTTACCTATATTAATTCAGTTTATATATTCACACCTATAATATATACTAAAAAGATAAATTCAGATAAATACACAGAGAGAGAGATAGAGAGATAGAGAGAGAGAGAGACAGAGACAGAAAAAGAGAGAGAGAGACAGAGACAGAAAAAGAGAGACACCATCACACTATCTCCCTTTAAGTTAAGGGACATCATGTAATTGCCAATAAAGGCAAATCATACAATTACTTGTACAGTCTTTATTTTATTTTTTCAAATAAATGCAGTCAAAGCTAAACATTCCCAGATTATGTGTCTTTAGTTGTCTCAGCAATTTGAAAGAACCACTGGCATAAATAGCTATCTTGACTGCATGCATACATTCTGGTATTGCACTAAGATTTATTCTCACAGAATAAAATGATCAAACAAAAAAAGTGTGTGCTTTCCTATGGTAAGATCTTGAATTAAGAATCAAAACTGTTTAAAAGGATTTATAAAAATGCACTCTAAAGGGCAGAGTTTATATGGCTAAATCATTATAGTATATGCTGAAGATTTGAAAGGCAAACCTTCCATTTTCATTAGCAGAGTTTCGGTTACCCTTTCATACAGAGAATAACAACCAATGATTGACACTGCTCAATGCATCTCCAACATGCTATCTCAAAGAGATAGCTATCATCTTCAATGCATACATGTGTTTCTTCAACCTCAACAAAGATAGCAGGACCAGAAGAAAGTTACTTGGAAGACAATAATCTGGGAATGATGGATGAGAAGTGCTTTCAACATTTCTGGCTCTTCTAAATCTTAGAAAGTGGGATTAAATCAAGGTACACAAAGTATACCCCAATTTCATACTATGAACACTCCAAAACTATTTCAATGTAATTCAAGTACTGATTAAATCCATAAGCAAAGCATTTAGGCTTTTTCTTCTATATCCTAGAACAAAATTCAACAAAACTCTCATTTAATGGGATACTGTGATGTTATCTCCTGCAAGGGGTTTGTATCGCTGAAAAAGCTGGAATCCCACAAAGGAGATAAGCAGCAGTTGAAATTTCAAAAGGTAGGCTATGAATATTATAAATAATAAACAAACAAAATGGCCATCCTTGTGGCATCCAATTAATCATGCCAATTCGAGGAACTGGAGTTAAAAAGTTTTCTAGTCCCAATATAAAATATAAATCCTAATACAAGGAATGCTTTTACAAATAATCATCAAATAATCATCCTTTTGCCTGGATGATTGAGTCTTCACTGACATATTGCAATGCAATTTGGAGAGAAACCCCTGAAGTTGGTGTGACAAGAATTGGTGCATTCCAACAACTTTCTGATTCTCTGTCTAACTAATTTTGCTCTGACTGATGAAGTTGCTTGGATAAGCAATTAAATATCTTAGATTAACAAGGATTGGTCCAGTTGCTATTATTCAATCTTTGGACCTTTGGCCTAGATGACTGAGTCTTCACTGACATATTTTTCATCAAAAACTCCCTAGCCAGACTTCCAGGAAGAAACTGGGGATGTTTTGGTATACTGAAAGTAAAGACAAGGGGAGATTTTAGTTTAGGCTTGTAGGGGAACTAAATTTTCTAGAGGTGAAAATAAGTTTTGCTTTTCTGTTTTCTACAATAACACGTCATTGCAAATCCAACCCAAAATCGCTTGACATTAACCAGTCTCCTTCATAAAAAAATCTGTTGAGGAGTTATCTTGGTTCCGATTCCAGAAAGTTTAGTCTTTCTGTATCTGGGGGATATAGATGTAATCTCTGGGATACATGCCTCACACCTCACCCCCAAAATGACAAGAAATATATTTTGCATTTTCCTGATTTAATGCTTCAAAACACGCAAGCTACAAAATGGTAAAGTGCCTTTGCCTGATACTGCAAAGAAGATTGTGCTGTAGCTCCTTTCCACTCTGGAGAAGCATCTGGAAAAGGCAAAAAAATCTGAATAGTGATACTTAACTGCTTTAGACAGTTTGTTTTGTTGCTGTTGGGCTCCTAACTGCCCAACAGCCCAAATATTATAGGGAAAAGATAAAATACTTCTCGTGTATGATTTTACAAAGGGACACCTCTCAAAATGCATCAGCAGAAACCAGATGCAAACCAGTTACATGAGTAGCTTTCATGCAAATATATGTTTCTGAAGACCCATTAGTAAGCATTTGCTGACTAAGCAAGCAAACATTTTTGTTACACTTTTTCTTTCTGATACATATGTTATCATCATGCAAAATGCAATCAACAAAAAAAATGTAAAACAGGTCATCTATGGTGGGATGCCTTTTTGTTTTGAAAGATGGAGGAGGGCCATCAAAGGAGCCCCATTGAAGACAAGACAATAATGGCTATCAAAAAGTAATGGATCATATCAAAGGATGCCCTTAACCAGCATTGTGTGTTTGATATCAGAAAGTCAAAGCAGGATGCAACTGTCATGTATACAGGAAACTGTTCGGGGAAACAGCCAAAAAAGAAAAAATAATTACATCTCGAGGGCAGGAAACATAGAGCCAGACTAATATAAATGCAGAAGGTACCACAGAAGTATAAAGGACATTTTAGCCACAAAGTGCAGTCTAGGCTATACCTCAGTCCTGCAATAAAGGACTGGACTCCAGCCAATTAGGTTATGATTCAGACTCAAGCAATGAAAAACTCCTGTGAGTGAATTAAATAGTTTTATAAACAGATGGAAGACTTCAGGGATAGCTCTTCAAAGAAAAGACTCTACCTGGAAAGTGGGAGAATTGTACTGCCCCTGCCTCTGGATATTATTTAGATTTCAAGAGAGACCTGAAGGGAGATGCTTCCAACTCTTATGCCTGAAGAGAGACCTCTGGAAACAGCCTCTCATGTTCGTAAACAAAAGCTATAAGAACATCAGGGAGAAAAATAGATCCGAGACCTCACTTGAAAAGCAGAGATGGTGAACTGAAATATTTAGACAATTCAATGAAGAACCTATTTGTTACCTGCACTCAAATCCCAAACCCCATTCCATCTCAAGCTCTGCATCAGGTGAGGGAACTAAAATCAAACCAAAGGATACAGTCTTTCTCATCAGCCCACATTTTTTTTTCTCAGATTTCTAAAGGGCTCACACTTTGTGCTAAGGCATAAGGTGACTCGTTTGGAAAAGCTTAGTATACATGTATGGATAGAGTCAGTGTGGTTTATAAGCTGTGATGATAAAATGTGATTGATTTAATAAACTACCAATAAATTTGTGCATAGTGCAAATTATTATTTTAAGAAGAAGAATCAACTGAATGCTAGAGCTATCAATGTCTATATTTTCAGCACCTCTCTGAATTATCTTGTTATCTTTTGCCTTCCTTATCTTGCTAAACAATTCTTCCTACTTTCACCCATGGTGATTTCTCCAGAATATGACAACTATAAAAATCCAGTATTCAGGGCCTGTTACAGAGCAGACATATATTTATGAGACAACACCTTTATACCTTACATATTATTCTTCCAGTGTTGCTTCATCTTCACTTACATTCTATGATCCTTCATATCAAGAGGCCCAATGATTTAGAAAAATACTTCAAAATGTTGGAATAGTTCCACATTAAGCCAAAATAGCAACATTCTCAGTACGAAGCACATCTTCGATTATGTACAATCCATTTCACGGGCAACACTCAATGCTTCTTAACCTTCCAGAAGTGAACAGTAACATAACTGCCTTTGAAAAAGGTAATTGCAGACATGTTGAAGATAATAAAGTATAACTCATTTAAAAAGTATAACTCGTTTTTGGCAAGCTGCTTTAACAAGTAGAAAGTCAATAAGCTAATTTTAATCTTACTACAGATTTGATTTACCCCTAAAAGAGCCTTGTATATTCTGTTGAAGAGGTTTTATCATAGGAATTTGTCATAAGATTACAGGATTTAAGACCTGTGATAAATGACATTATGGTTTAGGCCATACTTAGCATAATGCATGAATCCAAACACTATTGCCTGTAAAGCATAGTTTGTAGCTAATAATTATGCCAAGCAGATCAATATAGTTTGTTTAACACATTATTTTTAAAAACAATATGCACAATGCATAAACACAGTCCATTTAGTTAGTTGTTGTCAACTCTTAACTTGCAATGTCCATCCCAGGATTTATACATGGATTTTTTTCCATTGGACATAAATGATACAAGTTCTATCAAGATGCTAGAATAGGAAGAAGACATAAGATGGTAACCTTATTGATTCATCTACTTTTTTGTGGCTTTAGAGATCCATGTTCTTAGATTTCCTTTGTGGATTACACTTGGGGACAATATATTGTAATGGTTTTATTTCTATTTGCAAATTTTTTTTGGCGGAGAATTGCAGAGTAGAAATCTTGCTCTGTTTTGTGGCATTTAGATTTATTGTATGATCAGATATTAGTAACTATGTGGAATTACTAGGACAGTAATTTTCATTTATCGTAATTGCCTTTGCAATATAATCACACAAGTGATCAGCTTTTGGATTCTTTGCTTTTTATCAGTCTTTCTAATGCAATTTCACCTGCTAATCAAAGCATGTTAGTGCTTCCTTCTACCAAAAACCTGTACTGCTTTTGTTCATTTATCATATACTTTCCATGCCTGATTAACATTTTAAATCTCTTTAACCATTTTTATAAGAGACTAATAAAAAAAATCTATTGTGTGCTAATTGCCATTTTATTTTTAACACATCAAAGGGAAATAGATCAGTCAGGGTATAATTGAATGTATTTTGACTCATCTGTGGTCTGATTCTGACTTCAGAGAGGCTGGATTATTTTAATGTAGATTTCCATTTAAAAACTGCAAGAGGTAACTTCTTGAAAAACATCTGTCTGTCTGTCTGTCTCTCCCTCCCTCCCTCCCTCCCTCTCCCTCTCCCTCTCACTGCTGACATAGCCTACAGTAGATTGCACTACTGACATAGCCTCTCAATAGATAACACCAGCAAATGCTGACAAGGTTAAAATGGCAAGCAATAATGCATTCAGGCAAAGCTGATGGGCATCACTTCCCATTCATATGCTTCATTATTACCAGTCAGATATTCTGCAAAGGAATAGCCTTTTCTGTATTTTAGCAAGAAAGATATCTGAAAATAATAATAGTAACCTCTACAATCCATTGAAATAACCATATAAAAAGTCAAATATAATGTCTACAGGGTGGATACTAATGGGGCTGCTTTTCATTACAGATAATGAACTCCCTTTGAATGGCAGGAAAAATACAGGTGGTCTTCAATTTACGGCCAAAATCGAGCCCAAAATTTCCATTGCTAAGTGAGACAGTTGTTTAGTGAGCTTTGTCCCATTTTACAACCTTTCTTGCCACAATGAAGTAAATCACTGCAGTTGTTAAGTTAAAAACATGGCTGTACAATGAATCTGGCTTGCTTATTGACTTGGCTTGTCAGAAGATCGCAAAAGGTGGGATCACGTGACCGTGGAACACAACAACCGTCATAAATGTGAGCCGGTTGCTAAGCACCTGAATTTTCATTATGTGACCATGGGGATGCTGCAAAAGTCGTAAGAGTGAAAAAAAGGTCATAAGTCATTTTTTTCCCATTGCCGTTGTAACTTCGAACATTCAGTAAATGAATGATTGTAATTTGAGGACTATGTGTACTGTACTCTGGGGATTGAAATCCACCTATTTTAAAGTTGCTGAGATTGAGAAACATTGTTGTAATTACTCCCTCAAATCAAACCCAACTTATGGTGGCTATATGGGCAATGTTTGTAGTTTCCTTGGCAACCAGGTTTGTCACTGCCTTCTTTTGGGATACATTTTGACTTTCAATGCTATAGTATGCACCCCAGAAATTGCCTTTCAGAAATATATTGCTTTGTATCAAGGATAAAAAAAGTTCACTTCTGGATATAGGTTTCTATTAAGTCAGAAAACCTAACTTATGCTTTTCTTTTTCTAAAGTGTTGGACCCCATACTATAATTTTGATATGTTTCTTTCTTCAAACCAAAAATTGCACTATCAATATGGAAATTATGGCATATCTGAAGGGGAAGTCCAACCTGGAATGGCAGATTTCTATGTTTATAGAAAGAAGAAAAGTGTTCATTGCTTGAGTTCATTTTCATAAAGCTAGCTTTTCTGTTCAGGAATCTAGAACCGTGTTATTTTGATTGAAAAAAGAACAGAATACATAATCAGATAGGCAGGGACAGATCTGCATTGATATGGAAAAGGTTATTCTATTTTCTACAAATGGCAATCAATACCAAAGAGATAGAATAGCAACTGTAAAAATAAAGGGCATGGAATATAAACTGTAAAAATAAATATGTTTTGCTATATATTCATGTCGGTTATATTAAAATCTAACATGGATCTTGGAAATGAAGTTTAGAAGAAAAATTTTTTTGAAAGTTGCTCAATGTAATTTGGCAATGTTCAAAATAAATATAATAGCATTTGTCAAACAGAATTCTGTCAGTCTTCAATCCTTATGTTCAAATAGCTTATCCAATTCTGGTGAAGAGGCTTGTTATATGAACATGGCAAGAAGAAGCTCACTAAAATATTTCTGAATTAGATTAAATATTGCCTTACTTTTAAACAACTCACGTACTATGCATTAATAATCAGCTTGTTTTGTAGTAAAACGACTTCATTCTATGCTGAAGAAATAACATAGAAAATTTTGTTAGTCAAAATAAAGACATTTATTTAAATGATTATGGTATTCTAAACATAGATGTGCTAATGCCAGAAAAGTAGAAAGAAGTATATACTACTTTGTCTGCAATATTATATGTGTAATATCTAAGTCTTTGTCTTCATTCTTGATATGTTTTTTCCATGAGAAGAGAAACTTGGAGTGCGTTGATAATCCTAATACCTACACCGTGACATCTATAATTTTTATTAACCGAAACAATTATACAAAGAAAAGCAACAATGTTAATAATGATGATTATTATTAAGGGAAAAAACAGACCCAAGAAAATACAGACCGATCAGTCTAACATCAATACCTGGGAAGATTCTGGAAAAGATACTCAAAAAACAGATCTGCGAACAACTAGAAGCAAACAAAGTTATAACCAGGAAGTTATAGCCAGGAAACATTTGTTAAAAACAGATCATGCCAAACCAATCTTATTTCATTTTTTTATAAAGTGACTAAATTAGTAGACCAGCTGTGGACATGTAGATTTCAGTAAGACATTTGACAAAGTTGACCACAACCTGCTGCTTAGTAAGCTAGAAAAAGGTGGGATAGACAACATCACCACCAGATCGATCTGTAGCTGGCTGACAAACTGTACTTAGCAAGTAGTCCTCAATAGTACTACACCCACATGGAGAGATGTAAGCAATGGGGTACTTTAATATCTTCATAATTGTCTTAGATGAGGGAATAGAAGGGGAACTCATCAAATTTGAAGATGACACTAAACTGGCAGGAATAGCCAACACCCCAGAAGACAAGTTCAGGATCCAAAAAGATCTTGACAAACTCAAACAATGGGTCCTATTCATCAAAATGAATTTTAATGTGGAGAAAAGCATAAAAACAGTAAATGTGGAGAAAAGCATAAAAACAGAGGGACCTTAGAGTCCTAGTGGACGATCACTTGATTATGAGCCAGCAATGTGCAGCAAGAGCCAAAAAAGTTAATACAATCCTGGGTTGTATAAACAGAGGCATAGAATCAAGATCGCGCAAGGTATTAGTACCGCTTTAAAAACCTCTAGTAAGACCACATCTGGAATACTTCAACCAATTTTGGTCACCATACTACAAAAAAGATGTTGAGACCTTGGAAAAAGTTCAGAGAAGAGCAACTAAAATGGTCAAAGGCCTGGAGACTAAAACATATGAAGAACAGCTGCAGGACTTGGGTTTAGCTAGTGTAAAGAAAAGAAGAAATAGGGGAGATATGACAGCAGTATTCCAGTATTTGAGGGGCTGCCACAAAGAAGAGGGCATCAAACTATTCTCCAAAGCACCAGAGGGCAGGACAAGAAACAATGGCTGGAAACTGACCAAAGAGAGAAGCAACTGGAATTAAGGAGAAAATTCCTAACAGTGAGGACAATTAAATGGAACAGCTTGCCTTCAGAAATTGTGGGCATTCCATCAGTGGAGATTTTTAAGAAGAAATTAGACAGTCACTTGTCTGAAATGGTATAGGTTCTCCTGCTTGAGCAGAGGGCTGGACTAGAAGACCTCCAAGGTCCCTTCCAGATTCTATTCTATTCTATTCTATTCTATTCTATTCTATTCTATTCTATTCTATTCTATTCTATTCTATTCTATTCTATTCTATTCTTATTCTAATCTAATTTATTCTATTCTATTCTTATTCTTCTTATTCTTATTCTATTCTATTCTATTCTACCACTACCACTACCACAATTTTCATATTTTACCACTAAGCAAAAGAGAACACCAAGAATACTATCACAACCTAAAACACACTATATAGGCAACAATAGTTAGCACAGCAAAGAATATGACACTTAAAGCTACATTGAAAAATCAACCGAATAATTTTTAGCATCAAATATATGATTTATAAGCTGCAGGAAAAAAAATATCAATAAGAAAATAATTACAAATATGAAACAAAAATGCTATTAAAGTCAACAGGAGATATGGGATTTGAATATGCAAGTCAAAACAGAACCTCGAAGATGTGGGCTTAATCTTTCTAAGATACCACATGTCTCTGGAAGAAAAACAGCTTAGAAAGGGTTAAATTTCATCAAGAAAGAAATATCCATCCACAAGTGTCCCAGTACAAACAGTACTTCTTTGTGCTGCATATTCAATCATTTCTACTACTGATCAATTATATCTGCATCTTCCCAATTATGTAAAGATCTGTATAGAAGATCAGTACAGAAGATACTTCTAATTCTCTCTATTTCTCTGTTTTATTCTATTTAATCGATTAACTCCTCATTTCCATTTCCATTATTTCAAAAATTAGCGATTGTCAGAATCACATTAAGCATAAATTGAAAATACCAGGTTTAAGGGCAGTTGCACAGTTACCTTCCTTGTTGTCCAACATACCCACTTTCATGGGCTCCTGAGTGTAAGAGATGACCAGACAAAGCCCAAAGGAGGGGTCAAATGCGTCATTAATCATGAGTCCTTTCACACTCACAAGAGATCTAATTCCAGCCCATTTGAACTCCTTCTACCCTTATCTACTGTCCATTTCTGTTGAACATTAGTAGTTTAGATTCTTATAGAGAGCTTAAGCTTGCAATGAATCTTTATACTCATTTGAACTGCCTGAATCTTCTGATTTCCTCGGTATTTGACAATCAGTTTCCTGTATCCAAAGGCAAACTTTAATTGGGCTCCAATCTCTACACATTCTTTTATCACCTGACAGTATGGAAGAACATAGACCATAAAGGCCATTTGATTCTACCATTTCTTTGAAGGATGCAATCCCAAATCCAATCAAGAGGCACTATCTCTGGAATCCACTAGAGGGCAGCCTCTTCAAAGACTGACATTATTTTAGCTTCCAGGTTAAGCTGAGCATGCTCCATTGATGTTTGCCAGAAATTCATATTGCAATAATGGAGCAGAAAGACCAACTGTGAACCACTTAATCAAAACATCTTTTCCTAAACCAAGCACATTTATAGTTATCACCAAATTTGAAAGCAATATAGTAAGTCCATTAAAAAGTATGCAAGATTTGGAAATTCTTTCAATTTGCCTCTTCTGTGTCAGTTTTAACTGAAAAAGTTTGAAATTTAAAATTGTGTAAATTATGTCCAAAATGGAAACTAAATTATTAGCTCTTTTTCTAAAGCTAGCAAATTTAGAACAATACACTTGGTGATCTTTCATTCCCCTTTAATTCCAAACAACTTCTCAAAGTATTATTAGAGTCAAATAATGAAGTGTAAAAAAATGAACCATGAAGTCATGGAAACAGAAGTTCGTTGAAAATATTATAGGAAGTACCAAATTCTTTCATACTCATTATATGAATCAAAAATCAATAATCATTTTGCAATTATTCCCATACCAATACATGCAGAAATCAACACCATTTTTTCTTATTTATATTTTTAAAAGCATAGGAAAATAAACTATTTTTAAAATAAACTTTTCAGTTACATTGAAATTATGTATTACAGTAAAGTTTGATAGTTGAAATAACGCTAACAATAAGGGGCTTATTTTTCCTTTTAAAAATTTGCTATAACTTTAGTTTGTGTTCTGCTCCCTCATTTATATACTACATTTCAAAACAATAACTTATCTATGTGAGAACTACTCTTAATATAATGACATTAATAATGGTTTCAACGTACATCTGGCTGCCAATTCATTAAATATCTGTACAAATCTTGCCTGGTGGAAGGTAATCCAGGCATCTAAGTACATATTAAACCTTTTAATGAAAGTGGATTTTATATTTACATTTTATTTAAATTTGTGCCACAAAATGAGTGTTAAAATGTTGTGACTAAATTACATTGCATGACCTCAAGTGAGAACCTGTTTCTTTCTTATTCAGAGTTGATGTCCAAAATGTGACGTGAAAGTGGGACACTCAAAAAAGGCCACAATGCAACACTAGAAAGGGCCAGAACAGTCAAGTAATTGCTCTGGTAGGATGTTTTGCCAAAGAATTACATAGTATGAACGTTTGCAGTTTGAATTATCTGAAATGCATGAAAAAACCCATTTCTCATTTCATTCAGCAATGCAATCCTCTGCAAAATGGCACAAGGCTGCCAAAATGAACCCACCGGTATTATATTACTTTCATGTGCTGCAAAAATATTACTGTGACATTTCATCTGGACAACCATCTTAAAGGTTAATTCTGTTTCCTATCATAGCTATTCCTGTAGGTGAACCATTTGGTGCAGTTTCTATTTACCTATTCCAAACAATCGTCAACTGTTTCATTGCTCAGTCTCACTGTTAAGAACATATTGACTTACTGCCTACTCTGCTGTTTAATTCATTTATGCTTAGAGTCAGGCATGAACAGAGAATTTGAAATGTGACATCTGCAGGTTGCAGGGTCATTTGAGGCTCTGACAGCACCAAGGGAAATCCTGACATATAAACTGGTCCTGATTTCTAATCTTCCATATTCAAAACACATCAGATATTCTTCCCAGAGTAGCCCAATTGAGCCTAACATTTTAAAAAAAATTTGGGTTTGAAATCTTTCAAGGAAGACCAATATACTTCAAAGATTTAAAATAAACCTTGTGTTTCTTTTCAGATAAAGCTACCATTGCCTCCAGCAAGAAAATTCCAGCAACTCTGACTGAAAGACTTAAGAATAATTAACATCCAGGGGATATTTCCCACAATTTTGCCACTTAGCAAACTTCCAGTTGTCCTCTTATCTACCCTTGTTGAAAGCCATGGCAGTTGTAGGCAATGGGTCATTTAGTTGACAGCATCTGGCTAGCTTGTCATCAATTAAATATGGTTAAAGCTGGAACAGGAAAGTTACACAAAAATGTCTGGTAAAAATTGTGCTGAAAGGAGCCAGCACATTTTTTATTAGATGTGACCAAGACAGATAGACTCACATTGCCTAAACAGTGATCAGGAATGTTGGGGCATGGGGGGAGGCTAAAAAGCCTAGTTAGCAAGGACAATGTGTGATTAAAACCCTTCCTTTATTAAACATGTTTAGTGCAACACAAAAAGCAACAGGACATCAATTGTGTGGTCATGAGCTTAATATTTTTTACTATCTTCTGCAGTTGTTCCTAGCACTAACCCTACTGTACATATGGTTGGATATTGGTTTTAACTTTGTTTTTATTGTTGTTTAATTATGTAAACTGTCATCGCTTGGGTTGGCCAGAAGTTCACAAAAGCAAGTTAATTAATATTAATTATTATTTTATATTTTTCTAATGCTTTTCTTTGAAATAGTTGCATTCCAGGTTTTGAGTCCAAAGCTCTGCCTCTGGATTGCCCTCCTTAAATATTCTTATACCTTGTGATCAGATTATGGTTCTGTTTAAGCAATCATTGTAATTTGTATATTTTATCAGTCTACCTCGTAACTTTTATATGCTGTATTTTATAGCCATGCTCTGATACTAGTTTAATTATATTGTGCTATATAGGCTCTAAATAATGTCTGTTGCTCAGAGTTCCATTCTGACACAGGGCAATAAATATTTTAAGCATATGTACATCCATTTTTCAATAGTATTTGCTGAGATTTGGCTTATAGCGTAAGATGGAAACCTTTCTCCTTAACTTAAATTAAAACTGAAGAAACAAATTGTACATTAGCAAAACAGGCAAGCCAAATAAGCATGAAACACGTGTGGCTAATTCTGTCTTCATAGGCAGTTTTCAAGTTATTCTTAGCTGAGATTTTAGGTCTTTTTAATGCAATATTAATAATAATATGCTATAATACTATATGCCCATGCATAGGAAGTCATCAACATTGAGTTTTTCTTAACAATGGTTAATAACACTTGTGAAGAGATAAGTCACTCAAGAAATTTATCTACAATTGGAAGTCCTTTGTGGACTTTTTGCAGGAAATGAAAAAAACAAAAAACAAATTATGACACATGGATTTGACAATTGGTTTTTTTTTCATTTGGGGGAAAATGAACACTATTTTATAGTGTTAAACTAAGAATTGAATATAGGTTTTTCTTATATCCTTGGAGAAAGAAGTGGGAAGTCATTTTTGTATATCTTTTTGTTTCCCTTTCTTTCGCCTTTATAATCTTTCTGCCCCCCCCTCTGTTATCTTTCTTTCTGATTGTTACGTAATTTTTATTTGTACATTTTGTAAAACACTTATTATACAAAAAATGGATGTTTTCTTAATGATGCTATTGTTTGATCATTTCTGTTTTTCATGCTGGTGTTTGACTCAAACAAAGATGTTGCTGAGATTGTCCTTCATATGACTCTGTTGTTAATCTAAAGAAGCAGAGAATACAGCACTACTAAAGAGAGAAGTCAGGAATATGTGCCTATTAAAAGCATGTGTTGTGCTTCCTCATGTCTGATGAGGTAGGCAAGGTCAAGAAACAGAAACAGCACAGATTCCATGAATGTTCTTTATTTTTCTAGGGTATAATAACAGAACCTTGAAATCTATCAAAGTTTCTCTCTGTCCCCTTTATATCAAACAAAATCAAAGTGGGGTTATTTTTAGTTCCTCATGCTTTCCACTTTCTTAGTAGTGAGTTATGGTTTCTCCTCCCTTAATGTTTCATTGCCTTCTTTAATATTTATTGAACTCAGATCTGTATTCTTTTTTTTAAATAAATGTTTTATTTATGCCCGTAAGGAAATTAATCTTATGCAATCCAATATATATATATTGTTGTGAGTGTCTCTAGACAGGCTGGGTACATATCAGAGGATGACGAAGCACAACCAGGCCCCTCTGGGTATTTTCCCCTCCCATCAGCCGAGCTAGACAATGAGGAGATTTGTATGCAGGATGAGTCAGACTCTCAAAGTGATGAGTCAGATTCGGATCAGGAAGCTAGATGGCTTGATCCGAGATTCCGAAGGTTTGATAGGCGGAGGAGTCAGTTAAGTGGAAAAAGGAAGTGACGTATTGAAAACTATATTAGAAGAGGAAGAAGGAACTAAGTCTTTGTCACGAGCAACGTTAATATCAAGAGGCAGTCTGATGCATCACCGAGTTCGTTAGAAATCAGTTTTCTGGTGTTTTTGAAATCTACGGAAGATTAATGAAGTCTTGGACAATGTAAGAGATAAAGAGTGAGTTAATTGGAAGGTGGGAGAATGTTTAATCTAAATGTAAATAAATCAGAATTGGCCGTTCCGGCCAACAAACTGCCAGCAGCTTGCTTTGAAGTGAATCTTTTGAAATGTGTTAACTAAAACTCTTAAAGAAATATTTATGTGGATTTCACTCAGCTGAGAAGGGCCAGATACAACATATATATATATATATATCATCTAAATCACAGCCGTACTACCTCTACTTTGTACCATAAATATTTATTAATTAAATGTTTAAAATCAATTAGCTTGATACTTCAGAAGGGAAATTTTAGTAAGGATGTTTAGAAGGGATTTTTTTTTCAGTATTCTAAATAACGGCACTTCCTAAATGGAAATCTCTGCTTTCATACAATTTGTGAATACAAGCATTTCATTTAAAAAACTGAAGTCTTACTTATTCTTGATAGAAATATCAATAAACAAAGTGATACCTGGTGTATTATTTGTGCTACTGGAAGCTGTTCTGCATATTTTAAAGGTTCCGTTGCTATTTTGTCCATAACAGTCCTAAAAAAAATCAAATCAGATATTAGAATAACATAGAGAAGAACAAAATCAGACAACAGAAACTATAATTAGCTAACATACCTATCCCAAATCAAACTCAAATAATCAGCCATTGAAAAACATACTCAAGCCATGTTTCTAAGTTCCCTTTCTCTTTCTATGCTTCAGTATGTATATATGTATGTGTATGTTTGCGTATGTATACACACACACACACACACACATCAATCTAAATCCTTCCCACTTCAGAAAATTCTTGGAACAGCAGGGAGAAATTTTATCATCTCTAAATAGATGGGTGGCATCACTAGTTCTCCACTGAAAATCAATAGCTGCTACTTGCTCAGAAATATTAACAAAACAATATTTTCAAGGTTTTGTTTTAAAAGAAGAGAAGTAGAAGGAAGGGAGGGAGGGATAGATGAAGGCCCAAAAGAGTGCAGATCACATTTCTGATGAGTGCTGGCAGTTACTTTTCTCCAAAATAAAATATTTGTCATTAAAATATTTAGATGAATTATTAACAAAGCTGTGTAATTCTTTACAAGAGATTCTTTGTAAAATGTACTTCATAAAAAGCACTTCTTGAATCATTAAAGCAGCTGCATCGTTTCCTAGACACTGAGATATTATAATAAACATGAAGCCAAATGGCTGTGTGCATACATGCATGTCAAATGGCTATGTGAAAGGACACATGCAGAAACAGCTGAAAAAGCAGTTTCTGCAGCAGGAAGACAGTTGCTTTTTTATCATTCCAGTGTGTTACAAAGCCCCTTGTTGAATTATTTGCCCAGTTGAAATTACTTTAAGACAGTTTCATCTTCATTTATCCACTGAACTGAAAGCATAAACCTTTCCAAAACATGCCCACTTACATGGCAGGAAGAGAAAAAGAGTTCTATTAATGTTGTGTTTTATTTGAAACAAACATACTATGTACACAGTTCTACATTTTTATTATGTTGTCAGCTACATTAAGCAGCATGGTAAGATATAAATACCTTTAAAATCCTATATGAATTAAGAAAATTAATATTGCAATTCTTTTCTTTCATTGAGACTAAAAGAATTCTACATTTGTAAAAATTTCAACCTCCTGTGTATAAGAAAAAAAATATCCCAAAAAAGGCAACGAAAAGAAGTCACTGAACCATTTCAAATGTGAAGCATTATTTCAAAGCTTCTTTCCTCCTGCTCAGTTTGAGTGCTTTCTGCAAAAAAAAAAAAAAGAGATACCACAATTTTCTTTTAATGGTCAGTTATGAACTTTAAATGTAAAAGCCAATCAGAACATAAGAGTTGGAAATAGCGGGAGTAATATTACTAACCACTGTAAGATTTCTGCACAATATCTTAAATTATTATAGGGGGTCTGCATTCTCATTGAATGCCAACTGTGATTACCCTGCCTACTAGGTCAAGATCTGCATTCTTCATCTTTATTAGGAAACAACAGGATAGTGTTTATGTAAATCAGCTGAGAACCCAGGATTTTTTTTCTACAACGGAGAGAGAATGGAAGACTTAAGGTCCAGCATGTGGCCTTAAATTAAAGCCTTCTGATATGTTTTAACTATATAGTATTAGAGCTAGGCCTTGCTGATCTTTTTTTTTCCCCAGTGAGGTTGCTAGGTAACTGCTAAGTTATTTTCCTAGTGGGAAATGGCATGCACTGTCTCCCCCATTGAAATGATCCCACCTGAGCCAAAAGAGACTTCTCCAACTTTCCTACCTCCTGATACACTGAACTAAAACTATAATTACCTCAGACAACGTGGATTAGTACAGCCTGACTCTGAATCAGAGCCCACAGATACACTTATTTTGATAACATGAAAAGTGGATTTATTGCAATTATCTACAGGGCTATGAAATGGATGGAGGGGTAGATGGATGGACAGATGCAATTTGCTTCGTCCTGGTCTCAAAATCAATGTTCATCCTGGAATAGCAGAGTTGCACCATCAGCACAGCATCACTGTGTCCTTCACCAATTATAAACTTGCGGCTCCTCTCTAAAGGTAGCCTCAGTGCAATGGAGTAGTCCAAATGGGAGGTTATCATCACTACTGACTGAAACTATCCATTCATCTAGTAAGAGAATAAATGTAAAACAGTTTTCTCTGTTCCCACCCATAGATACCACTGTTGAGTCTTGAGCAGGATACCACAGCTGATGGTACTGAATAGAACCAAGAGGGTGCACGCCTCCCATTTAAGTCCTGGTAAAGGTCATTAACAGAGTAACCAATGCCATTTCTGTCCCATGAATTGCAATGGCTTCATGTAAAGTTAAAAAAGTGGGGATAGAGAATCAAATTCCAAGGAAACCCAAAAAGGAATGGTCTCCAGATCGGCCTCTCCTCCCTCAGTATCTTGCTCCAGAAAGGGTCTACTGTAAAATATTCCAAATCTACAGTAAAATATTTCCTCTAATCTCCAGCTCTTGCAGGCAGTCTTGAAGGATACTAAACTCAATGATACTGAATACTTCTTTCATAGCTATCAACATCATCCTCTCCTGACGTGAGGCAATGATAGTCTTCTGGTTCCATGTAGTTAAGTTTTCTTCAGGCCTACCAGTAGGTCCAGCCCAAGATAACAGAGGTAATTCTAAAGAACACTCTATTACTGTATCTGCATCAAAGTCTAAGTCAAAAGAAGTCCCAAATAACATGATCAGACATTGCAGTCACTGCCAAGTACAAAGAATCAGTACCATTTGTAAGGTTGCAGCATAGATGATTTATTCAAGTCTATATATAAGAATCTGGTGAATTAAAGTTCAACACTAGATTGGTGCCAGATAAAGGTCAATGGAATTCAGGAGGGAGTGGACTTGGAAAGTTTGTGGGAACGCAATTACTCTAAATTGATGACATGTTTATCTCCACCCCAGCTCTACCTGCTCTTCTCATACAGACTCACTACATCAGACTCTTACAGCCACCACATCTCTGGAGAATCAAGACTATGGCAAATAGCAACCTAAACTGCAAAATCTGATATAAACTGGTCACAACAGCCAGATAGACCTACTGATCTGTCCTCAAAAAGGAATAAGCATCCCCAGCAAAGAAGACTGGCAGCTATTCTCTTGATGTAATAAGATAGAAATAATTAATAATTCACCTCTTTTAAATTCGTTTTTTAACAGACTGCAATTACAAGATGGAAAAAAAACAACCCTAAGCTCTCTCAAGTAACATTCCTGGTGAGTTTAGAAGTTCTGTCAACAAACCAAAAGGGAGGGAAAATCATATCTCAAATAAAAATTGCAGTTGGCTACAGTTGCTTATAACATGTAAAATTGCCATCTACTGAAGAATAATGGAAAATATTCTCTTTTTTTCAACTTGCTTGCATTTGGGATATAATCAATTCTGTTCTCTATGTGCACTGTCATTTACTTTCTTCCTGCTGTTAATACAGTCTTTATTAACAAGATGAGGAAAAATAGTTATTAAAAATAAAGCTACTTTTTCAAGAGTGCTACATTATACAAAGAGCCCTATCAAAATGAAGATGTCAATTTAAAGTGTTCAAACAGCACGAAAATAGCACTTTGCATATCCATTAATAGTAACTAATGAAGTTCTATTTATAACTTTGTCCAACATTACTGAAAGTAAACCACTCAATTTACTTCAAGGATAATTGCTCTGGAAAACAAGTGATCTAATGTACTCTCAATTTAAAGGTTGTTTTTAAATTTTATTTTAGACAGCATGCTGCCTTAAAACACAACCTTATGCAACTTTACTTTGGTGAGAGTCAAATGTAGTTCTACTTTACAGCTCATAAGCGTTTTCAATCAGATGAGCATCTCTTGCTGAAAATGCTATAAGAAAGAAAGGTCTGCTTATCTTGGAAAAAAATTGCACAACCAAGTGTTTGTGCTGCTGTTTGAAAACCCTCTAGAGGTGCATTTTAATATAGCAAGTGCTCTCTAACAACCCAAAGATTTACAAAAGGTTTAGGAAATTTGAGAGCTATCTGAGATGAGAGAATCATAATTCCGTAGAATGCAGCATGCCTCACTCAGGAGATTGTAGTTGATTTTTAATAATTCAAAACCTACAGTCGCTCGTATCTCAGTAAATAATCTGTGTATTATTTTTATAAAATTAATGATAATATACTTGCTCTGCAAAACAATGCCAAGTTTTAATGAAGTATTTGTAGCATCTTTTTATCACTGTTTGATGGTGCTAGATTTGTTTTCTGAAGCTTTTTACTTTGCAGTTTATCATTTCAATTATTCTGGTGACACATTTTTTTCAGGTCAATGTATACCCTACTTATACTCTTTGCCTCCAGATTTTACACAATTTGTTTACCTGTGTGTATTTGAAATAGATACCACTCAATATAGTTTGTGACTAAAGTCTATAGATAATATTAAATTGAAAAGCATAGAACAATCTTAAATCCTACAATATAATACAGAAAATGCATTTTCTTTTGATTGGTCTCTTAGGGACCAAATGCTAAGCACTTTTTAGTCATATAATAACCACAGTCCAGCACATGCATCACATCCTACACATAAAGCCTATAATTCAATTAAAGGTTTTTCAATTGATCAATAATCTTGATTTAAACTAAATAATTAAATCACATAGTAATAAATAAACTTAACATACTTAATGGCTCTCTGCCTATTTATAATGTTAAATTTATTTTGGTAGTGAAAGAGATCTCAAGAAAAAAATAGAGAAGCAGTGAGATTTATTTCATTTATTTCAATGAAAACCTGCAATTTATTACTCAATTAACTTGTTTCCTTACCAGTTAAGTCTACAAGGTAAGATTATAATTAACATGATTTTATACACTAGAACAGTGGTGGCGAACCTATGGCACGGGTGCCAGAGGCGGCACTCAGAGCCCTCTCTGTGGGCACGCGCGCCGTCGCCCCAATCCTAAGCCTTCAGCTGGGTTTTATAAAACATTTTCGCTTTAGGCCTCCACCACCGTGTACAAAAAAAAAGGTTCAATCAATCAGTCAATTTCAACTTCTCGCGGGGAAAAAAAAGATCTTGCAAAGTTGGAATTGATTGATTGAACTTTTTAATCCCACCCAATCTGCTGCTACCACTGCAGCCAAGTCTACCCAATGGGCTACACCCACTCAATGGACCACACCCACCCAATGGACCACACCCACCCAGCCCCGACGTTGGATAAATGGGTTTTGGGTTGCAGTTTGGGCACTCGGTCTCTAAAAGGTTCGCCATCCCTGCACTAGAACTATAAACAGTTTTCTGCAATCTTTGGTCACACCATTCATTCATTCATTCATTCTCCTATTAATTATGGAGTAATTTAATGTAAAATTGTTCCATAAGTGGCTTTTTTCTAAGGAACTTACAGTGTTCTAAACCAATCACTGAAGGGAGATATTCTTATGTCAAATTTAACATGAAAACAAACTATCTCCCTTTGACATAGTAGCCCTTGTGTCACTTGACTTGCTAACAATAAAAAATAGAAAATACAAAACATACAAATACATTTCCATATTTGGTTGACACCCAAGCCCAAAAATCTTTATTCTGATTATATTCATTTTAAAAACATTTCCATATTCTCATCCTACGTGGATACTTGCAATCTAGAAGAAAAATGTAGATGGTACCACTTGTTTCCTTTTTTCATTTGTAGTAATTTACATATGTATGTTATATATCTCTGTTATGTTAAGTTAAAAACCAAGAAATATCCTCTTGCTTGAGAACAGAAAAACTTAATTTTCTTAATGAATCTCAGCAAAATCAGGTGCTCAGTATTAAATGGAAGAAATACTCTTCCACTACTAATTTTTATTTAAAACAACAACAACAACAACAACAACACAATATCATAATATTTCCAAAGTTCATTTGATCTGGACAACAGAAAGCAACACAACTTGATCATAAAATTAGCAACCTTTCTCCCTTTTGCAAACCTCCTTCCTCACTCTTTTCTATTTAGTAAAAAAATGTACTGGTTCATAAATAATCAGATATAGCTATAAAACTGCAGTGCTACAGGAAAGAAAACACGTCTTTGAAATATTACCAACTGTGCTGTGACTTTGCAATCAGGCATAGTTAAATCTCAACAAAGTCTTAGTCTAAAACATGAGTTTCAGGCAAGGAATAGTTTTAGATAGCTGTTTGCCAAGCTGTACAATCAAACTGCATAGTAGTTATCAGATCAGAATATCTATTAGCAAACAAGAAGATTACCTGGGCCTTTCAACTTAGAATTAAAATGATCAGAAAGAAAGATAACTGTAGAAATTTGACTAGGAAATGAAAGAAGTAGAAAGAAGAACAAAAGGTTATAGAAAGAAAAAAGACAGAATAGTCTAACTGGGCCACAGTCCAAAACAATTATTTGCATTGAGGCCCGTGTAAATGTGTACATTTCAAGTTTCTGATTTTATAACAATATATTCAAAAACACCAGCAAAAAGCAGATAAAATTATAAATAGATGAAAACTTCTGATTTTAAAGTCTCAAGGCATACTAAGAAAGGTTGAATCTCCTGTTTAGAGATAGAAGAAAAACATGGAAGGAATGTGAAAACAAATTCCCAAATGTTAGTCCCTGGTGGCAGCTGCTCACTATGTAAATAAAAACAAGAGTTTAAAAAAATCACACAAACATCTTTAGAAGACCAAGAAGTGCCTTCATACTTTTGAATATGAGAGAGAAAGAGTTTACATGGACCATAATATAATCATATTTCAGACTTTCAGGCATCAGGCACTATACCTTTAGAAGAATTATTTGGGATTTTTTCAACGGCGTCTAGCCCCAAGAATTCACAAGCACACACAAACACAGATTTGCACAACTATTTAATTTCTGGAATTAGTTTAAATATCAATATATCTTTCCATAGCCTAGCATGAGTTAGATGTAGTGCATCTACATCTTGTACAATTCCTCACAACTTCCTGCCGGCTTGCAACAACCAAAGTCAGTGGGGAAGCTGGCAGGAAATTGCAAGTTCCAGATGGCCTGCAAGCAGATCAGCAAGCAAGTAAATGGCTTCTGCCAAGTGGGAGAGGGAGCCAGAGGATACATGAATGGTCAGGGAGGCATGGCACAAGCACAGCATGGGATGGGATGGCTGCCGCTGGATGAGAAAGAATGGATCAGGAGGTGCACAAGTAGCCAAGGAGATCTGTCAGGTGTGCAGCAAGGCTTGGGGTAACTGCTGCTGGGTAGGGGAGAGTGCATGAGTAGCCAGAAAGATGTGGTGAGAAAACAAGGCTTGGAGATGGGGGTGTAGGTAGCGAGTGAAGCACAACACAAGCACTGGGATCTGGAGAGATGTGCAAGTGAGGGAAATTTACTCAAGCAACTTACAGCCTTCCACACTGACTTTGCTTGCGAGAAGCTGGCAGATCACAACCACTGAAATGTCAACCAATGGCCAAGTGCAAGATGATGATCACATGATCATGGGATTGCTGGGACAACTGGAACTATGAGGGCTGTTTGTGTCCACCATTTGTAATTTCAAAGGATTGTTTAATGAGAAGTACATATATTTAAAACAGGCATAAATATAGCCAATTATATAAAAATTATTTATGACAGAGAAGCAACAATAGAAAAGGGAAGGGAAAACACCAGCCTCCTTGTAAGTAAGCCATAGTTCCTGAGGCTTGTAGACTCAGGGTGGTGAGCTTAAAGGCTGCTCTACCAAAAGGGCAGGTGTGGAAGTCGGAGAAGGCAGAGGAAGATGACAGATACTAGAGTAGGATGACAAAGAGGAAGTGCTGGAAATTTTCTTCTCAAAGCCTATACAGACTCTCTCGCCCATGTATGCTGCCCAGTTGGGCCCAGACTCATTGGTCATGCACTAAACAGAGCTGGTTCCTCTACCAGATTTCCTTATGAAAGAAAAAAGAGCCAGAGTCTTCACAAGAAGGCACCATCTGTCCCACTTTCCTCCCTTGGTATGATATTTGGAGAATTTCTTTTCCTTTTTGTGTGCTTGGTTTGAACTTCTGGCACCCCAAGAGACTGTTTTGTTTTCAACCCTTGATCCTGACTGCTTAAGTATCTGGGAGGAATAAACTGCAGCAGGTTTTCTGTATTTTTGGACTCCTACGTTTGTTGTTCTTACTCATGAGTCAGTCCCCTGCTTCTCTGGTGACAAGGGTCTTTACCACAAACATATACACAACACACACATCATCCTGTCTCAGGGAACGTTGAAAAATCTAGGTCCTGAGGATGAGCCAATTGAAAAGAAGGAAAGAAATCAGATGAAATTTGATAGCTGTGAGAAAATAAATCTTGCAAATGTATTTTAGAGACATACTTCTTAAAGAGCAAGCTAATGTGCAGGCATAACAAAAAGGGAAATATTGCTAAAAGGCCTCTTTTGCATTCATAACCAGTTCCATTAAGTGAATGCTATGCATTATGTGAAACGTAGTATTATACTAACTGAATAGTGCTGTTTTGAACATTCTCAGTACATGTACACATTATATATTCCATGGCAATTCTAACCAATTGGACTTAATGCAATTTTGCATTTGACTGGTATCTAAATGCTCATTGTACCTGGAGAACAATGTATTTGGCTCCATGTGGTTCTGTAAACAATTCCCTCAAGTTTTCAAAAAACGCTTTATTGAAGCAAAAGCAATTCCTATACAATATATCATGTTCCTATCTCCAATGAATCAACAGATTCTCACTCATATTTTATTTGGTTCTCAAAAGCAGCATTAAAAAAAAAATCCAAATACAGAACTTAAACTCCATTTTAAAAAAACTGACATATTACAGATGATGCTATTAGTCAGCGGTTCTCAACCTTTTTTAGGTTGCGACCCCCGATCTGTCAAGCACCGCGCATGCGCGGTGCTACCTTCTGTGCCACACATGCGCGGTGCTGCCCCCTGCGCCGGCTGAGGCGTAGGACGCCGCCCATTTGGGGCGGCGGCAGGCAGCCCCAGGCGCTCCTGGGCGGCCGCGGCAGCGACGGCACAGGGCGACCATCAGCTGGGCCACCAGCTGGCCCAGCCCAAGGGAGGTAAGGCACCTGCCGGGCTCCACGCGCGCCAGCTGCCCTCCTTGCACCCGCCGGCCTCCCACCTCCCACCCCTGGCCCTCTTTTACTTACATTTGTAGTAGTTGCTCAGCAGGAAGGGGTGGAAAGTTCCGGACCGCTCGCCTTCGCTACAGACAACTTGCAGCACCATTTGCAGACTGGGACTTTTGGCGGGCTCAGCAGGGCAGAGACAGCCTGGACAATTCCTATTGGCTTTTGAAAGCCAATAGAATTAGACTCTATTCAAGAGAGTCTATTCTATTGGCTTTCAAAAGCCAATAGAATAAGAGGGAGTAGCACAGCTAAGGAAAAGGGGGGGAAATGGCGTAGCACAGTTAAGGAAAAGGGGAAACAAATGGCGGACTGCATTGTTTGGCGACCCCCGTGAAATGGTTGTTCGGCCCCAAATGGGGTTGCAACCCACAGGTTGAGAACCGCTGCTATAAGTACATATTTTGGACAATACTAACATAAGAGGATCTTTCATCCAATCCTTAGGAATGTTGAAAACTACCTTATGCTGAATCGTATCTAGCCCAAAATTCTTATTTTGGGAGCCTTTCAGAAAGGGCTTTTTCTATACCAGGGGTAGGCAACCTTGGCTCTTTTATGACTCGTGGACTTCAACTCCCAGAATTCCGTGCTGAGGGGGAAAGGGAGAGGTTTCCAAGCTGAGCCATGCTGGCTCAGGAATTCTGGGAGTTGAAGTCCATCAGTCATAAAAGAGCCAAGGTTGCCTACCCCTGTTCTATACTGTACCTACCTGGAATCACTGGCAACTACCAAGACAGATCCTCGTTTTTCATGGGAAACTGGAACCAATTAAGTGCCAAACACTTATTCTATCACTGGACTTCCATGCTTCTGGACACAATTTTTTTTCAGATGCTCTCAGTATTTACTGCAATTGAGCTTTTCATTTGTCTCTATAATTATGGTCACTTAAGACTTTCCCTTAATTGAAGTTTAAAACTTATTATGAAATTAGCAAACTGATTAAGAGAAAACCTGCTCAGCCTTATTAACCTGACCTGGAAGGTCCTGGCATCAATTTTCTAAAGTATGCAATGCAGTGAACAGTAATCGCCTTAAGAACACTTTCTGGTGGGAAAATGGATGTCAGAATATTCTACAACAGTCCAAATTAAGTTCACTGTGACAATGTCAAAGAAGTTAATCTACAGAAAACAACACCATCTCATATGGTTGAAAAATAGTACTTTTAACTCCATGTAAATATACCCATTTCCAAATAAAGAGATTAGTAAAGAATGCTAAAATAATAAATATTTTTTTTTAGGAATGCTCTTCTAGTCTGTCCAAACTGACTGCATGGTAACATTCCCAGCATTTGTAGCTGATGAGTATTATGTGATACTGTAAGTCAAGAAATAAAGGGAGAATTAAAACAATAACTATTACAGTAATGTACAATTCAGTAGATGAATAAAAGGTTTACAAAATGTATTTGTGTGACCTTTATATTTAAATGCTTCCTTCCCAGAATAACTTCTTGAGTTCAAAGGCAGAGAAATTACTTCTTAAAAACCAAAAATGGGATTTAGCAATTTGCAAAATGACTACCCATAAAGTTATGGTAGGCAATTTCTAGATATTCAGACACAGCAAATCACAACTAACTGCCCTTAGAACAAAGTCACATATTCTGCATTATCAAATTATATACATTCATACTTCACACTTTTCAGGTAGAAGACTTTTCAAAGAAAAGGGCATTTCTTTGAGAGAAGAAGGGAATGAATTTCTCTATTTCTCCTTCAGAAAACAGCTTGAGGGTGTGTGTGTTTTTTTTTAAAAAAATTTCCTATAGCTCAGCCTCTTCTATTGTTTGGATAAATTTCTAGAAATAAAGTACATTTAATTTTAAAAATGGTTTTGAAAATATATGCATTGACATAAGCTTTTAACATTAGCTGCTTCTGCCTCTTAATAATTAATATTAAATTAATATTAAACTTAACATTTATCCGTTTTCTGCATTTAAGTCATGGTCTCTTAGAGACAGTTACAACCACTAATATGTAATATGTTGGTAAGGCACATGAACTACATATGAACTGCAAAAAAACAATGTTTTAAGAAAGACTGGAATTCCAGTTCAGGCACAAAATACACACACAATTCAGATTGCACTTTATTTAGTATGTTATTCCTTTGTTTGTTCCACATATATATTGCAGATTTACATGGTTTTATAAATGTCAATATACCAACATTTCTTTGCTGCTCCTTTTCGTATAAAAATATGAAATGACATTAATACTTACAGTGTAACTCACAGATTAAACAAACAATGGAACAATTGAAGATAAACCGCACATATGTTCAGGGAAAGAATCCAAAATGAGCAAACACAATGAGAAAACTGTCTAAATATTTTGTTTTCTTTTGATCAATTATGTGCTGTCAAGTTTGCCATTATCTCTTTTTCCTATATATAATTTTTGTTAAATTAAAACCACATGAAAAGAAAAAAAGAAAGGAAAGAAAAAACAAGAAGTACAAGAAAAAGTTGGGGGAAAAATAGAAAAAATCTGAAGTGGCTTCCATTATTTCTGCATAGCAGATATAAATTTCCCTTTTATTTATTAAGACATTATCCAATTTCTTTTCTATGTCCAATGTAACATCCTTTTTCACATCATTCTTGTAGTCTTTAATTTTTAAATCTACTTTCAAATCAATCTCAATCTTTTCAAGTAAAACTTCTTCCATGACATCGTTTAAACATAGTATACCTACAGAGGCAGACATTCCTAAAATTAACTCCTGAATCCATTGCTCAAAAATATCCTTCAATATGTTGAGCATTAAAATATTTCACTTAATTCTGCATTTGTAAATCAAACTTAAGCGTTCTTCTCCTTTAACTGTAATCTTTAGTTCTCTATAATATCCAATATTTAAATTTTTATCTTATTATGTTTTTTTAAGAAGAATTCAAAAAAGCAAAGCATTTCCTGCCGGGAAGGATTCTTATAATTAATTTCAAAAATCTTATTTAAAATGTATGTGGACCCTTAGTCCATTTGTAATTTTCTAAAATCAACCTTTTAATCCCCTTGCTATTTACTAGGGAGTAGTAAAGTTTTTTTTAAGTCCTTAAACTTATATTTAAAACTTTTATTGCTAATTAATCAAAGAAAACTTATCAGGTGCAGTAAAACCAAATATTTCTAATAGATGAAAACTTTAACTTTAACTTTATTTAAATTTCTATGCCACCCTTCTCCTGAGACCCAGGGCGGCTTACAACAATAATACAATAAAATTGATTTACCAATGACAATCAACCATCCAATCCAAAACACATTCATTCAATCAATCCGAAACACATTCATACAGCATACAATCACAATCAACACACGGTCACTGATGGAGGCACATTCGTAGGCCCAGGGGCAGAGTACAGTTCATACGCCCCAAACCTGTCGGCATAAATGAGTCTTCAATAATTTCTGGAAAACTAGGAAGGAGGAAGCAGTGCGAACCTCTGTGGGAAGCTGGTTCCAGAGGGCTGGGGCAGCAACGGAGAAGGCCCTTGCCCTAGGCCCTGCCAGATGACATTGCTTAATAGACGGGACTCGTAGGAGGCCAACCCTATGTGCCCTAATCGGTCGCTGGGATTCATGAGGCAGAAGACGGTCCCGCAAGTAACCTGGTCCATTGCCATAAAGGGCTTTATAGGTCATAACCAACACTTTGAATTGTGTTTGGAGACCAATTGGTAGCCAGTGCAGCTCACGGAGAGCTGGAGTGATATGAGCATGTCTTGGGAGACCCAAGACGGCTCGTGCGGCCGCATTCTGGACTACCTGCAATATCCGGACATTCTTCAAAGGTTGCCCCAAGTAGAGAGCATTACAGTAGTCGAATCTCGAGGTGACAAGGGCATGGGTGACTGTGAGGAGTGACTCCCGGTCCAAATAGGGGCGCAACTGGTGCACCAGGCGAACCTGGGTGAACGCCCCCCTCGCCACAGCCAAAAAATGATGTTCTAGACTTAGCTGTGGATCGAGGAGGACACCCAAGTTGCGAACCCTCTCCGAGGGGGACAAAACTTCTCCCCCCCAGGGTAATGGACGGACAGTTGGAATTGTTCTTGGGAGGCAGAGCCCATAGCCACTCCGTCTTGTCGGGATTGAGTCTGAGCCTGTTGGCACTCATCCAGACCTCAACAGCCTCCAGGCACAGGTTCATCACTTCCACTGCTTCGCTGTAATGACACAGGGTAGAGATATAAAGCTGAGTATCATCAGCATATTAATGATAACTCACCCCGTGTCGACAGATGATCTCACCCAACGGCTTCATGTAGATGTTAAAAAGCAGAGGTGAGAGAACAGACCCCTGAGGGACTCCACATGGAAGAGGCCTCGGAGCCGATCTCTGACCTCCTGCAAACACCGACTGCGACTGGCCAGAGAGGTAGGAGGTGAACCACCGTAAAACGGTGCCCCGCACTCCAAGCCCCTCCAACTGGCACAGAAGGATACCATGGTCGATGGTATTGAATGCCGCTGAGAGGTCAAGAAGCACCAGGATAGTGGAGTAGCCTCCATCCCGGGCCCGCCAGAGATCATCAGTCAGCGCGACCAAAGCAGTTTCCATGCTGTAGCTGGACCTGAACCCGGACTGCTGAGGGCCCAGATAATCAGCTTCATCCAAGGACCGTTGGAGTTGGAGTGCCACCACCTTCTCAACAACGTTCCCTAAAAAGGGAAGGTTGGAGACTGGCCGATAATTATTTAAGACTGCAGTTAACAAGCGATTAACTGCAGTTAACAAGCGATTTCTGAAAGTGATTAGCAAATGACATATGCAAAGGCAGTGTCCTTTTAAAGACACTAATTATGGCTTGAGGAAAATGTATATGCCAGTGGTGGCGAACCTATGGCACGTGTGCCAGAAGCGGCACTCGGAGCCCTCTCTGTGGGCACACACGCCATTGCCCCAACTCCGCAGCCCCCACCTTAGCAGCAGCCCCCCCAGAGGAGAGTTTCCCCTGAGTGTGGCCCACGCGGAGCAGCGCAGCCAAGAACATGGCAGCCAGGCAGTGGGGACAAGACTCTGCCCTTGTGCCCTGTCGTGTACAGTTGATTCTGTGGGGCGCAGGCAGAGGATGTGGCTGCCATGGCGCTGCTGGGCCGCCTGGGCGATCTGTGGCAGGCTGTGGAGGCGATGGGTGGCCCTGCGGGCAGGCGGGGCCAGGGGTGGAATGGGGGTGAGGTGGGGGCGGAGTGCGAAGGGTGGGGGCAGGGCCTGTTTTTGGGCACTCGGTCTCTAAAAGGTTCGCCATCACTGGTCTATGCCCTTATCCCCCAGAGCTGTAAATCCCCAGTGATACTGTCTTGTGGTCTCCTCATAAGGAGTTACTGTCTAAGGCACTAAAGAAGTCCTCTCCTTGTCCAAAGGGTTAATTGTTTATTCCACCATGGTCATCAGCTTCACTTTTTCCAGAGCCATTTTCTTTTTTTTCTTTTTTTTTTTTTTTATTATTATAAAAAATATTTATTATTAGGTAAACATTTGTACATGTAAACAAAGAAAAAAATTCAAGTTAAATGCCATTCAACTTAATACAATCATTTTAAATTTGTAGACCTTCTTCACTCCGTGTATCCAAGTTTAACTATAAACCAACTATATTTTTAAAAATTGTAACTTTCACTTCTTTTCAGATCAATCCATTGGATATCAAGCAAACAAGTCATCTTATTAAAATTAATAATTTTCATGTCGATATGCCCTTCCCTCTATCAAGTACAAGTCTATTTGATATATACCTTCCAATAATCAATAGATAAATATTTGTATATGTAAACCAGGGGAAGATACCGGGAAAGCAGAAAATCCTTTCCCCAAATCTAAAGTATATAATGCACCAGTTCTTTTCACAACAATCTGAAATTGGCTATTTAGGGTAGCTTCCTCATTATATCCAATAGGGTAGTAGAGAACCCTGATAAATACAGGAAACTTCCCAGCTTCTAAAATCTATGGTCTGATTTCTTTTTATTGTGCTAAATGGGAACCGTAGAGCACAAAAAAAAAAAAAAAGAAAACCAAACCACCCCTCAGGCTATCCATCAACTTGTTTTTGCATCTTTTTTTTTTTTTTTTTTTTATAAATTCTTTTATTAAAACAATCAACATTGAACATAAAAACATACTATGCAGCAATCATCATGGCTCCTGATATACAATACTAAGTATTAGTCATTGAAAACGTCTGAGTTAGTAAGCCTTTTCCCCCCCACTCCCCGTGTCTAGCCTCAACTATACTCCTGTTACATTTTATTTTGATTGGTGTTTCCCCTATCCGTTTCAATATTAAAGTGATCAACATTAAACATAAGATCCTATTGCTAGTTGGGTGTTAGTTTTTGTAAACATCTGATTTGTTAGCCCTTCATCCCTTCTCCCATCGATCCTTAGCTGGACGCCAGCTGCATTCTGTTTGATTGGTGTCTCTCTTGGATATAGTCTATCCACTGTTTCCAGTCATTCACAAATTGTTCATTGGAGCGGTTTTTCAAGTATGCTGATATTTTTGCCATTTCTGCCAAATTTGTTACTTTCACAGTCCATTCTTCAATAGGCGGGATTTCCGGATTCTTCCAGTACTGTCCCACCAACAATCTTGCTGCTGTAATTAAGTTCAAAAATAAATTTGTCTCTGAGGTAGTGATATCCTTTGTGATCCCTAACAGAAAAGCCTGAGGTAGAAATTCTATACGCTTTTTGAAAATAGTTTGGAGTGTCCACCATATCTTCCTCCAGAATGCTTTGATTTTTCTGCATGCCCACCATATATGAAAGTAAGTAGCCTCCCCGTCTCCGCACCTCCAGCATTTGGGCTGGGTGCCCGGGTAGATGAGTGATATTTTTTTCGGGTCTAGATGCCATCTATAGAACATCTTGTAGAAGTTTTCCCTTAAGTGTTGCGATTTCGTGAATTCTACATTCCTCACCCAAATTTTCTCCCACGTGTCTATGGCGATAGGGTGTCCGAAGTCTTGCGCCCACTTTATCATACAGTTCTTGACTAGCTCGGTTTCAGAGTCCATTTCTATCAGAGAGCTGTACACTCGTTTGATGTGCATAATCCCCTGTTCTCTGATCTGTTTAATTAGGTTCTCGTCGTTCTGGGAGAAGCCCTTCTTCCTGTCTTCACGCCACCTTGACTGTAGTTGTATATATGATAGCCAGTTACTTCCTATTCCTCTGTTTGCTAGCATTGCTTGAGGTTTCAAGAGGAACCGGTTTTCTTCTCCCAGTACAAGTTCACTGTAGGGCACCACTCCTTGCCCTTGGGATGTGTTCATATCCCCTGTTGCGTGTCCAGGGATCGTCCAGATGGGAATCTTGTCGTGTAGGAGGTGCTTATATTTGTTCCAGACCCATAGCAATGGGATTCGTAATGGGTTCTCCTTGAAGTTCCTATCTGCCTTTTTGTCGTATACTAGGTAGGCATGCCAGCCAAATCGTAGACCATGCCCCTCAACATTCAGAATTCTATCATTTGTCATATTGATCCAGTCGCTAACCGCCACCAACGTTGCTGCATAGTAATATAGCTTTAGATTAGGCATTTTGAGACCCCCTCTCTCCCTTGCGTCTTGGATGATTTTTAGTTTCACCCTCGGTCTCTTGTCGTCCCAAATAAATCTGTTGATGCCTTTCTGCCAATTGTCTAAGTCCGCTTCCTTTTTGAGTATGGGTAGCATTTGGAAGAGAAATAAAAATCTGGGTAATACATTCATCTTTACTGTCGCTATCCTGCCGAGCAGGGACAGACGTAGCGATTTCCACCTTTCCAGGTCTGCTTGTATCTTATTCCACAGGACCTCGTAGTTATTCTTGTATAATTTCGCATTTGTTGATTCTATCTCCACTCCTAAGTATTTGACTTTCTTGACTATTTCACACCCCGTTATTCTTTCCAGGTTCCGTTTTGCTTTGTTGTCGAGGTTTTTGGCTAGCATCTTTGTTTTTGATATATTTACTTTGAAGCCTGACACCCTACCATAGTCCTCCATTATCTCTATCAATTTCCTTGCTGATTGTGCTGGTTGCGACATTGTCACCAGCAGGTCATCCGCAAAGGCACATAGTTTGTATTCTTGCTGTTTAATCTGTATGCCCTGTACTTCCTCTGCCGCTCTTATTCTGTTCAGTAAAATTTCCAGCGTTAGTACAAATAGCAGGGGGGACAGCGGGCAGCCCTGTCTCGTGCCTCTCTCTATATTGAATGAGTCCGTTAAGTCTCCATTGACAATGATCTGACCTGTTTGTTTCTGGTAAATTGCCGTTATGGAGTTGAGAAACTGTACTCCCATTTTCATCTTCCGGACCAAGTTCGTCAGGAACGGCCAGTGCAGTCTGTCAAAAGCTTTTTCTGCATCCACGAACATAAGAGCGGCGGGTATCTGGTTGTGCTTTTGCAGGTATTCTATTATGTTCAGCAGCTGTCTCACGTTGGTTTTCATCTGGCGTCCTTGTATAAATCCCCTTTGGTCCGGGTGTATTGTTTTTTGTAGTACAGTCATTAGTCTATTGGCCAAAATTTTTGTGAAGATTTTGTAGTCTGTGTTTAGTAGTGAGATGGGCCTGTAGTTTGCGGGCTGTGTGTTGTCTTTCCCCTCCTTTGGGATTAATGAGATGTAGGCTGTTCTCCAGGATGGTGGGACCTGACCTCCTTCTTGAATGTTGGCAAATAGTTTTCTGAGGGGTTCTAGCATCTCCTCTTGGAGGTGTTTGTAGTAGGTCGCTGTTATCCCATCCGTCCCGGGCGATTTTCCTGCTTTCAGCTGTGTGATCGCTGAGTGTATTTCCTCCTTTGTGATTAAGGCATTCAGGGCTTCTCTTTGTGTGTCGGTAATCGCCTGTATCTTTTCGTTTTGTAGGAACTCATCTATCTCTTTGTCTTGTATCTTATCCTCGGTATATAGTTTCGAGTAGAACTCCGTGAAGGCTTTCTTGATGGTTTTTTGTCGGAATTCTTCCTTGCCTTTGTATTCTATCTTTTCAATTATGCGGGACTTCTGTTTCTTTCTTATAGTGTAGGCTAGCCAGCGGCCCGGTTTGTTGGCCTTGCAGAATGTCTTATGTTTTGCATATTGTATATTCCTTGCAACTTGGTCCGCCATCAACATGTCGAATTGCTTTCTTAAGATCTTGAGTCCTTCTTTGGTGGCTTTGTCCTCTGGTCTTTTTATTAGTAGCCGCTCCATTTTGCTTATCTCATTTTCTAACTCTTTTCTTTTTTGTTCTTGTTGGCGACGGTGCCAGCTATTCATGGATATGAGGATCCCTCGCATGTACACCTTGCTGCCTTCCCAGATCTGTTCTATCGGTGTTCCGTTGTTCATATGTGTGTCGAAGTATTCCTTCATAGCTTTTTTGCATTCCGCCACATTGTTTTCATGTCTAAACAAGTTTTCATTGATTCTCCAGGACCTCCTCTGTTTCGGGCCATGTCTTAATTCCATCCTCACAGGGTTGTGGTCTGTCAGTGTCTTGGGTAGGATTTTCACCGCGTTTAGACACGTTAGCAAGTCACTAGAGGTTAGTATAAAGTCGATTCTGGAGAATGATTGGTGTCTGCCGGAGAAGAAGGTGAATTCTAGTTCTTTGCCGTGCCTTTTCCGCCATACGTCTGTCAGTTCGAGGTCTTCCTTCATGTCGAAGAAGGATTTAGGCAACTTGGAGTGTTTTTGCGGGTTCGGTGCAGTTCTTTTTTTGTCTAGAGCAGTCTCTATGACCCCGTTCCAGTCGCCCATGATGATGTGAGATCTGTAGTTAAGTTGTGTTATTTTCTTGTGTAGCTTTTTGTAGAATTTGCCTTGTTGCTGATGTGGTGCATATATGCCCAGTACTAGAATCTTCTTGTCTTCTTGTGTTATTTCAATTGCCAGGTATCTACCTTGGGGGTCGGACTCTATTAGCTTAGCCATTACATGTTTCTTTACGTATATAACAATCCCATTCTTTTTTCTTGGCGCTGCTGCCACAAAGTGCGCGCCTAGTTTGTAGTTGATCAGATATTTCTGGTCTGCTGCTCTGATGTGTGTTTCTTGTAGGCAGATTATATCGCTTTTACTTTGGTTTAGGTAGTGGAGAATTTTTCTTCTTTTCTGGGGGGAGTTCAGTCCGTTCACATTCCAAGTCAAATAATTAGTAGCCATCATATGTTGCAGGATATTTTTGCGAGACCATTTCTGTTGTTTCTCCTGTTGTCTCCTTTGGTCTCGTTCCCACGATATCCGGATTGGTGCTCATTTTGGTTTGTGAGGTCTTGCCTTGCTGGTCTGTACGTTTGGTAGTGATGCCTGGTAGCCTGCCCTCTGTAGACTGTCCTGCCTCCTTGTTTTTGTTGCTCTCTGCTCTCTGCGCCCTCGCCCCTAGAGGTAGTCCATTCATTTCCTCTGCCTCTGCCCCGATCTGTGCTTCTGCGCGGCTTGCTCGTTGGCCTCTATCCCTCCCGCTTTCCAGAGGTCTATCTGCTTCTTTTCTCGCGGTGGGTTGAGGGCCTCCCGACTTCAGTTCCTTTTCGAGGAAGTCCTTGGCTTCCTGGACCGAGGTCAAGTAATGTCTCTTGTTTTTATAAGAAAGTGACACTCCTGTTGGGGTTTCCCACCGGTATCGCAGTGCACGCGATCTCAGCTCTGTGGTCAGGAATTTGTAGTTCTTTCTGTCTCTCAGCATCGCCTGGGGGATCTCTTTCAGAACCTTCACCTCCTGCTCCTCTATGTAGAATGCCTTGTTATAAGAAGTGGCAGAGACGTGGTTCCGGAACCTCTGTGTTGTGAAGTGGATGACCACATCCCTTGGTTGGTGTTTGTTCACTTCCCTCCAGGCGCCCACTCTCTGGATTTTTTCGACATGCCACTCAATCGCATTGGCGCTCGTGCCCAGGAATGTTGCCAGGGCCTCTACAAAGGTCTTGCGCAGTCTTCCCTGGGGTTCGTATGTTGTCTCGTTCCACCCTCTGATCCTGATTGCAAATGCCATTTGCCAGAATTGTATCATGGTGGACTGGTCTTGAACCTCTCTTTTCACCTCTGCAAGCTGACCTTCTACGCGGTTTTCCACTTCCTTCATCATCTTTTCCGTATTCTCCCTTGTTTCTTGGAGGTTTTTGTAATGTGTTTGCAATGCCTCCTTCATCTGTTCCAAATCAGTGGCCGTCGCTTTGCGCTGTTCTTCCCACTTTTTCTCCAGGTCTCCACCTTGGTCTGCCAGCATCCTCGTCATGTCTTTGTATCTTTCCTCCGTCTTCCGTTCTGTTTCTAGGCGTCCTTTCTCCGTCTTCGCGTCCATTTCCGCCAATTTTCTATCCATGCCATCCAACCGTACCACCATCGTCGCAATCGTCTCATTTAGTGTCTCAATCGTCTCTTTTAGTTCTTGGATCATGCGTGCTGTTGTGGAGTCCTGGGTTGGCGTGTGGGTCTGGGGGCCTGCAGTTGGATGGGGTTGTGTGTGGTTGGGTGGGGTGTTCCCTGGCAGATTGGAGGGGTGGGCCGGGGAGGGTGCAGCTCCCTTCGGGTCTGTCAGTTTGGACTGTTTTGTCTTTCTGGCAGTCATTTTGAGCTTCTCCTCCTGATGGCCTGCCTTCCCTTAAAACCTCCCCTTAATGCCAAGCGTTGTGGGGGAATTGTTCCTGTGCAAGATTATCAAGCTGCTAGGATAGGTTGGATCAAATTCTTCTTTTCCCCCCCCCCAGTTTATATTTTGACAGCAGAAGAAAGGAAAAAAAAAAATTTTCCCCCCCCTTCCTTTTTAGTCCACTAGGGGGTGCTATCCGCTTTCAAGTAAGCTTCGCCGTGCTGGCAGGGATCAAGCAGGATGAGAGGAGCTGGGACCTGCGCAGATGGCCCTTTCCCCCCCAGGTGCAGTACAACTAGCCTTATCGGGGTCTGGGGGGGTCTTCTGAGGGTCTTGTGAGGGTCCTCCCCCTGCTGCTGGGCTCCCCCTGCGTCTGCTGTCCCTCTGCGCTCTAATCGGCCCCCGTTGATCTTACCACGGTCGTTGGCCGTCTTCTCCCTGCTCCCGTCGGCTCTCCTTCTGCGCTCCCGCCGGCTTCCTCCAATTTCGGGGCCTCTCGGCCAGTGAATATATTTTAAGGAAGCAGTCCCTCTGCCGACCAGGGTGCTCTTTTCCTGTGTCTTCCCCCGCCGTCTGTTTCCTTGCCTCTTCCTTCTTGAGTCCTCTCTCCTCTTTCAGCTCCGTTTGTTTGTCTCCACCTCTGTCTGCCGCTCCAGACCTCTCCGCCGCTCTCCCGGTGTTTTTCGCTTTCTTCGGCTCGTCTGGGGGTCTTCTTTGGGTTAGCAGTCCCCCCCAGCGGCCCTCGCTACTCTTGCCGGCTTCCCTCTCTTCTGTGGCTTCGCTCCCGCCCTTCCTCTGCCGCCAACGGCTGCTTCCTGCTGTCCGGCAGCTCCGGTCGTCTCCCCCTCCGTTCTCCACGCCCGGATCTCACCTCCGCTCTCCCGGTTTTCCTCTCCTCCTGTGGCTCGTCTGTGGGTCTTCTCCGGTTCGGCAGACCCTCCCGGCGGCCTCCGCTAGCCTCGCCGATGTCTTTCGCCGTCTTCTCTCCACTCCCGCCGGCCCCCTCCGACTGCGCGGCCTCGCGGCCTCGCGGCCTCTTTGGGCCTGCCGGCCGGCCGGACACCACCGGCTTCCGCGGCCCCGTCAGCTATCGTCACGGGTCCCTCGGCGGCGATTTCTGCTTCGTCGGAGCGAGCCGAGGGTCCTCTTCGGGTTCACCTTCGTCTCCGGCGCTTCCCTCTCTCGGTAGTCTGATATTTTTGTGAAAAAGGTAAGCCCCGTTCCGGAGCTTTCCGCGGATGGCTCCGGTCCTCGTGACCGGAACCGGAACTCCAGAGCCATTTTCAATTTACCATTTTTCCCCCTGGAAATCCTCTAAAATGGGAAGTCCAGGTTCTAATGTACTCCCTATGCAGAAAAATTACTTTTTGAGAGTATTTCTATATATATGAACAGTCTGCTAATTTCCATAAACCTTTTAAAAAAATTACAACCCTAATCTCAGCTAAGGGATTCAACTAACAATGGTCATCTTACAAGTATAAAAGGGATACAGTTCTATCAATAGTCATACAAAAATAGAGGAACAGAAAATCTATGAAAATAAATACCACGGCTCAATAAAATTTTTACAGCATTCGTTCTATGTTCCTATTCTTCAACTGACTCTTGGTCAAAATAGATTATGTTTTTACTGTTATAGTAAGGGGAAAGGTACAGAAGCAGAAGCTACAATTTTCAAGCACAGAAATCAAACAAACTGATTCACCTTAATGTTTTATTCCATGCATGTTGACTTACAAGAAGAAACAGTTCATCACAGCTCTACACTAGATGGGATGTAATCCCACATAATTCAGTACCACACTGAAAATAAATAAGTTGAAAGAGATGAGTATGTCTTCCGAGATAGTTGTATAGATCTTTTGCATGCATTCTGAACCCTCTGGGAAAGGAGATGCTGCCAGAGCGAGAATTTTGTCACATATTCACATGAATCTATCAGGTCACAGAATCCACTTACAGAAATATCCTCTACATGGGTGGGAGAAATACCCTGTACCTGGGAAGAAATCCCAAGATGCCTAATGTCCTCAGAGAACCAGCTATTTTAATAGCATTTTCACTGAAATGAATATGTGAAACTTGGTATGCAGAGTGCACGCGATTGGTAGGCTGGGATTTGAAAATGTGACTGTATCTCTATTTCAATTGATGTATGCTCATGTTCCAAATGAATGTTTGCACAGACCTGCAGGCAAAAATGCCAAAATGAAGTTTCTTAAGAGCTCAGAAGAATCAGCACATGAATAGTATACATGAATACACAAAGGACTGGTACTGTCACATTTCTCTGTGGTTTAGTCTGATTTGATGAAAAATTGATGAAAACCCCTGGTCTGAAAGGCAAATCTGATCTGTTTAGAAGTGACACTCTAGACCAGACATGTCAAACTCGCGACGTCACGTGACGTCGCACAATGTATCGGAGCTTTTTCTCCATTGCCAGCAATGGGATGGGCGCAGTTTCCTGGTGACGTGACATGTCAGGCACACTGGCTGAGGAATTCTGAGAGTTGAAGTCCACAAGTCATAAAAGGGCCAAGTTTGAAGATACCTGCTCTAGATAAACAGAGGCAGCTTTCAAGCAGACTACATATCGGAGCTTTTTCTCCATTGCCAGCAATGGGGTGGGCGCGGTTTCCTGGTGATGTGACGTGTCAGGCACACTGGCTGAGAAATTCTGGGAGTTGAAGTCCACAAGTCATAAAAGGGCCAAGTTTGAAGATACCTGCTCTAGACAAACAGAGGCAGCTTTCAAGCAGACTACTGCTCATTATCCAGCTTTCCTTTAGCTGCCTGCCTTCATGCTATCACAGGCCACTAAAATAGCTGAACTTCCATAATATGGATAAACTGAACAAACATAGGGACAGTGTGGGCATGGGACGTAGGGGAAAAAAGGATTTTTCAAAAACCTAGTTGAGATCCAAGTGAAAAATTTACTCAGCTGTGTTGAGCTGGCTGAGGAATTCTGGGAGCTGAAGTCCACAAGTCTTAAAGTTGTCAAGGTTGCAGATCCCTGGTTTAGAGGATACTTTTCTAGAGGAATAAGGCAATTCTTTCTCAGTACCAAAATCTGATTCACCTTCTCAAGGTTTTAAGTAAAAAAAAAAATACATTCTTGTACTCCCTCCCACCAAAAGTGGTTTTCTTTTCCTCCATTCCATTGTGTCCAATTCTCAAAGACTGTCCAGACAAATTCTGCAATTTTTTTGGCTAGATTTTTTAGATATGGTTTACCATTGCCTCCTTCCTAGGGCTGAAAGAAAGGTCACCTAGCTGGCTTTGGGCCCAAGGCAGTACTAGAACTCATGGTTTGCCAATTTCTAGCCTGATGCCTTAACCACTTCCCTAAACCAAGTGTAGTATTTATTTAAGCAGCTATTAAATAGAGGTCGTTCAGAAATGCTTAGCAATATAATAACCAGGGAAATGAGATGAATGAAGAGAACTGAAATCATGATTCTAGCTCCACTACAAACAATGATGTAAATGATGGAAGACTGGTTCTAAACATTTAAAGGAAAAATATTATATTTATTAAGAGGATTACTAATTATTCTTCTTGTTGCTTTTATAAAACAGATTGGTTGTGACTGGCCAGCTTGGTTCTCAGGCCTGACATAATGGGGTGTAAAAAAGGGACTAGCTCAAAGTCACCCACCAATCTTTCATGCCTAAAACAGGACTCCTTAATTTTTAGTCTGGTACCTTAACCACTACTAAACTGGTTCTCTGCTTTATTCCTCATATCCCTTCAGGCCTTAGGAAGACCCTTTGATTTCACACATCATTAAATGTCCCATTTAACCATGATTTTCTAAATAAATTACAGTTCACTACATTCATATATAGTGCCACTGAGTTTTGAAAGGCGAAGATGGATTTGCAAACCACAATGCCTAATTTCATGTGAACCAAAACAAGCAAATTGTATTAAGTTTTAATGCAATATCTAAACCAAATGCCCCAAGGTATACCTTACAAGTATCTGGAAGGAAAGTAATGCTCTCCTTTGAGCGGTGTGCTGGCTTAGAAGTAGAGCTCTTGCCTCACAATCAGGAGTCTGTGAGTTCAATTCTAGGTAGCGGCAGATATTTCTCTCTGGGCGCAAAGAGAAAAATATCTGCTGTGAGCTCCATGTAGGCATCAGGAAGGGCATTCAACCAGTAAATGCTCATCTCCTTTCACTCGTCCCAACTCCACTCCGATGCAAGGGATTACAGGATCATTAAAAAAAGTAATTCCTTTATCATTACCACTGTTGTTCTAGAAGAGTTGGTAAAAACAAGAATTAAAGGGAAAGTTGGATTAAGGAAATACTGAAAAGGAGACAGTCTTTCTTTCATTCAGCTGCCTTGAAAAATTGCAGGCAGTCCTCGACTGATTGCTTAGTGACTGTTCAAAGTTGCAATGGACTTTCCAAGAGCTACCTATCATCTGGATGTCTGCCCCCCCCATTCTGATGCCTGCCCCCCTGTGATCACGTGATCCTATTTTAAGCGCTCGGCAATTGGCTCGTATTTATGCCTGTTTGCAGCATCCAGCAGTAATGTGATCATGGTTTACAATTGTTTTTGTTGGAAACAGGTGTTTACTTATGGTTTCTACATCCATTGTAGACAATGGATTCAATTCACTACCACCATGTTCGCTTAATGACCACAATGATTCATTTAACCACCACAGCAAAAAAGGTTATACAATTGGGCGCAGTTATGTGGTGACCTGCTTAATGACTGACACAACTTGATACAACTTATGATGCTAATTCCAGGCTCAAATATGGTCATAAGTTGAGGACTACCTGTAAGTGAATCACTTTCTAACTTCCAAGGAAACTAAATCTGATCATTTCTACATCAGTCAAAGATGTAGGAGATTCAATGATTCTTGCTCATTTCTATTAAAGTACTCGTCTGGTTTACACAGACAAGATATTTAATTAGTTTAAACCCCTTTTCTGCACCCTGGTTAATATCTCTGATTTGGTTGCTAAATATCATTTTTTACTTCTGTGCAGTTTGCGGTTATTTAAAGAAAGACTTATTTTGATGTCATAAATTACAACATTACATTAGAACTCATGGATATTCAGTTCAGCTCTGTTTTGTTTCAAATAGATTTCATTATTCCTTCACTCCTATTTGATGTTTATTTCAAAACCATGTAGTAATTTGCAACATAGACATTATTTTTGATAGTCTATGTCTTAAAAATTGCTTGAGAAAAAGAATATAATAAAAAACATGTTGGTAATATAGGTTCATTTTCTTCTGTTAAATATATAATCAGTGTTCATACGTGCTATGTAGTCATATTTTCCCTCTTTTATATTGTTCTTCCCCCTTTAAGCACTAGTAGTTGCTATGGTAACAGTAGATTTTCTCCTCTTTCCAAGTTCATCCAGGTGCCATCAACTTCAATAACTATTATTTTTACAAAATCACAGCTAGTCCAGAGCAATTGTTTGCTGATGAAAGTATGGTTATCTATCAAGAACTCGTGTATTCATTCTAATGAAAGGAGAAGTATTAATTGCTATTTAGTAAGAATTGGCAACACAATTTAGCCAAAAAAAGAAAAAAAATTCTCATTTCTTAATTTAATCATCTAATCCTATTCAAAGGTTACTTCAAATTAATTGTAGCACTGTTTGCAAAAAAAAAACATGTCTCATTCAACCAGGATACAACTCAGGAATGGCCATATACAGTTTCTCCAATAACAGTTAGCCAGTAAGCCAACAGTAAGGAATGTTGTTCACCTCTGATGTAAACTCTTGGTACTCAAGATGTAATGAGCATATTAACATCCATCTAATAATATAGAAAAATAATTGCTCTCTGCACCAGGACACACAACCTTGTCCTGTCTTGGGGTTAATCACTCATTTTTCCTCCTAAGTCTTTCAGCAACCCAGATCAAAAAAGTGTGATTGTGTCACATGAATATCTCTGAAGGAGAAGGATTGTTTGAAGCTATGTTAAATTAATGGAAGAGGAATAGATTTTTTTTAAAGGGTAAAACTGAAGTGTTAAGTCCATCAAGGACTAATTGTGCTTGTTGTTACAGGCAAAAATTGTGCTACCATTAGCTAATTTGCTGCTGAATTCCAAAGAACGTGTTTATCAGGAACCTATGAGACTAGTGCAGGGGTTCTCAACCTTGGCAACTTTAAGACTTGTGGACTTCAATTCCCAGAATTCCTCAGCCAGCAAAGCTGGCTGAGGAATTCTGGGAATTGAAGTCCACAAGTCTTAAAGTTGCCAAGGTTGAGAACCCCTGGACTAGTGCAACTTATAATCTTTCAAACTTTGTTTTAGACATTAACATACACCTTGGCTACCTGGATGTAAAACTTGACCAGCACATATATATATGCTCAGCCCAGATCTACACCAGCACTTATCAAATGGAGGGCATGGCTAGCATGTGTACAACATCTAATATCTGCTATGCTAGTACAGGTAGTTCTTGGTTTATGACTATTCTTGGTGACTATTTGAAGTTACGATGCACCCTCCCCAAACAATAGTTATGACCCAATTTCAAAGTTACAATAGATGCACACATACCCTGCATTCACACGGCTGCATTTCGAGTGCTTGGAAACTGCTTACAGGCATTTGCAGCATCCTGCAGCCACATGACTGCAATTTTCAAAGTTTTTTGCCACTTTCCAGCATTTATTTCTGGTTTCCAGCAAAAAAAAAAAAAGCCATTGGATGATATGGATTCACTTAATGACTATGGTACTTATTTAATGACTATGCACATAGAATGCTCTGCATTTTTTTTGTGTGTGTGTGTGTGTAGAAGGAGATATAGGCTAGGCAGCCTTCTCAGGTATTGGGCATGCCACCCTATTTCCAAAAAGGATACAGTTTGATCTCATAAAATTTGGGCAAATGATAAACTATGAAAGCGGTGAGTAACTAAATGGTAAGTCACGTAGGCTTAGGCTGAGTTCAGTTCAGCAAAGTTACTGTATGATTCAGACAGTGTTTACCCAGAAGGAATTATGTTCATCACACTCATATGAGAAAGTCATCATCATTTAATATACAGAATGACTTTGCTCAGTTGCAAATATGGGATCTATATTACTAAATAGCAATTTTTACAGATGGAATGAAATATGCAATTTTGTGAATTACAAAGTTGCCGAAAAGATGAGGAACAATGAAGAAAGGATTAGTATTCAACCTCAATAAACATCAACAGCAAATGTTTAATCTTTAACTTACCCCTGTAAATATCCCATCACAGTCTTTAAAAAAAACAAAAAACCAACCTGAGTTTGTTCAGACAAGATCACAGGATATACTGCTATGAATGAATATCCAAGGCAAAAAAGGTAAAGGAAAAAGCGAACACAGTGATTAATGTTGATTTACAATCTGTTCAGTACAGAATAAATTAATTAAAGGCATTTAAATGCTGGTTATCACCACAGAACAACAGAACTAAGACTATACTATTGTGACAGAAGTAAGTTTAAATTATATGCACTATGCCAGGAGTGTCAAACTGCCAGCCTGTGGGCCGGTTGCATCAAGCGGAGGCTGTACCCATGCCAGCTCTGGCAATGCAAAAGTCACGATACATCGCGACACATCCCTTGACGTGGCGAGTTTCATATCTGTGCATTATGCTAATAAAAACACCTCCTGGACAAGCACTTCATAATTCATAAAGTCTGCACTATTGCAAAAGGAGTCCTATGATATACAAAACTATGCAATCCTGCCTGATTACATGATAATTATTTCTACATGTTTAATGTCTGTATATGTCAGGCAACAGATTTTGGCCCAAAGACAAACTGGCATTTTGAAGGACTTTAACCTCACTTCTCAGGGAATAAACAAATTATTTCACATGTTTTTATTATCAAAAACAAACTTTTATTCCCTTTTTAGTTGAGAAATAGGAACCAAAGGATAAGTACGAAAAAAAACCCATTTGGCCTAAATTATAAAAATTAGCTACATTTTAATTTTATTTTATTTATTTATTTCACATTGCCATCTATCTCATAACATTGACTCTGGGCAGCAGAGAAAGTTAAAACTCAAGACGCTCAAGGTTAAAACAAATATACCTAAAATCATAAAAACTGCATTATCAAGATAACTTACCTAACTTCCTGGCACAAGCTTCACACATTTTTAATTAATTTGTATGAAATTTGAAACAGTAGACAAAATACACTACAAGGAATATTTGCTTACAAAAAGCGTTACACGAGGAAGATGTAGGAGATGACCAGGCTGAGCCTGAGGGACGGGTCAAGTGCATCATTAGTCTTGAGTACCTTCACACCCACAAGAAATCTAAGTCCAGCCCACCTTGAATTCCATTGACCCTTATCTACCGCCAATTTGCCTTGACCGTTAGTAGTTCCTTGTAGAGACTGTAGGCAAGCAATAAGCCTGTGCCCATTGGAACCACCTTGGCTCCTGATTTCCTGTTTTTGACAGAAAACTGGGTATCAAATACTTGTATTAAAGGAAAGTTGTCTTAAAGTACATAATATTTTCACAAAGTCTTTTTTCCAGATTCACAAAAAATACAAAGGTGAATCAAAACAAACACAATTTAAAAGTGAGAAATGGACCTAAATGGAAACAGTTGCCAACACTATGTTTTCAATAGCATAAGAGCTACCTCCAACAGCAATGTTATTGCAAAGTAGGGACTGAGCCCTTTTCAGCTAAACTGGCAACTTCTCTCCCAATGCTATTCCAAAGCACATGCAATAAACCGCAACAATATGATCATGTTATTTACACATGCAAAAGTAGTTCCATATCACCAAGAAGAACATGAAGTAGCCTGTGGAAGGCACATGAAAATAAGAATGTATAACAAAAGACAACAAATTCCTAATGAATCTGGAAGTCGATTATTAAGTATTCATGAAGATCTTTATACCAATATGAAAAGATCTGATAGATCCAGACCAGTGCTAAGTCATCCAAGCTGAATCAAGTTTTTTTCTCTCTGGATGAAAAAGCCCACCATAATAAGCAACATGCAAATGATGTGACAGCTGATGAATCATACCAGCCAAATACAAAAATGTAATCTGTCATAGTGCTTGATTTTTCTTTGCATGCCAAATATAAGCTACTCATTTGCTATCTCTGTCATCATCAAACATCACCCATCATCTGCTCCATAGGCTCATTAAAAAATAAACCCACAGATTTATTCATAACGTTAACAGCTTGTGAGATTTGTTGATATTTCCTGTTTTAAGTTAATTAATCTTTTGAAAGAAACTGATTAAATGAAGTTTTTTTTTCAAAATAAAAGATAACCAAAACTTCTCCTTTTCATCTTGAAAAAACATCATTGCATATGAGACAAAAGGATACTGGTAATATGTTTGGAATCCACTAAAATGTTATATAAATGCTAAACATTATCATTACATTAAAAAAATTATATATCCAAAATAACAAATTCAGTATTGTGATTTCCCCAGTACTAATCAAAATGATTAAGATATCCCTGAATGTATTAAGCCATGCAGTAAAACATGTCTATACAAGATTCAAGACAAGAATAAGCATAATCATTTTGAACAACACAATTTTAGCATCCCCATTTCTCATAATATGTGTAACAAAAAGAGCAATAACTTTTTTATCTTCAACACTGCATGAATAATTACTTTATACATAATTTAGATTATCCCACACATGCAGCTAAGAATGGAAGCAGCTTTTCTGCAGCTACTGAGGCTTGAACAAACATTGTTTTATATGGATACAAAGCAAACATTTCAAATGGCAATCAACAATAAATTCCATTTAAGAACTAGACCAAGTGCAGGTAAGAGGAGCAAAACTATACACAGTTGCTTTACGCCAACAACTGTGACAAATCTAGACACTGACTTATCTCTATTGAGTTCACAAGAGTTCTCTGATCTTGTGAGTCTGCATGTCCATTTTTAATATCTGAATAAACCAACTGCCTATCATAACAGACAACATTTGTCAACATCTCCTCCTCTACAATTTAGCAACTACATGCCTAAAAATAAATTCTGGTCTGGGTAATTCAGGGTAAACTAGTTTAGGAAGCTGGAAACTGCCATTAGATTACCCTGTATCTTCTAACTTAATTTTAGGCCAGAATTCTTTTTTGCAATTCTAATGGCCATAGGAACATTCATATTCTTTGACACTATTAAGAGCCATTTCATTTGGAAGGCTACAGCCTGAAGACAGTCAACTAACAAACTCTTTGCTAACTCTAGCAGCTAAGGCCCTAAATTAGAAGGATTTTCTGCTGCCAGTAGTGGAGCTTCAAAGGGAAATTTGCACGGGTTTTGGCTTTACTTCAAGACAGTTTCCTGCAAAAAGTAGGATTTTCTTCTCTCAGCTTTAAATTTTGTGTTCCATTCCTTGACAAGCAGCAACACACGATGAATCATGCAAGACGCCCACTATACTAACAGAGGCTTGCTTTATCTAAATGTTTTTCACAAAGACACTTTCCATCATGCACCCACACAGCCTGCGGATTTGAAATGGTACATTTGGAAGCCTGACATATCACCCTTGAGAAAACTGGGTGTCTTTTTGATAGCAAAGGAATAAAAAAGGTTATATTTTCTACAACTGAGATGTCTCAGTGGGTGACTGTTCTGCTCCAATTGCCCAGATAAAATTTAGACCTCCAGGCAGTGGTCTTCATTGCTATTCTGTACTAGTGAGAGGATAGATTCTTAAATAATCAACAGAAAATGTTCAGCTGGTAGCTGCAAAGCCTGACTACTATACTACTCCTAGGTTAAGATAAACCCTATATTATATAGATGTTATTACTGCACTACTCAGAGAAACTAAAGATAATCCATAAATTGCTAGATACACACAGAGAAAATGGTCTCCAATTCAGACAGAATTAGTGTTAGTTAGACTTCAAAGAGTTCCCAAAATAAAGCTGCAATGATAATTCTATATGCAAGAGAGAAGCAAAATACAGTGAGATACACCTTGTACTTTTATGCTTGCTTGAGATGTTTATATGTAATTATAGTTATTAAATTAATGTGTGTCATTCCATAATCCTGTTTTGTATGCTTTTCCTTCCCTCTATCCTCATGCAATTCATATATAAATTTTCTCCGTTGACATAAACTCATACTGCCAGCTGAAGTTATTGACACAAAACAATATAAAAAAATTACAGAGTGTGCCCATTTGAGAATAATACCATCAAAGTGATCGTTTAATGAAAACGTATCAGTAGTTTAGCTGGACTATAATCTTTGAACCTGAGATGCATAATTGGACACTGTGGCCTAATCATTTGCATTACATTTTTTCACACAAGTTTCTCTGTCTGGAAGACCTTTCCCAACCAGTGGCCATCAAACAGCACAGAGAACTCACTATGAGGCAACTGCAGGTGAATACCAACATAAATAAAACTCAGTTTGAACTGGACCTCCAGTAAACTTCATAGAAGTAGATTTCAATACATTCAGTGCATGCTTACTTGAAAACAAGCACCATTGAACTCAATGAGGTTTATATCTGTGGTTCACTGTTGCACCAACTTTTCAGTTAAGGTTTGTTAAATTACGATGAACACACTGAAAGGATGCTCATTTCTCTTGAACTTTTGAATGTTCAAAGTGCATTTTAGTTCTCGCTGTTTTTATAAAGGAATAACTTAGAAAACACTGTGTTCAACATACAGTTCTCTGCAGCATGCAGCACTTAAAGTAGGATTATACAATTATAATTCCCTTTCTGAATGGAAATAAACCACAAATTTCTATTTTCCCTCATTGTCAACTAGACAGAAATCATATGGTCTGTATATATCGCTTGCATGTGTTTGATTGTAAGATGCAGCTAGCCATTTCATTAATCAAAAGAAACACATGTAAACTAATGGTCAATATCCAGCAGAACACCTAAATGTTATAATTAGTAAAGCAAAGCAAATACCAACATATTCCACTGTGTCACTTTTTTGTTATACAGCAGAATATACAGTAAAGTACAAATACCACATTAGGGCTACTTAGAAAGTAAAAATCATTGTTATTTAACCAAAAACTAAATGTTGAAAAAGACTATGAATTACACACAAGGTTATACACCAACCCCTTCAGAATCAAAATGGGAAAGCAATTTTGAGCTTTGATGTCATCAAATCTTGACACAGAGAATGGGAGAGGCCTCCGTTCCACCACTTCAGAGGATGGAGGATAGTCCTGAGAATAAGGTCTCATCAAAAAACTTACGATTTTTAACTTGCAAATCAAGTTAAGGACATTGAAAGAGAGCAGATGGTTTGGATCAGTAGGCCTAGTCACTGAGGTCTGATAGACAATGAGAACAGAACATCTGTAGTTACAGGGTCTGGTACTGAAAAGATCACAGATAGGAGAACCCTTATATCCTTCCTTCCTTCCTTCCTTCCTTCCTTCCTTCCTTCCTTCCTTCCTTCCTTCCTTCCTTCCTTCCTTCATTCCTTCCTTCCTTCAAAATCTTTGGCTATTTATCAGACAATTTTTACAGACCTAATGCATTGTACTAGCTTTGCGACGAACATCCTGCTTATAAATATGCTAAACCAACAAACTCAAAATACACTACCGTAGATAAATGAGGCAACTTCTAGCAACTTTTGTAGGAACCTTAGGGAATGATAAAAATGAAACACACTACAGTAGTTTCAGAACCAGATGTTCTAAGAGCTTAATCTCAATGACATGCTTGCAAATGGGATGCTCAATTGCAGTACATTTCTTCAATAAACACCCGACAAATTTTACAAGAATCTACTGTGTGGCTTCTCACAAGGTACAAAATGTTGTTTGTGTTTATCTGAGAGGAGAAGTTTGCTGTTTGCAGTGTTGGCAATTATGGGAAGGGGCCCTCAACACCAGGGGGGGAGATCATAAGGTTCATGAATGGAAAGATAGCAATATTATGTCTTTCTTTCACATGGAAATCAATAAATGACATGGCATGGCTCGTGCCTTTTATTACCTCTTCACAGACATTGTTAAATGAAATACACGGTAGTTAAGCAAATATGGCTTTCCCCATTGATTTCTGGTTAGCAGTCCCCTGGGAAAGTCATGTGACCTCAGGATGCCACACCCATCATAATACATGCTGATTGCAAGCACCTGAAGTATGATCATGTGACCACAAGGAGGCTGCAAGTGTGAGGACCAGTCATACATTGCTTTTTTCAGTGCTGTTGTAACTTTGAATGGTCATTAAATGAATAGTCATAAGACTATGAAGACTACCTATACTAGCTGCCAAAAAGATTTAAAAAAAAAAGGTTGGGAAAAGGTCTTGTGGAATCTGCTATTCCAAGGAGAACAATGGAACTACAGTCAACCTTCAGCAAGAAAAACATCTTGGATCGAAATACATTAATTTGGTAGCCTTCTTTAACTTACTAGTCAAACATGGTAAGATTTATTGAGAACTTCATACCCTTTTACAAAATCAAGCCTGTTTTAACCCTAACCAAGATGTGCCTTTTTTATAAACTGAATATGCACTAGACCAGAGGTTCTCAACCTGTGGGTCACGACCCCATTTGGGGTCAAATGACCATTTCACGAGGGCCACCAAACAACGCAGTCCGCCATTTTTTTCCCTTTTCCTTAGCTGTGCTACTCCCTCTTATTCTATTGGCTTTTGAAAGCCAATAGAATAGACTCTCTTGAATAGAGTCTAATTCTATTGGCTTTCAAAAGCCAATAGGAATTGTCCAGGCTGTCTCTGCCCTGCTGAGCCCGCCAAAAGTCTCAGTCTGCAAACGGTGCTGCAAGTTGTCTGCAGCGAAGGCGAGCTGTCTGGAAGTTTCCACCCCTCCCTGCTGAGCAACTACTAAAAATGTAAGTAAAAGAGGGCCAGGGGTGGGAGATGGGAGGCCAGCGGGCACAGGGAGGGTTGCTGGCGCACGTGGGACCCAGCAGGTACCTTACCTCCCTTGGGCTGGGCCAGCTGGTGGCCCAGCCGGTGATCGCCCTGCGCCGTCGCTGCCCCTTGCCAGCTACGCCTCGGCCGGCGCAGGGGCCAGCACCACGCATGCGTGGCGCTCCCAGGCAGCGAAATAGTCCTCAACGTACGACCAGTTGGGGGTCCTCAACTTACAACTGGTTGGGTAGTCCTCGACTTACGACCGGTTGGGGGTCGCGGCATTAAAAAGGTTGAGAACCACTGTGCTAGACCATGTGCTAGCTATGCTGGCTGAGGAATTCTGGGAGCTGAAGTCCACAAGTCTTAAAGTTGTCAAGGTTGCAGACCCCTGTGCTAGACCCACTATCTATACAATAATGCTATACAGGTAGTCTTCAACTTACAACCATTCATTTAGTGACTGTTTTGAAGTTACAACTAAAATAGTGACTTATTATCATTTTACATACTTATGACTTGCAGTATCCTCATGGTCACATGAGCAAAATTCAGATGCTTGACAACTGGCTCATATTTATGATGATTGTTGTGTCCCGGGGTCACGTGATCACTAACAATCATGTTACTAATTTAACAACGGCAGTGATACACCTAACAACGGTGGCAACCAAGTCTGTAAAATGGGCAAAACTCCTTTAACAACAGAAATTTTGTACTCAATGGTGGTCATAAGTCGAGGACTACCTGAAACTACATATTTTCAGGTTTAAATGAAACCCAATATATACTTCATATCTACTATTATCTTACACATGATATTGTGTAAGATAAGTAAGTACTGTTGAATGAGAAATGGACGATGATATCAGAAACTTTAAAAATGTCTAAACTTAGGTTATACAGAGATACTTAGCAAAACGTCAGCATGGGCCTGTAATTAGAGAATAAGCATCTTGCTCTTTGTGCACATTTAAGTATGTTAAACTCCTATGCATCAGAGAGTTTGTCTGATGGTTTTGGAATTTAATGCATGTATGGTTATGCAGTTTTCCAGTGTAGAAATATCTGGGTTGAAATTCATTTGATTATTAATGTAGCCAAGTCAGATATTCAGAGAACTGCTGGCCAAATTTATCTAGGTTCTTTAAAGGTGTTATTAGTTATTAGTCCCCAAAGATGGAATAATTCTCTTTTTAGCAAAAAAATTGAAATTGAGTTCAGTTTGTCCAGGTACACTTGAAAGTCCTTGCTTACAATATAGTCACCATATCCCTTATAAATAACTTTATGAGTTCCTCAGGCTATAGAATTTGATGATTAAACTGGACTGAATAACAATCCTTCTCTTCAGGTATTTGTGATCACGTTCTACCCAAGTCACAATTACCATTGGGAAAACATTTTTTTATATTTAAATATTTGATCTTGGGTGTTTCATTTAATAGCCCACTTCACAAAACAAACATCCATGGCCACTCGGCAGCATACTATTATTTGATCTGATTAGGTTTGGATTAAAAAGTATGTGGTACTTCTTAAAATTTACCATAAAGATATTCAGCAAAACAGACTTTGAGGAAGCTGAGACAGTTATAATTGGTATCAGTGCTGAGAACTATAAATTTTCTTCTGACGTTTAAAAGACATGTCTGAGTGCAGCAGAATGTGGAACATTTAATTGGTCAGATTTTTCTAAGAATTATATAGCCAAGCTGAAGTCAACTTTTACGTTTGGTTCTTTCTATGTTATCCTTGAAGCTACTATTGAAAACCACCGTAAATGTTTCTTCCAACTACAGGACAAATAAACATATAAGCATCCATGTATTTTTGTGTTCTGGGGTTGACTTTCCTTGATTTTTGTTTTTGTCTTTCTCTTTGAGTATTCTACTGGAATATCTGAGGCTAGAAAAATAACCCCTTTATAAAATCATATTTTATGTAGCCAAAATGAATAGAAAACATATACAGCAGTAGATATAAAGTGGCAGCCATTTTCAGGAAGATTGTTCTGTTAGTAGCATAAATATTGGTAATTTAGCAATTTTGTGAATGAAATCTGTACATTTCTCGGTTAATTTAATCAGAGACCTGTATACTATAACAAAGGTGATATCAAGGTTTTATATGATGAGGAAATTTGTATCTTAGTCCTTGGCATTCATACAATTTGAATTTATTTTTATTGTATTTGTCCTGTAGTTGGCAGGTAATCCTTAAGGGATTAAAAAAATAGCATAAAGCTTTCTCACAAAATGGAGAAAGGCAGAGACTGAGAGGACTTGCATATGTTTTAATGACAAAGAGAAAAATTATCAAGATTGCTTGCACCCAGCAGCTTCCTAGGATTTATATGTACGTGCTTAGTTCCATTTTCTTCAGGCAGAAAGGAAGAGTCTAACACATACTGATTGCCAAAATCAGCCAATGGAACAGCTTGCTTTCAGATGTTGTGAATGCTTCATCACTGGAGGCTTTCAAGAAGAGATTGAACAGTCACTTGTCAGAAATGGTATAGGATAGTGGTGGCGAACCTATGACACGGATGCCAGAGGCGGCACTCAGAGCCCTCTCTGTGGGCACACGTGCCATTGCCCCAGCCTTGCCTCCCCCCATGACCCCCTCACCAGCAGCCCCCCTGGACGAGAGTTGCCCCTGAGTATGGCCCATGAAGAGCAGCACAGCCAAGGACATGGCAGCCAGGCAGCGTGGACAAGACTCTGCCCTCAGGCCCCATCACGCACAGTTGATGGTGCGGGGCGCAGGCAGAGGCGTGGCCACCAGGGCGCTGCTAGGCTGCCTGGGCGATCTGCGGCGGACCCTGGAGGCGGTGAGTGGTCCTGCAGGCAGGCGGGGTGAGGCAAGGGGTGGAGCAGGGGTGGGGCCAGTTTTTGGGCACTCGGTCTCTAAAAGGTTCGCCATCACTGGTATAGGATTTCCTGCTTGAGCAGGAGTTGGATTAGATGACCTCCAAGGTCCCTTCCAACTCTGTGGTGATGATGATGATGATGATGATGATGATGATGATGATGATGATGATGATGATGATGATGATATGGCTGCCGAATTCACACACAGGTAACTCCAAGTGGCTTGCAACATCAAAAATCCATCGTCCACTTCCAAAATCCACATCCAAAATCACCCCTACTTCTCTCCCATGGCAGCAGCAATACAATCAAATCCACCACTTGATTGACTCCCTTTTCATTTGTGGTCCCCAGGCCCGCAGCCAAAATTACTTCTTCAGGACTTTTTGGAAAACCCACAAGGTGGTGGGCCAAACGTACCTCAGGCAGGGAGAGGGAATCATATCCCACCAAGATATATCTTTTAAAATACAGAGTCTAATTTGAAGTTAAATGATGATACTGACTTGTAATTCCAAAAGCAAAGAAACCTTATATTAAAGTAGAAATTATTACTGTCAAAAAAAAAAAAGAATCAGGAAATATTCTGAGCACCAAACTAATTATCTAACTATCATTATCCGGTTAGCTATCATTTGCTTTTTGGCAAATAGCAACTTTTAATTACTTTTAAGAAAGAAGCAGTAATAGGCACTGTTCCTATAATGCTCTTTCCACAAAAAACTATGAACTGCTACCTTCTTTAAAAAGAAAAGAAACAGAAAGGAACAATGCAGTTGTTAACACCTGAAAATAACTGCCAGGCCCCAAGGAACTACCAATTTATTTAACCATTTTAAATATTAATACTTTAATCATCACTGTATGAATGATTACAGAATACGGGGTCATGTTTCACTGCAAACTGATTCTCTTGTCTCCTTTCAACAAATCAGAATGAAACAGAAATCTTTGGTGGAATTTTGACCATCTGGCAGGTAATCCTTAAGGGATTAAAAAAAATAGTATAAAGCTTTCTCACAAAATGGAGAAAGGCAGAGACTGAGAGGACTTGCATATGTTCTAATGCCAAAGAGAAAAATATTAAGATTGCTTGCACCCTGCAGCTTCCTGGGATTTATATGTATGTGCTTAGTTCCATTTTCTTCAGGCAGAAAGGAAGAGTGTAACACATACTGATTGCCAAAAAGCCAGAAAATGATAGAATTAAGAGATCAACCTTCAGTAGCCTATTATTATTATTATTATTATTATTATTATTATTATTATTATTGCATGCACCAACAGCTCCAGCTACAAGCACCTTATCAGGGCTAACGGCTGCAGAACAGGTGATGGGCAACTGGTAGCCCAGGGCTTTAATTTGCTCTCCAGTGTTATCTGAGCCCCCACAAAACCTCATTTACAAGGAACCTTGTCTGTTTTCTTAGAATTGTTGAAGGAAATGAGCAGCTTAAATGCATAATGAAAGAAAAGTCTTTGCTCAGACGGAGAAAGAAGAAATTAAAGATATATTTGCCTATTACTTTGTTTAAGGAGAAATGGCAAATAGAATGACATGACTGGCTCAGTAGACATCAAATATTATCAGGGATACACTCCATGTGACACAATAATGCACACTGTTCACATTTCATATGTAAACATTGAATATAATTTGTAGGCGATGGACTCGAAATGAAAGAGTTTGATTTAGCCAGCTGCAGAGAAGACTGTTATCCACATTTCAAAATATCCGAAGGTTTTCCATTTAAGAGAGCATGCCAGGAAATATAGGAAAGACCTGTGCCAGGATTTAAATATGAAGTAAAATACTTTGGAATTTGCTAAAATGAAAAAAGACAGACAATATGTGAAGAGGTTCCTATTTCAAAATTACAATGGCAAATAGTGAAACACTCTGAATAATATGGTAGTTCATATGCCTAACCAAATATTGGTCTATGAAGTTCAACACTTTTTTCTTAACTAACCATAATGGTGTATGGATCTCGACAGGATTTCGTAAATGCCTAGAAGCATACAGGCTTTATCACCACAGATTAAAATGAATTACAGGTTGGAAATGTCAAAACTAACAAGAATGCTGTGCAAATGTAAAGGATTAATAAACATTGACAGAAAAAAAATTGGAAGAGAACTCACTCCCTCAAATGCATAATATATGTTTAAAATAAATGTCTCAGGTTTAAATGTGTTGCTGAATTCTTAATTTTGGAAGACAAATTTAATGCAACAAAAAAGTGAAAGAAAACAATCTTAACATCTGTTTTAATTAATGATAAAACTCTTGGGAAGAACTATACCTCCCAAGAAAATCTAAGACAAAACTGAGGAGCTTCAATTTTTTAACTTGATACAGAGAACTTCAACTTCAAATTCTGTTGTCTTTGCATATCCAAGGGCATTTTCATTCCATTAACTACATTTCCATTTAACAATTAAAACATCACACAAAAGGATCAAGAACATAGACCTACAGGGACAATATCTACACACATTTACTTCACACTAGATAATGTTCTTTGAAAAGTAAATTTAACATATATTTTGGAAAGTTTTGTTTTTCTAATCAGATTATTTCTTTTCAATGTTATTTGTTTTACTCCTGTGACACTGCATATGAAATTACACAATAATGCCAGTGCCTGGAAAGGTTACTGATCAGTTACATCTGTAAAATATTGTTATTTTCAAATCTCCATGATGTGAAAATGGCAATACATCCATTGTTCTGTCCTCATTACACTTTACCCTGTGTGTAGTTCAACATGCAGCTAAACCTTCCTATCCTTTAATAAACCAGACTGTAAATGTAAATCTTGATACTTTATTAAAGAATAGGATAAGGTGAAACAGCAATGCTATGTAATGGGATATAGATTTTGTCTTCAGAAGAACATATGTCACAGACTAAGCTCGATTCTTCTACATATTTCTGTTATCTCAGAAGTTACAAAATGGAGTCTGACTTCTCAGGATGCACCTTTTTTCCAGAGTGATGGATGATGGGACAACGGGTGCTCTGTACGGTCAAACACTATCAAATCAATTTCCAAATAGTGAAAGATTTGTGCTTGGCCACCAGATGGAGTTCAATAAACATTGAAGAACAATAGCAATAAAAATACACAAACTATATGCTGGAGGCATAACATCCATGATGATGTCATTACATACATGATGTGATTATGTAGAGGTAGTCCTCAGGTTATAATGGAAATTGGGATCTGGAATTCCATCGCTAAGTGAAGTGGTCATAAAGCTCAATGGCAATTCCAGGAGTCCCGGTTGCAATTGTTAAATAGGACCCATGTGGTTCATTAAGTGAGGAGCTCATGTGATCACTTCCAATTTCCTGACAGCTTTTCAACTTTCTGCTTGTGGGAAGACTGCAAGGAATGTTAGAAATCATGAGCATGTGACTGCAGTTTGCTGCAGTGTTGTGAATCAGGTACCAAGTGCCCAGATGACAATCACACGACTATAGAAATATTTCAATGGCCAAAATTCCAAGGATCCACTATAAATTTCCATTGTCCAGTGCCATCATAACTTTGAATGGTCGCTGAAGAAATGATTGTAATCCAAAGACTGCCTATAATGTCATCATGATATCGGATATAACTCATGTTGTGTGCAACAATGTCCTCATGAATATAACATTATAACTAACAAACTAAATTTCAGAAGAAAGCACAGATTAAACTAAGGAACCATTTGCCTCCTATCAGCAGCAAATAAATAGAAGTTTATGAGTCTGTCCAGCTATGCAGAAGCTCCTACAAAATCCAGCTCAGTATTATGTAGAAACCAGACTATTTTATAATTTCTTTTCTTGACTGCTTTGGAAACACATAGAAACTGAACCATAGAATTATATCTTAAATATATACATCAAATTGTATTGTAGTAATCTCAATTATCAGGTTAATTATTATATGAATAAGATGGTACATTACAGAAACAATGCCAAATGGCAAGTTAGCCACTTAGTTTTTTAAATTTAAAAAGGGGGAAAAAACACTAAAAACATAACATGAGAAAAAACAAATTATTTTGATTCTGCCTTTATTATATAAATTTCAAATGCAATTATCTATTTTCTTGTATTCCAAAGAAGAATTCTTCATGGGAAAAATAACTAGAAAGAGATTCCATTTATGGATCCCCCAAAGTACGCATACTGAGTTTATATTAATACTACTTCATCAGTCAGGCTAATGAGATTCTATATCCTAAAATAATTAATTGAGTACCGTAGTTCTCAGGTGAATGGGGTTTATTAAATCTTAACTGCAATCTTATGTAATCATCTAGCTTTTCCCTTGTCTCCTCTATTTTTCAGATTAAAATAAGATGATTGCTGTCCAGTACAAAAACTACATCAATTATTCCTGACATGTCTGAGCACAGTTCTCCAAATACATCTTTCAATGATTGCTGAATAGAAGCACACTGCACCTTATTGATTTGCAATGGTGATATACACACTATTCTCAAAATAAAATAAAACAGAATAAAATAATTAGGTATTCTTTTTGCTCTCCTGTATCCTTATCTTATATCCTCTAGAGTCTAGAGTCTCATTTTTCTCTTTAAAAGTCTCCTTTTTAAAATCTCCTCTTTAAAAGTCAGAGTTCTGGGGAAAGGAAATCTGCAACAGAATGAGCTGTTATTTGAGGAAACATTCTGATTAGGAAAAGTTATACTTGTTTGCCTTACCACTTCTAAACAAACTGGCAAGTTTAAATAAAAAATGTATTGCGAAGTCCTCAGTACTCTCTGAACTTGGTTTTTTGCTTCCAGATGTTTCATTACCTGACTAAAAATATCAGTGCATGTTACCTAGTTGAGTAACAAAATGGCTGCAAACAAACAGCCAAGCTCAGAGAACACCAAGGATTTCATGGTTCAACCATGAACTACATATATTCTCTTCTATTAAATACATATTTATCATCCAGCTCAGGAGTCCCCAACCCCTGGGCCATGGCCCACTACCAGGCTTTGAACTGTTCCGAAACGGGCCAGGAAAGTGGGAGACAAGTACACGCATATATGCGCACATCCCCACTTGTGTAAGCTGCATGCAAGTCCATGCCTGTATACTCTATTTGCACAAGCATCATTCTCACAAATGAAGCTGAGCACATGTGCTTATTCACTACTCACGTGGAACCATCCCCTCTCCCTCCTCCCTTGCCGGGCCACAAAGTCAGAAAGGTTGGGGAACTCTGATCTAGCTCATACCTCATATATTTAGTTAGTCAACATGCACATGAGCAAGGACCTAGTTATTTGAGAAACTGCCTATCACCCAAAGTTTCTGCTCATTCCACATAATCTAACAGAGGTTCCATTGATTAAACAATATCATCTGGTGGAACCCGGGAAGTAACCTCCTCTGTCATTCCTCTCAAAATTTGTACAGCCTGATCCTATTTAAATAAACCCTGGTTCTTGGGAAAAAGTGGATGATCGAGTATTGTATAATGTTTTGGTTTTTTAAAAAAAAATTATGGGGGGGGGGTCAAACACCCAGAATTGTAACTGATTGGGGTGATCTATAAATTTCATAAATAAATATGCAAAATACTATTGATCAGCTTATTGCTACAAAAAACATTCCTCGCCATAAAAGTAGAATCCCACGCTGCTGCTCAAGAGCCAAATAAAGATTTTTGTACTATTTATGTACATCATAAGTACTCTGTACTTCCTAGCCACTGCAGAGGTAAATCTTTTTTGTCAAATACAGAATGGTTTTAACTGTTAATTTAGATATCTCACTGCTAGTCTGATGTGTGAACCCAAGTGGGACTCAGTGCTATGCTGCCTGTAATTTTAAAAAGTGGAATGAGAGATCTGAAGGTTAATAGAAAAAGCAACCAATTCTATCCTGTATCTCTAACATAACTCTATACTGCTGTGCTGCAATTTTATTGCCATAGTTAATGTTGATCAATTGAATTGGAATAACTTCATTAAATAATGACTTTTTTATATTTTCTTGTAAAACCAATCTTCAATTTTCACTTCTCTAATTTTTCACCAAGCCATTGTTCTACTGGCATAAAACAGTGTGATTGGATAATGCAATCGTTTTTTAAAAATTTCTATAATAAAATGCCTTAATTTGTGTTTTTAATACTTCAATCTAATTCCACGGTACCTTCAAGCTTGCCAGAATCCTCTAGCTTAAAATAAGAATCAACTGAAATATTCTGCTTGGCATAGCTGCCATCTTCTGGTAAAATAAAAGCATCTGATTTAGACCTAAAACAAGTAGTTGTAAGGAATATATTAATCTGCTTCCCCTAAATTAATAGTAGCAATCTGGGATATATGGTCACAAAACTGTATTGCCTCAGCTTGAAACTGGCTTATCCCAGTGTTATTTAACCTTTTTGTTCTCAAGACTGCTTCCCACTTTTAAAAATTATAGAGGACTCCAAAAAAAGCTTTTGTTGCTATGGTATGTGTACAAATATGTATTCGTGTGCCAAATCAAAAATTACAACTTCTATATTTAGCCACAGGTAGTCCTCAACTTGCCACTATAATTGAGCCTCAAATTTCCGTTGCTAAACAAGACAGGGGTTACGTGAGTCATACCCCATTTTTACCTTTTTTGTCACAGTTAAATGAATCTCTGCAATGATTAAATGAATTGTGTGGTCATTAAGCAAATCTGGCTTCCCCCATTGAGTTTGCTTGTCAGAAGCCAACCAAGTTACAAATGATGATCACATGATCCCAAGACAGTGCAACTGTCATAAATGCATGCCAGCTGCCAAGTCCCCTGAATTGTGATCACATGACCATGGAGATGCTGCAAAGATTGTAAGCATGAAAACCAGCCATAAGCCACTTTTTCCAGTGCCGTTGTACCTTTGAACAGTCACTAAATGAATGGTTGTAAGTCGAGGACCACCTGTATAGCATTTGTCCCCCTAACGCAGGGATAGCTAAACTTTTTGCCATCACGCCTTCCTTTAATGTAACTTTAGTCTACTCACTTCTCCTAAAAATCCAAAAAGCAAAATAAACACAAACGATGAAAACAATACAATGAGACTTTAATTTTTTTTAATAAAGAAATTAAAAAATACAAAATTTTCTCACCTCCCCTGGACTCTGTCTGCCTCTATCCAACGAAAGTACACCTCACAGTTAGGAATCACTGCTCTAATGGCATAACTATGGATTGTCTCTTCCTGTTATTCCAAGTCTGCTTCAGACTATATATATTGCTGAAAAACTGCTCCAAGAAAATTGAAGGGAACAGCTATGACTTAGTCAAGCGGCAGTCAAGTAACCTGTGCATGAATCTTTTGCCAAGAATCACAGCCATGGCCTTGTGACAGATACTGTGAATCACGCTGACTAAATCCAGAAGCCCAGAAAATTATTTTCCCCCCCCACCCACATAAGTTGTTTTGGGGTATATATTTATTGTGCACATTTACTATGCACATTGGTATAAATCCAGAAGGTTGTTCAATATAAGCTTGCTTTTGTGGAGGTCCTTAATTCATGAATGTTCTGAGGGAGTATTCTTCTGACTTATTTCTTTCTTTGTCAAATTTGTACAGTCACCCATCTCACAAAACACGACTCTGGGTTGTGTATAACAGCTGAACACAGCATTTGTTGCTACACTAGAGTAAAAGAAATCTCAATACACTTGGAATTGCAGGCTAGGTATCGCGGGACATGAAGGAGGTGTAGCAAGCAAAGGGAAGAAAAGGAAATGATATGACAAGTAATACGTAGCCAATAGGTCGTACTTCTCTCCATCATTCATCCTGATTGTGAAGCAGAGTTGACACTGGTAAAGGATCTCCTTTGAAGAATAGCAATCAGAAGCAAAGCACCACAACAAAAGAATATTGTTTCCTTTCCCTCCATTCCAGTAGGAAGAACTCAGGGATAGAACAGAATGTTTTGCTAACTACTTGCTCCAGGGAGAAGAATTTGACCTACTTTTGTACAGTGAAGCAAGCAGAGAAACTATTCAGAGTGTATCTCATTTGCCTTGGCCACTAAAACATTAGTTTTGCAATCACTTCTGAAACATTTCTACGATTTAACTAAAAAACTTTTTATGCTGCTGTTCCAATTTTTATGGTATATTTAGTCTGATCTCTGGGCTTTTTTCCCCTTTGGTTTTAGTTTAGTTTAGTAATAAAGGAATCGTGTTAGGAAACTAGGAGACCGTGAATTCTAGTCCCACCTTAGGTATAAAACCAGATGGGTGACCTTGGGCCAGTCACTTTTTCTCCACTCTAGGAAGGAGTAATGGCAAACTACTTCTGAAAGCCTACAGGGACCTACTCATGCTGTTACCGGACTTAACACTAACTCCAAGTCACGATATATATTATTAATGTTAAAGGAGCACATAACTCCTGATTAATTTGGAAACATTTGGTCAGATCACAGTAAAAACCAATTAAGACAACAAGATCTCAGAACACAGACATTCAATAGAGACAATCAAAAAACTAAAATACCTCCTGACCAGCAATCAATACCCAGATAAGAAGAGATTAACACCAAGATTAATACTAGACACCCAAGCTAACAGTAAATAAACAACCTAATCAAGGAACCACCAAGAATACTGATAGGGCAAGACACTAGAATATAAACTGACAGCAAACTGCATTCCTTACTAGCACTGATGATGTTACATAGTTGGATAAGGAAACATCTGCAAAAAAACCCCAATCAAGCTCAGAGAGCTCTAAGGACTCCACAAATGCAGACATCACAATAAGAATTTGATTTCCACAATGCTCAAAATAAGCAAATACAGGTTGTCTTTGACTTATGACTAGAATTGATCTTAAAATTTCTGTTGCTAAGTGAGACATTGTTAAATGAGTTTTGCCCCATTTTATAACCTTTCTTGCCACAGTTGTTACGTGAATTGTTGTAGTTGTTAAGTTAGTAACATAGTTGTTAAGTGAATCTGGCTTCATTGATTTTGCTGGTCAGAAGGTTGCAAAAAGTCCTGGGACACTACAACCGTCATAAATATGCGTCTGAATTTTGATCACGGGACCATGGGGACAATGCAAGGCTCGTGTAAAAAATGGTCATAAGTCACATTTTGTAGCCTCGAATGATCACTAAATGAGCTGTTGTAAGTCGAGGACTACCTGTATATATTTACAAATACTCACCCAGAATATTATGCTAACATTCCCTCATGAGAATTTTGTTAGCTTATTATCCCATTCATCATCCTTCTAAATCTGTTTAATATACTGCACGCCACCAAGGACATGCACACATCCACAAGCAATTCTTCCACATCAATACACTCCAGTGATAAAATATTGATATACCAAACAGTCCATGTTAATGAAGAATACGTCCTTTCCTCCAATATAACATTGTGTGGCATGATGCATGTAATGTAATGCTTCTCCGGAGATTAGGCAACTTATGGATAAGCAGCAAAAGTAAAAAAGGCAAAATTAAAAGGCTGCTAAAGTCCCATGATAGAATTATGGCATCTTCATGAGTTATTAATGTTTGCTGTAAACAATCCCTGAATTGTGCCTAAGGCAGATTTCCTGGACTGCCCCAACAGCACCCCACATGAAGCCATATTAAACTCAACGAAACTTAAAAAAAACCCACATCTCTAGAATTACACTAATATACACTCAAACATCTCATATATGATTCAATCTCCACAGCAAAATGCAACTTGTGAGAAAAATATACATTTTTAAAAATACACTCCCAATTGCTTTGTCTGTTGAAGTTTATTTAAATAATATTTTAATGAAGTTTGAGATTTTCAGAGAAAACTATTCTGAAAAATCAGGAAAAACTATGAAGTCTCTGTCTGTTTAGTGATATTGACAGGCTTTCCAATGCAAAATATTGGTGAAAATACTAAGTACTACTAGTCACTCCACCAAATAGGAGGAAAAATACACACATACAGTACATCTATATATACCTACTCCTCATTTAATGATTTCATTCACATTTCAAAGAACTAGGTCATTAAGCAAAATGGCTGCTAAATGAACACATGACAGAGAAAGGGAGAGAAAGAGTCACTGAAAAGATCATTAGTTGCTGTCATCTCTTTCGGATAAATTTCTCTTGTGCAGCTTTGCCAGCATTATTAACACTCCAGTGTGCATTGTTGACAGACATGATGAAATTTGAATGTAACTGCGTGCATTGGTCAAAAAATTATTTTTATTAGCACTGTGTTTGCTAAACAAATTAATTGCTAAATGAAGCGTGGTTATATACAGAACCACACAAATCCATATATATTTTTCAACAGATTTAGAGAAAAGAATTAATTTTGGACATGAAATGAAATGTGGCAAAAATTAATTAATTCTAAACTTTAAAATGTGGCAATCGCAAGAATATTTTTGCATTTTGTATTTTACACAGGATTTCTTAGGTGTCCAGTCTATCATTTATCAAAATCAATACACAATACTTAATGACAGTCCAATCTGGTGTATATCTGTATAAAAATATACAAAGTATGCAATTTGATTCATTCTAAACTTTGCAGGAACTAATTAGAATATAAAAATGCAGTCTTTTTTCTCTATTTTAGTACTAGAAATTGGAATCCTTCACTGTGACAATCTCTCAAGAGTTCTGAACAAAGAAAGTATACCTTCAGATTAAAAGTGGAAAAAAATAATCAGTTGTGAATTGGGAACAAATTTGAACATACTGCTTGTATCAGATTTCACAAAAGTAATAGCATTCATTTTCAATAAACTTTACAATAAATCATGTCTGAAAAGAGGGAAACAGTACTGAAAACTGTATGCAGTAGTTATACTGAAACGAGCAGAAGGCTTTCTATTCGGAAAATTTGAATTTAAACAACTTCTAGGATTATTTGAATGATTATAAAGAAGTTCTTGAGGGCTTCCGGTTTTTGCATCTGCAGCGTATGGCCGCGCGAGAGCAGACCTCTGCTGCCCACAACTACCGGTAGTTTCTTCCTGGTTGGTGGACCCTAGATGGGTCCAAAGTTGCCCCAGAGAGGTGACTGTGAAGAAGAGGCGCCCCGTCAATCATGAAGTGACAGCAATCACTTCATTTGATCCGGGAAAAGCCCTCCGAACCTGACTGGAGAAAGGCTAACGTGAGATCAGCATCTAGCCTAGGGGTAGGCAACGTTGGCTCTTTTATGACTTGTGGAATTCAACTCCCAGAATTCCTGAGCCAGCCATGCTGAAGGGAAAAGGAAAGGTTTCAAAGCTGAGCCATGATGACTCAGGAATTCTGGGAGTTGAAATCCACAAGTCATAAAAGAGCCAAGGTTGCATATCCCTGGTCTAGTCCAAGTTGCTTGCAGCCAAAGTCCCCGAGCATGAACTTAAACATCGGGGAACAGTGTGCTTGGAATTGGTGAGAGTACTGATCTTCTTTCTTTTATCTACTATTTAAATCCTTGAAAAGATCCCCAAAGCAAGAAAACCTCCAGAAGTGAAAGGAGGGGATTATATCCCCATTCCCTTACAGACGGAAGCGGAGAATTAGCATAAAAGGTTGAAAGAGATATACTAAAATTTGATTTAAAATAGTTCAGTCTAGACAATTATAACAAAAATAACTTTTTGATGGAAAGAAAAACTGAAAAAAAAACTGCTAACACCTAGTGGAGAATCAAAGAATAGAACACTAATAATAAGGACTCAGAAATTGGCAGAATGCCCAGAAACAAGGAAAAAGTAGTTTCTTTGAAGACCTTGAAGACAGCTGGGAATAAAGGAAGAGCCAGCTATAAGATTAAAAAGTGTTTGAAAGAAAAAAACAAAACAAAACACCTGGACTTTTGCTTAAATCTAAGAATTGTTTATGGAAAATAAAAACCTTGGCTTTTTGGCTAATTTAGAGGAGAATTTGCAAGATTTAAAGTGGCTTAATATACTGAATCTGTAATTTTGACTGACTGATAAATTGAATTTTGAATTAAAACATTGATGAAAGATTATTTGAAGGGGAGAGATAACATGGATATCACATATGTATCAAAAAATGACAGGATGCCACATTCAATATTTTCTCTTGAAGGACTTAGCCTGGAAAATCAAGGGCCTCCAGAAGTAATACTTCAAGACAAGATAAATACTTTCCCAGAGGAAATATATGTAATGTTAAAACAAATACAAAAGACAATAGATTCAAACCACGATGAAATTTGAAACAACTTTGAGGATTTAAATATGCATATTTCCAACCTAAATCTACAATTAAAAAATACCCAGGAAATAACAAAAAAAGGAACAAACAAATCAGACAGCAGATTACAAACTAGAAGAGTATGATCAAATTGATGAAACAACAGAGGAAAAGGATTACAATTTGACACAACGAGGAAAAAATCTACAAGGTTCTGATACAACAAAAAAATGGAATTATTAGAACTAATAAATTTTGGGGGACAGAAAGAATTTATCTTACTTACTTCATCTTTTATATTCCCAACAATACAGGAATTGTTGGGTAAGCGGATTACATCAACTTGGAAAATTACTTGGCAAAAGAAAAAGATCAGAGACAGATACAAGAGATTTGACTCGCTCTACCAGATGGACTATTATGTGAATAAACATTTGTTTGAATATGGCTAAAAGAACAGAGACGTTTGAACATAAAGGGGCCTTATAAGAAGAAGGATAATGAGATTTAAGTAATATAGTATGTTTTATAATATACTATGTAACTTTTATTAATATATAATTAAAATATAAACTGATTAAAAAGGGTGTTGTATCTAGATACTATAAGACAGATAAAAAATAGAGTATTTTTATAATGCATGACATAAAATATTGGGATGATGTACCTAAATGGGAAAATTTAGACCAGTGGTTCTCAACTTTCCTAATGCCGCGACACTTTAATACAGTTCCTCATGTTGTGGTGACCCGCAACCCCCCATCCAGCTGGCCAGGGGGGGGCAGGAAGGCGGCTCTGCCCAGCCTGGTTGGAGAAGCGCCATTCCTCTCCCTCTTTCTCTCTTTCTCTCTTTCCTCCCTTTTTCTCTTTCTCTCTTTTCCTGTTTTTCTTTCCTTTCTCTTTTCTCTTTAACTTTCCTCTCTTTCTCTTTCCTCTTTCTTCTCTTTCTCTTTCCTTTCTCTTCTCTCTCTCCCTCTTTCCTCTTTTTCTCTTTCCTCTCCCAGTTTCTCTTTCTTCTCTTTCTCTTTCTTCTCTTTTTCTCTTTCTCTATTTCCTCCCTTTCTCTTTCTCTCTTTCCTCTCTCTCTTTCTCTTTTTTCCTGTTTCTCTCTCTTTCCTCTCTCTTTCTCTTTCCTCTTTCTCTTTCCTCTCTCTTTTCTCTTTCTTTTTTCTTTCTCTCTTTCCTCTCTCTCCCTCTTTCCTCTCTTACCCTCTTTCCTCTTTTTCTCTTTCCTCGCCCCGTTTCTCTCTTTCCTCTCTCTCTTTCTCTCTCTCTTTCTGGCAGGCCGCGGTGGGGACTGGAGCCGCGCAGCCCGCCAGCCCCTCCACCAGCATGGCTGCTCCCCCCAGGCACCCCTCTTCTTCCCAGCGCCCACCCAAGCCGCCTTGGGGGCAGAAGGAAGGAGAGAAGGGCGAGAAAACTGCCACCGCTGCTCCAGCCGGGACTCCGCGCTGCCCGGCCTCGCCCTCCGCCCATCTGATGGAGCCGCAGTGGGGGCTGGTGCCACGCGGCCTGCCAGCCCCTTCACCAGCCCGGCTGCTCCCCCCAGGCACCCCTCTTGCCCCGGCGCCCACCCGAGCCACCTTGGGGCAGCAGGAGGAATAAGGAGTGAAGGGCGAGAAAACCGCCACCATCGCCCCAGCTGGGACTCCGTGCTGCCCGGCCTCACCCTCCGCCCATCCAATGGAGCCGCAGTGGGCGCTGGTGCCATGTGGCCCCTGCCAGCCCGGCTGCTCCCCCCAGGCTCCTCTTTTGCCCCAGCGCCTGCCCGAGCCACCTTGGGGGCAGAAGGAAGGAGAGAAGGGCGAGAAAACCGCCGCCGCTGCCCCAGCCGGGACTCCACACTGCCCGGCCTCGCCCTCCGCCCATCTGATGGAGCCGCAGTGGGGGCTGGTGCCGCGCGGCCTGCCAGCCCCTTCACCAGCCCGGCTGCTCCCGCCCGCCCGAGCCACCTTGGGGCAGCAGGAGAAAGGAGAGGAGAAGGGCGAGAAAACCACCACCATTGCCCCAGCCGGGACTCCGTGATGCCCGGCCTCGCCCTCCGCCCATCCGATGGAGCCATGATGGGGGCTGGTGCCATGTGGCCCCTGCCAGCCCCTCTGCCAGCCCGGCTGCTCCCCCCAGGCTGCCCTTTTGCCCCAGTGCCTGCCCGAGTCGCCTTGGGGGCAGTAGGAGGAAGAAGGGGAGGAGGAAGAGTATGGCAAGGAAGCCGCTGCCAGCGCTGGGCCCCAGGAGGTGGCTCTCCTCTCCTACCTTTGCTGAATCTCCTTCCTTCCCGACAGCCTGGACACCGGCGTGTCTTCCTGGCCAGCAGGTCCAATGATCCGGCTGGCTGGGAATCGCAGGGGCTGGTCTCCCTTGGGCCGCAGCTTGCCGGAGAACTGGCCCGCTCAGCAGAGCCTCCAGTGGGCTGCTCCCAGCAGGGATCCCGGGGCTTCCCTGGGCAGCTCCAAGGCCACGAGGCCCCGGCTGCACTTCTCCCAGGGGGTGGGGCACCCAGGCGCAGGACCAATAAGGAGCCCTGCAGGAGGTAAGTCCGCCTGAGAGAGACAGAGAGAGAAGGGAAGCGAAAGTGCCTCTCTGTCTCTCTGCAAATGGCGGAGGAGGCCATGTGGAGATGGATGCGGAGCGCTGTCTCAGTTCCTAAGACCATTGGAAATATGTGTTTTCCGATGGTCTTAGGTGACCCTGTGAAAGGGTCGTTCAACCCCCAAAAAGGTCGCGAACCACAGGTTGAGAACCGCTGATTTAGACAGTGAGATGACTAATATGAAAAAATTATGACTGATAGGAATTGGATTGAATATAAGCAATCTAAGCAAACAAAAATTATAAAAATAGGATGTATGCTGAATTAATGAGATGATGGTTATGAGAATAAAATAAACTTAAAAATGTTATATAGAGAGATTATTATTATTTGTATAAATATAAAAAATGTCTATACCTAATCATTTATATATTGAAAATATTAAGAATTACATTTTGGCTAAGGTTGAAGAAGGAAAATACAAATGGGAGAAGGGAAGACCAAAGAAATGTATTATTAATTAATATATTAATTATGGAATTATCAAATTTAATCATTATTGACTATTAATTAATTATTACTATTATTTTTTTCTTGTTAAAATATAAACCAAGACAACACGCTGTACACCAGGCACTGGAGATTGTTATAGTTAAAAAAACAATAAAATATCTATATAAAAAAAGAAGAAGTTCTTGGGCTATTTAAATTAATGACTACATACACCAGTGAGATATGTACAAATTATTTTATAATAAGAAGACAATCTAAAGCATTAATAATTAATAAAATTATATTCTTAAAATCATACAAAATATCTTTTGAAACTTTCTAATGTTCATTTTAGCCTTTTCATCCATAATTAAATCTACAACTAGTTTATATATATTCATGATCAAGATTAGAACTATTACATCCTTTCTCTTGGCTTTCAAGGTACACAACATATCCATTTTCTGTTCTTTCATTTCATTTATGTCATTTACCAAATTCTCCTCTTACATTCTCAATTTTCAATAAGCCAGGTTCTTTACCTGATGGGCACATAGTTATTGATCTCTGCTGCCCATCATAGCTTTGGTCAAATGGGTTTTTCATATTGGACGTCTTAGTAAGACAGAGAAGATGGTAAACTAGATTATGAGTCTTAGTCGTACACGTGCCACATTGTCTAGTAACAATAAAAACAATCTCAGTCAATTATGACTCCAAAGCATAAACACGGCCTAGTTTACCCTAAGTACATTCATACAGTTCTATGCAAGATAGGGTATCTATCTAAATTAGAGACTGCTTTGCAAGCCAACATCACATCCCACTACAATGGAGATACATTTAATCAGGCTTTTCAGTATACTTCATCTCTCAAAGCACTTATCCATTTGCTCATGTTTCATATTTTATTTCTGTCTCATTGTTCTATCTTTTTATTTATACTTCTCTGGGTAAATGTGTTCTTTTCTCCTCCTTTATCTCGCTCACACACATATAAAATAAGGAAAGGCACTGTTATACTGGCCATTATCTTGAGTCACATTCAAACCAAGGAGATCCAGCTGGAAATTCCCATTCAAATACATGCTTGCACTGATAATTCTCCTAATATAGAGACACTTCAGAAGAACAAAAAGCTTGAAAGCATGATGGAATTAAATAGAATAAATATCTTTGTTCTATAAACAAGATTAACATAATGCTTTATACTGCAAATACTAAAGGCCTGATCTAGAAAAGATGTAATTATTACTTTGAAAAAGATAAATTACTTCAGAAATGAAGTGTGAAACCTTACTGATCCAACATGTGTGCAACACATTTTTTGCAGTCTATGGCAACTTGTAGACAAAAGGTGTTTTTTTTTTATCCCAAGAGCTCCCAACAGATGGCAACATAAGACCGCACATAAATTCAGCTTATTGCCTGAAAATGTACATTCCATAAACTTTACATACTACAGATGGATCTTTTCTCTACCTTTTATTTTTCTCCCAATCCCACCAATCAAAGATACGGAGGCAATATTTCAATTGTGCTATATTGCTATGCTTACAAATTCTGCTGCATACTTGCAGGTTTTCCCATTTATATAAGATGAATCCGAGTCTCCAAGAATTGAAACTGATTATATATAAAAGTATATTGTCATCATCACTCCTTGCATCTGTTCATTGTACTCCACTAAAGATACTGGTTTTGATTCTGAATTCACAAACTCTGCTTATGAACTGGAACTCAAATTATTTACTGTTTCTAACTGTAAGGAAAAAATATACATATTGTATAGGATTCCCACAATGGATTTTCCAGTTCTCCATACCTACACCCAGTAGGTATTGGATACTCTGGTGTCCAGGTACAGTCATATCTCAGACATATTGTGAGATTGACTCCAGTCTATCACAATAAATGAATATTGCAATAAAGCAAGTCACACAAATTTTTTGGTTTCCCTATGCATATAAAAGTTACATTGCAATAGCTTTATCTCTAAAAAATGTATGTACCTTAATTAAAAAATAATTGATAAAAATGCTAATCATCATCTGATTAATAATGATGAAAAAGGCTGAAAAACTACAAAAAAGTGCAAGAATTATCAAAATGCGACACACAGACAGAAAGTGAGCAAATGGTGTTGGAAAATTGGCACCATAATAGGTGTGCTTGACACAGGATTGCCACAAATCTTCAATTTGTTAAAAAAACAAAAAAACAAATCCACAAAGTGCAATAAAGTGAAGCACACAAAAAAGGCACACTATATGCCTGCATACAGGTAATCCTTGATTTACAACCATTCATTTAATGGCTATTCAAAGTTACCAAAAAAAGTGACTTACAACTGATCCTCAAAGTTACAACTGTCATAGCATCTTCACAATCATGTGAGGACCTTGGTATTCGGGATGTATTTATGACAGTTGTAATATCCCAAAGTCATGTGACCTTCCCAGCTAGTTTCTGCCAAAGTCAATGGGAGAAACCAGATTCATTTCCCAACGTGGCAAAAAAAACTTGTAAAATCAGTTGCGACTCATTTAACAATTGCCTTGCACAGCAATGGAAATTTTGGGCCCAATTATGATTGTAAATCAAGGACTACCTGTACTCCGTATTTTATATTCTCTCTTCATATATTCTGATTGCAATGTAACTTTCTGAGTATTAGTGTTTTGAATAAATAAATAAATTTTAGATTTCCAATGTTCATGAGTAAATTAGTATTAAACATGAGCCCTGAGGCTTCTCAAATACTGGATCTTACTTTCTTGGGGATTCTTAAATCAATATACTATCAAATCATGCATGCTTCTACTGTTTCCTCTATTCCCATAGTTTCCAAGAAACAAAGTACAAAACTCAAACTATACACACAAATGAATGTTCACACAGTGTCTTCCTGAACATCACCTAGAATCTTTTTGCAGTAAAGTTATTCCAGTTTGTACACACATTCTGGCATTTATCTGTATGGATCAATTCTCTTTGTATCTTGATGTATATTTTTAATTATTTATTCATTTATAAATATCCGAGCTTCAAAAAATAAACCAAAATACCTTGTCTCTGCAGGTGCCAAATTAGGATCCAGAGAAACTGTCTCAGTTGTAATTTCCACTTTTCGTACACTCCCAAAAAAATCAGTTATCAAGACATTGTCAGGATTTCTCTGAAACAGATCTGTCCGGTGTCCAGGTGTTGACACACATAAACTTTTAGGGCATACCTGAAACTATAAAGAAGATATTTTGTTTCAAATCTTCATAAAAACCTTTGCTGCATTCTTTCCCAACTAGGTGTGATCATCCAATACCAATGTACACATTGTGACGTGGTTTTTCAATTCCCCAACAGGAATAATATTGGAATTTAAATAGTTTTATTCATTTTTAGAGTGAAAGGTTTAATTCAACAGAACTGACAAACCATATTTCTATCACTGGTACCTTGCTACAGAGTTATATAGTATTTCATCTCCAAATTACAGATTTCAGTTACTAATTTTCTAGAAATCCATAATTTGGTGTCATATTAAAATCAATTTACCTCTAAACCAATCAAATCCTAGATCAGTGTTTCTCAACCTTGGCTGTGGAATTCTGGGAATTGAAGTCCACATGCCTTAAAATTGTCAAGGTTGAGAAACACTGTCCTAGATGGAAATTAACACAGATATTTCTAAAAGACTGTTTGCCCCAATCAAGAATGTAAGGGACAAAGCAAGAATGGAATGTTCAAGCACAGGACATAATTTTATTATCTACCTATCATCTATCTATCTGTCTGTCTGTCTGTCTGCCTGCCTATATCTATCTATCTGTCTGTCCGTCTGCCTATCTGTCTATATCTATCTATCTATCTATCTATCTATCTATCTATCTATCTATCTATCTATCTATTTACTATCTAATTTAGAAACCAACCATCTTACTCGAAATCCCAATAGCCAAACTCTACGTATCATCTTAAAACCATTTATTTCTCCTATATGTGGTATTCAGAAGTGAATCCAACAATATTTAATGAGGCCACATATCTGGAAATGTGGGCAGGGTTATAACTCTACGTTTTCTAGATATCAAAAATAAAGTAAAATTTTAAAATGTTAATACTGAAGACCCTGTAAATCTGCTACGGTATAAGATCAGCAATTTCTACAATGCAATTTCTAACTCACTGGCCCATTTTTCACAATATTCAAGATGGCATTTTATTTATCTGTTAATTATGTAGTTTCTAGTAAGTTAATGGATTCCAGAAAACACAAAGTGTACCAGACAAACCTGTTCAAAACGGAATGACAGTTTATCATTATAATACAGGTAGTCCTAGATTTATGCAACAAACCTCCTCAGAGCTACTTATGACCCATTTTGAGGTTCCAATGGCTGCCTCCCTCCCCGTAGTCATATGATGACATTTTGGATGCTTGGCAACAGGCCCACATTTATAGCTGTTTGCAGCATTTTACTGTCACATAACCATGATTTTTGGCATTTTTTGCCAGAAACCAGTGTTCCAATTTCTGGCAAAAAATGCTCTTTGGGGAAAATGGATTCACTTAATGATTGCCAAATTCCTTAATGATTGCCACAAAAACAGTCATAAAATCAATCATGGTTACACTTAACCACCATGACTTACGAAGATAACTCTAGGCTCAATTATGGCTGTAAATCAATGATTACATATATATCCCTTATTCTCACACAATTATATCCTATTTTAAAAATAGATTTTAATAATGAATAATGATTTAATAATGAAACTTCTTTCTCAGCTGAACGTTGGCTGCTTGTTCAGTTCAATCTCACTATTAAGCCTGGCAATGTAAGCTGCTTACTGCAAAACTGATAACATCTTTTCTAGTGAAGTATAGCTGGGTCCGTAAACTTAAATACTTGTAAATGATTTTACACAGTTACTCTCTCATGTGAAAAAAGACTTTTGAGATTTAGATTCACAACTCATATCTTTTGGCATAGCATGTTAAGCAACACTGGATTTAAACAGGATATTGCTCAAATCTGCAAAACGGGATATGAGTGGATAGCATGTGCACCAGTATCTCTTACTTAACATAATATGAAAGATTTTTGAGAGACAAGCTAATCCTTATCTATTAATATATAGATATATATATTCAATATTGCTGCTTCATATCACCTGGCTATACATTTATGCAGAATTTTGTTAGAAAAACTGTTATAAAAGATCATTTATAGAAGAATGGCCAGGAGTCAGTCTTCTCCTTAGGCATCCAATGGAAAATTTTCATCATATGCAGACTGACTTGCCATATAGCATCTCCTGAACATATTCAAACCACACCACTCTCCTGCATAATTCCAGCTTTAAGAAGGCTTCCAGAAGAGGTATGGTCCTAAATTGTAGGACCACGTTAACATTTCAAATAAATGAAAAAAGCATCCTAAGCATGCCTAGCAGAGAAGGAATCCTTCTCAGTTCAAAGAGACTTATTTCTGAGGGGGGAGAGGAAACATGCTTAGGATTGGATTCTGAATGTTGCTAGTTATTTACCATACACAATCAGGAGATTTGCTTCTACTGCAGGGATGGGCAATTAATTTTCCCAAAGGGCCCCATGAGATTGATTGATTGTTTGCTTGTATAGCACATTCATATCATATTTCTATAAAAAGGAAATGAAATACTGGGATTGTTGTGGAAGGCCGCCGACGCCCCTTGCCACAGATGCCCCACCCTGCTCTCTGCTGTCGACACCCTGCTTATGCTCACACACCCAAGCCCCATCCCAAACCCTACACACACTGCTGCAAGCCAGATTGGAACAGCCCACAGGCCATGAAATGCCCAGATCCCTTCCTAGCAATTACAATCTTGATTCTTTAATTAGAGATGGCAGTTGCATCGTTTGCTCACTGAGATTTATCCTCTACCAATCGCTTATGTTTCTTTTTACACTCTGCAATTAAGTCTTACGTTTAACTTCAGTATAGCTATCAGTTTATATCAGTTATCAGTCTAGAAACAATTCAAACATCAACGTAGAATGGTTATAATGAAAAACACAGCTTTGCTAATAAGATCCCATGCTATAAGAGGATTCTTTTTAATAAGGTAAGGTAGATTTAAGCCCCAGATTTAATTAAATCTCATTTTTGGTGTTTAAAACTAAAAAAAAAAAAGGGTTCTTCCCAACCAGAGGTAATACAGTGACAATGGGAAAAATAGGAAAGGGTGTTAAAAGAGTTGTGTAAAATTATGCAAATCACACAGCTTTCCAGTAGTGGTTTCATGAATAGCAAGTTAAATAAGTATTTACCAAGTCATTCATATTGGTCTGGCTAGCTGGATTAATTTCTTCTAAAAATTCCAAGACGTAAAATGTGTATCTATCCATCAAATGGACACCGATGCCAAGATCTGGTTGATGCTTCAAAAAGAGAATACTGTTATAAATACTGAATTTATCATATATAAATGTTTAGCAATGAAACTTGAACAACACAACCTTACACCTACATGTTCTATCAAGGCTGATTAACCTCCCAAACTATGAATAACTACTATGTGGCAGAGATAGGAGCAAATAAATAAGGCCAAGCAAAATACATGATGTGCTGGAAAGGAATTTGGTTGTGTAGCACGTGCTTTATATTTCAATCTGCCAAACCTATTCTGACTGAAGAAAACAGCAATTCTTTACCTGCCTCTCTTATCTTTCAAAATTCATCCTTCTTTGAGAGTGTCACAGTTCTGTAGAACTATTTTTTGCCCTCCAAAATATACAATAAAATATACCAAGGTTCTCAAAATAGTATTGTGAAGGTCGTGACTTCCTGGAAGGTTATGAGAAACCTAATGGGGGGATCACAATTTCATTTTTATTTTTAAAAAACCTAGCTTTTCTTTATAGCACTATTATTAATTAGTATTGCTACTTATTTAAAACAAATTCTCATTCCATTATAAATGCAATACTTTCCAGCAGAAGCAATATTCCTACTAAATCTTATAGATAGATACCCACCAAACTAGGAGAGATTTTCATTTGGTAACTGTATCTATATATAGTTAACATATGAAATGATACACTTACAGAAAGTGAATCTTCTCCAACTTGGCTGCTAGCCAAAGCCATTATATTGGGAGAATAAAACCGTTCGTACATGGATGCCCCTTGGCATGTATCAATGATAAACAGCAATTCATTGTACCTAGAAGGGGAAAAAAGCATCCTTTATGCCTGTTTATACCAGCTGGCCCTTAAGCCTTCTACAATAATCAAGCATAACAAAATGTCCAGATACAAAGTAAAGCCCTTTCTAGAACATAGGAGATAAGCCGTATCTTCCTTTGTCCATCAGCTGTGGTGACTTCATCCAGCCCCATAAACAAAATGCTACTTTAAAATAAGTCTTCTGGGAGATTTTGCCTCCAGGTTTTTAGCCATTAACAGACAATAATGTACTTTTATAAACTATCCAGTTTTATCACCATTGCATAGAAAAAAAGTATTGGTGATTAAATGCACAATCCAATGTGTGTTTATGCCAAAGTAAAATCCTGAAATCTTTCACTAAGGCAGCTCCATGTCAATATAAACCTCCTGAAGTCTTGTGTAGTCTTCCTTTTGCAAAGGATCTGTCTGTTTTTGATTCCTACTTCCTTTGATTAACTGTTACACAATATTATATATACTTTTTGATTTACATCTGTATACATATTTTGCTAGATCTTCAAATCCAGATCTATGTCAACAGTTGGGACTTCCGGTTCCGGATCGCAGCGCTCACAGCTGTGCGAAGAGACTGCTCACTTCGCCAGCTGATTCTCCGCTGCCGGTAGATCCTTAATTGGGTTGAAAAGCCGCCCTGGAGGGGCGGCTACTGCTGAGGAGGTCCTCGTCGGCCGTGGGAGAGCAGCAGCTTCTTCCACGGCCCGATATTGCTCCTTTGGGCCGACGATGGAAAGAACGGCCAGTAAAATGGCCGTTTACCTTGCCGCTGTAACCAGAAGTCAGAAGAACATCTAAGCACAGGAATCACCATGGCTGAGCCGGGTGAGACTTTTTTCTTTTCCTCTCTTGATTCTCCTTTTGTGTGTGTGTGTGCCTGTAAAAAGCACTTTTGAAATCATTTTCCTGCTCTGAGAAGGCGGTTGGTGAGTGTGAGAAAAAGAAGCTTATGGATTGAATTAATTTAAAGTGACTTTTTTTCTCTATTTTTATTTTTTTTTATTCACTTTGGGGTCTTGGAATTTTTTTTAATATTGAATATTGAATCTACTATTGGACTTTATCTATATGTGAAGAATTCTCCTTTTTTTCTGTGTTTTCTGAGCTTGCTAATGACATTTCTGGTGTCTGGGAGGAGATTTTATATCGTACTGAGGACACCTTGTGGAAAAAGTTAAAATTGCATTGTTTCTTTTTCTGATGGTGAGACTGGCTTTGGTCTTTAGACTACCATAAAAAGGAAAAGATAAAGAAATTCAACAGCTGGATTTGTGGGGGTGGATACTGATTAAATGTTCTTTGAACACAGTCTCTACTAAAGATACAGATTGTTTCTAATTTTTTTTTGAAATGGAGTAATCTAATGTTCAACTTGACTATAAACATATACTGGAAAAACTCTATGAAGCTACTGACCAAATACGTTTCCAAATAAAAGTGTACTATGGCAATAAAAAACAGACATTTTGCTTTGAATTCACAAATTGACCCCTAGACTACCTCTGAGTATCTTATAGACCAAAAAAGAACAGAAGCGGAATCAACTAAGATTAAAGAAGATTTTACTTTACTTCATATTCATGCTGATGAGATCTCTGAGGAACTAAAAAGGACTGTAACTGAACCACTTGCAACCTTAAAATCAACAGAAATGAACAGACAAGTTCAACTAACTGAAAACTATGGTAGCTTGGATAAGCAACTATTAACTACAAAATTGGACATAACTGAGCCTGTTATTCAACAGTTCCAAATGTGGAGACTTGATTTTTTAAAACAACAAGGGATTACCTATAAAGGAGCTAGGTCTTTAAAACAGAAAAGGAGACGCTTTTGTTTGACTCAAAGGATACTATAAGGCATAAAAAGTGACTTATTCATTGATATAGAGGCGGTGTTATGGAAACCTGTCTGGCATAAAAAGAAAGCTAGAATAAGATTTAAGACTGTGACTTAAGGTTCTATATATTGGATTTAAAGGCTTACTAGATATGGATTGATTTATGGCTTAAGACAGTTAAATAAGATGTTAGATTGAATAAAAATTAATTAAAGGTTTGAATTTAATAAGAAGACGTTTGTCTACATATTAACATGTTTGTTGTGGTTATAGTAATTTTGGGAGGAAGTTAAAGGAGTTTGACACAGATATTGATGGAGTGATAGGTTATAAAGTATAATAGAAATAGAAAGGTATTTTTTTGTTTTGTCTTTGTTTTTTCTCTTTTTTTCCTTTTCTCTCTTATCTTCTTTGAATTAATATTTTTATTATTAGAAACGATAACTATTTTGTAATGGAAGAAGAAAAAAAGAAGAAATGATATTAATAAATGTTTATTGACTATGTTAAGGAAAAAGGGAATGGGGAAAGTGTTAATTATGTATTCAGATTAGCAGTATGGAAGATAGTAAATAGAAATAGTAAAGCTTAATACAGGATTTGGATTTATTTAGATGAAATGTTACTGATTAAGAAAAAAGAAGGAATGATATTAATAAATGAATATTGATTGTATTAATGGGAAAAAAGAGGAATGGACAGACATTTGAAGTGCTAATTATGTATTTATGTTAGCAATATGGAATATAGCAATTGTAATAGTAAAGCTTAATATAAGATTTGGATTTATTTAGATGAAATCTTATTAATGATTGTTTTGACTAACTTAGTTGTACTGAAATACATTAACTTGAATATAATATATTACTAGAGGGAATAGAGAGGGTTGCTTTTCTTTTAACTTTTTTTGTATGATTTAATCTGATATTTAGGAGTATGACTTTGTTTCTGGACAATTGATTGCCCTGCCACCATGGTGATTCTTAAGCACTGGTTTGTAAAATGAAAAAACTAATAAAAGTTGTTGTTGTTTTTAAAAAAAAAACAGTTAGGACTGTCCACTTCCAGTCAACAGTGTTTCCTGATGGGGGACTCTGGGACAATTTCAAAAGAAAAATATTCTGTTTTTATCTTGCTAGAGTTGGGTTCATGCAACCCCAATATGAACATATTCTTCCTCCGCTGGACAGGTTTGTAAAAGTCTCACACACTTATAAGTTGAGTTGCACATAAAAGTACCTCTTTCAATATATTTGCATAACCTTAATGTCTACGAGCTAACCCTTATACCTTGGATGCAAGGTGGTATTTTAAAGATTGGTGATGCAAATGACCCAATAGATCAGCTTATATTTTCAAACCAGCCAATCAAAAGAAGCACCAGCTTTGACAGACATTTTTGGACAGAGGACATTGCAAAGGCCCAGTGGCTTCATGACTTCCTTTGTACAGAAGGCCTTAATACTTAGTTGTACAATCAGCTAAGGTACATAGTCCATAATATTATAAAAGGTAAAAATGTGAACAATGTTAGTGCAGATGTTGACAGTGCTGTTAATTGTAGGGGGGTGGATAACTGACCAGTTAAGGCTTGCTGAAACAGTAGATGAAATTTTGCTAAAACCTATGATTGCAAATAAATGTACTAAATGAAATGAAAATTTTAAACAGGCACTAAGTAAATCAGAAGATGCAGAAAAATGCAGGCAGACTAGAAAGGGGGGATTAGAAATTACCTCCTTTTCTGCCACATTTGTTCAAAGGCATCAGCGAGTTCCACATTTGTAATTTCTTCAGAATCTTGAAATTTCAAGAAACCATTCCCACCATGACCTAGGCAAGAAAAAAAATATTTTAAAAATGCAAAGTCAGGATCTTTTCAAAAATATTTTTCTGAACACCTTCAAACAAAACAGTTGGCATCAAACTATAACAATTTATAGATATGCTCTCGCACACCAAGGGAGTTTATATTAAAATGCAGATAAAAGAAGCAAGGCAAGCAAAGGGTAAGCAATTGTTTTGTCTATTGGAACTCAGCCTTAGCAAGCTGAGCAGCCCAATCAATTCAGCTGTAACATTTAAGAAGTCTCCTTCCAAAGCTCCCCTGAGTCACTGCAACTACTAATATATATGCAGCCACACATCTTGGATTCTTTTAAATCTGGAGAGGAGGAGGAATAATAATAATAATAATAATAATAATAATAATAATAATAATAATAATAATATACTTCCAAGCTAAGTTAGAACAATTCCTATAAAACTTGAATAGAGTGTTTAAACATGAACCATATTCATACATGTGCTGGGCTACATTTTTAAAAAATTATGATTTACTGAATAAACCACTGACTTGCAAAGTGTACAAAATCCAAGGATGTCAGTGTCTCTTTGGCCCATTTCGCAGTGCAGATCCCAGGACTGAATAGGAATAAGTTTTTAAACGAGGAAGGGGGTGGGGGGACTGATGTGGAGATTTCAAGACAGCAACTGTAATGAATCAGCCTTATGCTGACTATTTTTTTTGCTTGTGTAGCTATGTAATATGTCACTGAAGACCAATTCTTGCACTGACTGTATTTTAAAATCCTAGTTTTACCTATATACAGATCGATGACAGATTGCAATGTAAGTATTTTAATGTAAGAACAAAGAATCATGGAAACAGTTATGAAGGCTATGGTCCTGATTATTCATTAATCTTTGCCTATAATGTTTACTAATGTAAAGGACAGGGCATGCATTAGGCTTTTCTATAGAAGACAAGTGTGAGATAAACACAAATCTCTTTGAGATTTCTACAGTTCTCACCAGCCCCTATTTAAACAAAAAAAAGGGGGGGGAAGCAGACTCAGAAAACTACAGATCAATCAACCTGACATCAATACCTGGGAAGATACTGGAAAAAATAATCAAAAAACAGATCTAGAAACAAATAAAGTTATAACTGGTAGCCAGCCTAGGTTTGTTAAAAACAGATCATGTCAAACCAATCTTATTTAATTTTTTGACAAAGTGACCAAATTAGTAGACCAGTGAAATACTGTGGACATACTATACTTAGATTTCAACAAGGCATTCGACAAAGTAGATCACAATCTACTTCTTAGTAAGCTAGAAAAATGTGGGATAGACAGCATGACCACCAGATGGATTTGTAACTGGCTGACAAACCATACCCAACAAGTCGTCCTTAATGGAGGGAAGTAAGCAGTGAGGTGCCACAAGGTTCTGTCTTAGGCCCAGTACTCTTCAATATCTTCATAAATGACTTAGATGAGGGAATAGAAGGGAATCTCATCAAATCTGCAGATGACTCTAAACTGGCAGGAATAGCCAACACCCCAGAAGACAAGCTCAGGATCCAAAAAGATCTTGACAGACTTGAACAATGGTCCCTATCCAAGAAAATGAATTTTAATATGGATAAAAGCACGATTTTACATCTGGGCAGAAAAAACCAAAGGTACAAATACAAATTAGGCGAAACCTGGCTCAAAAACAGTAACTGTAAGAGGGACCTTGGAGTCTTGTGGACAATCACTTAAGCATGAGGCAGCAGTGTGCAGTAGCCGCCAAAAAAGCTAATACAATCCTTGGTTGTATAAACAGAGGCACAGAATTAAAATTACGTGAAGTATTAGTACCGCTTTATAAAGCCTTAGTAAGGCCACACCTGGAATACTGTATCTAGTTTTGGTCACCACATTATAAAAAAGATGTTGAGATTTGGGAAAAGTGCAAAGAAGAAGAACTAAGACAATTAAAGGTCTGGAGACTAAAACATACGAAGAACAGCTGCAGGATTTGGAAATGGCCAGCCTAGAGAAAAGAAGGACTGGGGGAGGGGGCATGATAGCAGTAGTCCAGTATTTGAGAGGCTGCCACAAGGAAGAGGGGATCAATTTATTTTCCAAAGCACCAGAAGGCAAGACAAGAAACGACAGATGGAAATAATCAAGGAGAGAAGCAACCTGGAATTAAGGAGAACCTTCCTAACAGTGAGGACAATTAACCAGTGGAACAGCTTGCCTTCAGCTTGCTTCATCACTCAAGGTTTTTAGGAAGAGACTGGACAGCCACTTGTCTAAAATGTTTTTGCAGGGGGGTGGATTAGAAGACCTCCATGTCCCTTCCAGCTCTATTCTGATTGACTGAAAGCCATCAAAACCTGTCAGTCTCCAGGCCTTGGGTCAGAGTGATGATGGAGCCTTTGAGGGATTAAATGGTCTTTTAATAAACTGTTGATTTTTTCCAGACTTTCTCCTTTTATAATTCTGTATTTCTGTTGGATCTTTATTGTAATATTTTATAAGCTGCTCAGTTGGAGGAATCACATATCATAGTAACCATAAAACGATTAGTTGTGCTTTTAACTAATATGATATGTGACAACTGTAATCCTAATATTGCTAAATTATAGATCGGGAATTAGGACAGTGTGTGGACCTGGCCACTGGGTGATGCATTAATCAGCCAGGTAATTATATCAGCCTTTTCCAAACTGATGCAAATGGCCATTTCAGATGGTTATGAAGTGTTTGAGTGTTTATTATTATTATAGGAAATACCAAAGAAAATACAATTACCTGTCATATATATGAGAATATTGCTTCTGTCATCAGAAAGCAAACGTTTGGAACGAGGCGCACTTGCTGGGATTCGGCCTGTTAACACTCTCAAAAAATTTTCCACGGTAACCTAAACAATGAAACAGCATCCGGTTTAGAGTTTGCATTTAATCTTACAGGCATTATTTTCAAATCAACTGTCCAATAAAATAATACACTACTGCATATTATACATCATTAATGTACTATTAGCTCAGGTTACGTTGTCATATTTCAGCCTTCATAATATATATATTCAGTGCTTTGAACACCTGTCAAATTTTATTATTTTATCTCTGGGAACCATTTCAACATTTTCTTACCATTAACACAACTGCATGTTGCCATGGAAAAATGCTCATAGACATATTTTAAAGCTTAAAATTCTGCATGGCTTATGGGAAACTACATTCCAGTGATTAAAAATCACTTGATCATAAATCATTCACCTGCCCAGCAAAAAAAAGTTGTCCTATGAAATCTCAAACCTCACACCTACCAGCTCTGAAAATAATTTTCTAAGGTTCCAAAAATACTCAGAAAACCTTGCTAGTGACAATAACTAACAATACTCAAAATCTCAACTCCTGTACAGGTACGGTAGTCCTCTTTTAGTAGGAATTGGGTCTGGCAGGTTTGTCTTTAAGCAAAATGGTTGCTAAGTGGGAGATCATGTGACCACAGTTATACTTTCCAGCTCAAAGCTGACAAGAATAATTGGTTTCACACCTTTAGTCTTTTGTCACATTGCTAAAATCCTGAGTTTTGTGATTTGGATCCATGGGTCTTCCATACTTGCTTTAAAAGGTTCAGGTGGGGACATTACTGTGCCCAATTATTAACTGTGAGAAAAATATATCAATGTTCAGGTATTGATATATCCCACTGATTAAACAATGATTTGACTAGATTTGGTAGGCTAAAGAGGATATCAGAGCATACAAAGTCCTAAAACTCATACATCATGTTGAATGTGTTCTGAGTTTTTAATTGTGCTGAAGAACATCTCTGAGCCCCAAGAAGCTGCAAGTTCTCATCAATTGACTTAAATGTTATCCCCTTCCACATCCCCTTTCTACATTTTAATATGGACTGTATTTAAGAATTAACCTCATAATTTCTGTAATCCACTTCCACATCATCTCCGTAGACATTCAGTTCCATGTTTTTGTGACTAAACACAGTAGCTGGAGCCGGATTTCTTGGATTGCAGGCCATATCATCTGCTAGCATTAAGACTATATGACTAATTGGAAAGAAAATAAATGAATTTGAATAAACAATTTGAGTTCAGTAGCAACACAAAGCCTCAAGAAACATACATGGCCTGCTAACTTTGAAAGTCTGTTTAATTGCTTTAATCCTCTTTTCTATGCAAGGCATTCTGTGACTAAGCCAAAAATTCACACAGAATGAAGAAACAGCTTTTAAAAATTAATAAGGCTAGCTTTACTGTATTTGCATATGTATTCAATTCTATGCAATTTACCAAACTCAATAACCCTTCAAAACAAGAATAGGTGGTTGGCTCACCCTTGAAATTAATCTGTTTTTTCTCTCTCTCATTGTACTCATCAGTTTTCTTCTTCGTTGTTTTATCATTAGCATACATGCTAATGTAGGGAGCAAACCACAGCCATTTGCAGATGTAACTTATGCAGAAAGTACAGGGTTCTAATTAAGGAGCAATACTAAGTATTGTCACTTACAGTAAGTTTGGCAATTTAATTAAACTTGGGAATCCATCTCATATTTATGCCCCTGGAAAAAAAAATCTCCTGTTCTCAGACAAATTTTGAAGCATGCTATCAAACCTGGAAGATCTTTTTGGCTACACTGTCTTTATTAATTCTGAGCATTTATTTATTTGAACAAAGTGCTTTTTCAAGAGGCAACTGGACTTTCTTTGTTTTTCCTTGAAGATATTTCACTTCTCATCCAACAAGCTTCTTCAGTTCTGACTGAATGATGGGGAATGGAAGGATTTACAGTATATTCCTTGCAGTCATCTGGTCATTAGAATTCTTTCTGAGAATCGTTGAGGGCACATGGAGGTTTGAGTAGTGCAAATGGGCGTGGAGCCTTTTTAGAACTGCTGAAAGGACTGTGTTGTAAACAGGAAATAGGTGGTGTCATATCCCTCCCCCTTTGTTGAGAGAGGGCTGTTCAATTTTAATGTAGATGGTTTCTTTTACCCCTCTTTCAAACCAGCGGTCCTCTGTCTATAATGTGGACTTTACTGTCTACAAAAGAATGATCTTTGTCTTTCATATGCAGATGGACTGACTGAGAATCTCCATAGTCATTTATATCTAGAATGAACATACATCCTTTATTATAATGAATAATCCTTTAGATTAAATTAATTAATTGCTTTCTTGGCTTTGCTCTTGAATTTTCCTTTGTAAAGCAATAATGTTATATATTGTACAGCAAAATTATAAACAGGTTTTTATCCTTTATGTACACTACTTAACATTGTAATGTACTATTTCAGTTTTGTTCCTTTTCCAGGTTTGTCCTTTATTTTTTCCAAGAAACTATGGTCACTGTATTTACATCCCATCTTCTCAGTTTGCAAAAATGTCTATGCAACATGGTCACATTTACATTTTTGAGTGATTTGAATTCATAATTCTTCATCATAAACAAAGTCAACTATTTTCAAGCTATGAAAAGTGATGTGATGAATTTTCCAGTTTAGAGTATTAATCAGATAATAGGTCTTCTGCATATATTTGTGTTAGAAAACGTGTATTTCCATTTTTTAAAAAAAGTAATTCCCTCTTTCATTCAAATCCATAGTTAAATATATGCCTATATCTATGAACATATTTCTCTGCTAATACCTCCAATGTTAGATTAGACTTGAACTAATCTTTTTACAATTAAGATTGTAAACAAATCAAAATCAAATTTTTGAAAAGGTATCTAAGTAACTTATCAAACAGTTTTTAAAATCAAATTAATGAACAGCATATAATTAACTTATCAAACAATTTATTTCAATATGCTAGTGCAGGAGAAATTTTAGATGATTAATTCAATAGTAATGTATTTGTTGTTTAAAAAGAATTGCGTAAGCATAAATACATAATGTTGTTTAACTGCCTCACAGATGAATTGATTCAGAATAAATGCTTTCCAGCCAAATTCATTCATAAAGACTTGGAATATCAAAAATCAAGCCAAAATATTTTATCATTGGCTATTAACAAAAAAAAATCTATATACCTTCAATAGAAAAGTCCTCAATGGAATAATAACTACTCAAGTTGTGGGAGCATGTTTTCATTTAAAATAACTTCATACTTTAAAAGCAAATATGCCAAAGAATTCAATTTAAACTGCGAACTATACCTAGGCTATGACTTAATACAAGTATCACCTCCAAAATTTCAGTTTCTCTATGCAGAATCTACATTTTAATTTCAGAGGATACTTAAATTACAATAGATTCATATTGCGTCTACTTCAGATCATAATAAAAATCTGGTTGACTGTGCAATGAACCATAATCATAATTATCATATGTATATGCCACCTGACTCTCAACAAGTCAGGGCAGTTTACAAATTGTTTTAAAAAGGAACAATTACAAAAAAAGCACAAAAAAAACAGAAATGGTAAAGATGTGACCTATATTGTGTTAACTATGGTTCTGAATACCCACTTTTAGCTCAAGGTTTATTAGTAATCATTAATATTTTAAAATGGTATAATATATAAACTTTGAAAAAGCTGATCAAAGACTGTAATAAAGATATTTTATTTGAATATTCTGAATTATTTACAACTAATTAATAGTACTTTAGAAAGCTATAATATCCAGGATTTTTCAACTTCATTCTTTTTTTTTCATACTTCCTTTTAGAACCTGCCTAATGAAAATACATAGATATTTTTAAAAAATGGAAGATTAGACAAGTATAGGATCACATTAGCAGATTAATCACCCTATTTGTACTTGATACTATTTTAAAAGGCTCTTCTTACCTATCAGGAATTCCAAGTCTCTTGACACTTCTGTAAACTGAGAGAGTATTGGCCACATGCCGATAGTTAAACCAGAATCGAGATGTGCACACCTAAATAGATTAACAGACAAATACATATGCAAGCCTGCATGATTAATATATACACAGAGAGGGGGGGTGGATAAGAATAAATTATGTGCCTATAATGCAACAACATAACTGTGCAGCAATAAATGGGCCATTGAGCTACAGCTTATTTGGAAATTTCACTAAAGACAAATTCACCAATCAAACTGAAGAACTGTTCTCTCTCAAATGAAGACTAATGCCTGCAGTATAATCTTCAAAGACCTCCCTACTCTATATTATTTCTTCTCCCACACATGCATATACTTCCTACAACATACAGCCTTAGTAAATTAATAAATCAAGATCAAAGTGAGCATGAAGGCTAACTTTTTCTGAAAAACTTCTGAAAAGGTTTTGTTTTTTTTTTAAAAAAAGCATTGGTGATGGCTAATGCTTTACAGGTATTTAAATAGAATTATTTATCTTTTATTCTTTTTTTAATGGATATAGAATATAGGATAGAATCAGATCCAATCCACTATCTTTGCATGAAAAGCAATTTTATCACTGTGGAGGCAAGCCATTTTTTCTTTTCAATGGTACTATTTGATATATTCCAATAGATTTGTTTAGATTAGGTTAGGTTCAATCAGAATGGGTTATCTTACCAGAACTGCCCAGTTGTTTGTATGTCCACTTCTAAAAAACTGTTCTGCTTGATCCTGAAGAGAAAATATATAAACTATACAAATAAATAAAATAGGATCACACACACACAAATTCCACAAATATTTTAAATATAATGTTTTTATCCAATCAAAAGTTATTTTTTAACTTTACTGGAAAAGTTAATTAGCTTAAATATAACACCAGTTGACATATTTATGAAATTATACAGAGCACTCCTATGCATCTTGTGCAGAACAATCCTGTTTACTCTAAAATATGGTTCCATTTTTAGAAGAACTTTTTATCCATATAACAGAATAACAGAGTTGGAAGGGGCCTGAGACTCTATACCATTTCTGACATATGGCTGTTCAGTCTCAAGTGATCAAGCACCCATAATATCTGAAGGAAAACTGTTCCAGTAGGTTGATCGTTCTCACCGTCAGATTTCTCCTTGTTTCTAGTTAAATCTCTCCGTAATCAGTTTCCATCCATTGTTCCTTGTCTGGCCTTCAAGGGCTTTAGATACAAAATAGATTGACCCCCTCCTCTTTGTGACAGCCCCTCAAACATTACTATCATGTCACCCCTGGTCCTTTTGTTCACTAGACTAGCCATGCCCAATTCCTGCAACCCTTCTTCATATGTTTTAGCCTCCAGTCCCCTAATCATCTTTATTGCTCTTCTCTGCACTCTTTCTGGAGTCTGAGCATCTTTTTTATAGCAGGGTGATCAAAACTGGATGCAGTATGCTAGGTCTGGTCTTACTAAGGCTTTATAGTGTTATTAGTATCTCACATGATTTTTGTTGAATCCCTCTGTTAATGCAATTTAGGATTGCATTGGCTTTTTTGGCTACTGCTGCACACTGCTAAATCATATTTAATTGATTGTCTACTAAAACTTCAAGATCCCTCTCACAGTTACTGCTATTAAGCCAGGTTTCACCCAATCTATACAGTATGTGTACATTTGGTTTTTATTGCCTAAGTGTAAGACTTTATTTTTCTCTACGTTGAATTTCATTTTGTTGGATAGCGCCCAGTGTTCAAGTCTATCAAGATCCATCTGCAGCTTAGTGTCATCTGCAAATTTGATGAGTTCCCCTTCTATTCCTTCATCTAAGTCATTTATAAGTTTACGTTGTTTTAAAGAAATCTTTAATCTGCTAGTCTGCATGTATAAAAAGCCTTTCATGGATCATATCAAAGAACAACAAATAATTCTCTCCATTGTCTAGAAACTTGTTTAAAGATGGCAACCAAAGAGGAAAAAAAGAATAAAAGAATAAAACAAAAGCAGGTTCTACTTTTTTAACCTCTTTGTCAACAACACAACATTTTGTGAGATTGTTTTGAGCTCAATTATATTTCCCTTTATGCTGATAACTTGATCCTTATTTCTTTATCTGATTAGCCTTCAATTATGAGTTAGTCTTAGCCAAGTATTTTTTTTAAAAAAAGTATTAGCTAAATGTGAAATATTTACTTAGACTAGCCATTATCAATCACTGAAATTGAAAGTTGGCCAATGGTTAAATGGAACACTTAATGCATATTTTCCCCATGGTGCCAGAATCTGGATAGTAAAAAAATTTTTACACGTAAGATACCAAAATCCAGAGTAACAATTTTATGTCCTGGAACTCATAATATCTCAAACAGATTTACTATCACAATTAATTTATTGAATTATTAGTTCAATTTTCTGTCCCTGTTTGATTCAAGATTAGTCAATCTTTTCCTTTTAGAACAAATAAGAACTAAATCAACAACAAATCCATTCTGTTTTCAAATTTTATACTGTTTATCATAGTATTATGGGCTTTTTGTCTGAATTTTCATTCTTGAGGTTTTTTTCAGCCACATAAATGTTGAAAGATTGGGTTGATAATGTCTTTGTTCAATCTGATTGAGCACACTCAAAATAATAAGACTGTTCCCTGCTATGTAGTGGGAAAAAAACCTAGTTTGGATTATTTAAAGCTTGTATTTAATCACAGCCTTAAAATTTCTTTAATGTTCAACAGATGTTCAATGTCAATTCTAGGTCATTTGGGGAAAATACCACATAACTCCTAACTCTGGCCGTGTAGTCATAATTTGCTTTATGGTCTATTTTTTTGTGACATCCGATTTAAATGTCTAAATACAACTCTTGGGGGAAACATTAATTTAGTTGACATGAAAAAACGCCAGGTTTTGTTTTCTCAATTTCCAGAGCTTGGGCAATGGATTATCATCACAGCAGTGTGACAAATAAATTGGAACTACCGTTCTAATGAATACTATTTTATGTAATTATCTGGTTTGTTCTGTAATCTATGTATTTAATCCCTTCCCATCCTTGTTAATGGAATTGTTGAAACAAACTGATTGATGTGACATAAAACAAATCAAGTGCACATTTATTCTTTTTAAAATCATTATTTCAAGAAAACATAAATCAATTAAACAGCCTTAACAAATATAAATAAATAAATCTGCTAAAGGCTACAACCATGAAAGCCAAGCAAACCCTCCCTCTTCCAACTGAAAAGACCAACAAATACATCAGCGCTCTATTATCCCAAGACCCCGTTGGCTTTCTAGAGAGATACAGCCAGCTACTATTGGAAACAAAATGCATGAATGCGTGACTTCTGAATTAGATCCAGGAACAAGTTGGTTACATTTAAAAACCCAAAATCAACATTCTTCTTACACTGTCACATACACACAGAAAATGGGAAACAAACGTTCTGAGATTTGGCACAACTCTCCAGGGGCAAAATGACATTGGGGAGCAGGGGGTAGGGGGGTGGGAAAATCTACGAAAAAAAATGGAAACTACGCACAAGAGATATACAAAACTGAAACTGGCACTGCATTCCCCTAACCCCAGGGTTTTGCTTCAGATAGTCGCCTAATTAATTTCTACTTCAAAGGGGTTGTTTTACTTATTTATAAAATGTATAGGCTGCCCATCTTACCTCATAAAAATCATAAAAACTATATAAACTAAGAGCATAAGTTAGTATAAAATCCAGAACTTCATGGCCCAATTAAAAGGGAACAGGATGGGGGGAAGGTGGGATCTGTTATTAATTGATCAACCATCTCCACTGTGATACTTCCACATTGAAGCTCCAAGCTAACTGGCAGAGCCAGGTCTTTAGGCTCTTCCAGAAGGTCAGGAGGGTCGGAGCGAACCTCACACCAGAGGCGGGGCAAGATGTTCCACAGGGCAGAGGAATGGCAGAGAAGGCCATCCTCCTGGATCCTGCCAGCTGGAATAATTGGGCTGATGGGACTACAGCATGCCTCCTTTGTCAACATGGGTGGAGAAGGCCAATCCCAGTGGGATGAGACAGTCAAGCAAGAGGCTTGGACACATACCATGAAGGAATTTAAAGATAATTACCAACACCTTGAACTGCACCCAGAAGCAAACCAGCAGCCAATGCAGGAATAATGGTGTTACATGGGCCATTTTTGGGGCCCCAAGAACTGCCGCCGCCACCACCAAATCTCCTACTGGTTAGAGCTTTACAGCACTGAAGGCAAAGTAGTGATTTGGAATTTAAAAACAGTTCTTGTTTACAACTTCTTAAAGCAGCTTAAGGTTTCCTCAGGATTGCATGGGTACCCCTATGATCCCAGAGAAAACACATTTGATTCATTGCATACATTTATACCCCCGCTTATTCCAAAGTATCTTTCTGCACTAGAATACAAAGTGCTGCATAATCTGATTCCTATTCCGCTACTCCCACAGAGAAAACACTGCAAAGAGAGTTTTGCAGCATTACCTCTGGAGTTGTAGACAGATTACCGCAGTGAGAATGCTCAAAGAGTCAGTGAGGAGTAGTGATCAAAAGATGTTGGATGAGGAATGTGAGACGGAGCTTCTACTACATAGTACTTTCAACTTCGGAAGCTCACAGGAGACAGTCAGGTCTCTCTCAATGCAACCCACCTCAAGGTTTCTTGTTATTAAAAAAACAAAGCCAAACAGGAGGATAGCAATGTGTATGCCACCTTGAGCATTTGAATGAAAAATGGGATATAAATGCTGATGCTAATGAAGGAGCTCCTGCCTCCTAGGATATCCTTGAGAAGACATGTGGGGAGGGGGTATATTTCTTTCTCTCCATTCACACTGAGGCATTTTTTCCTGTATTATTGCCAATAATGTATATGAGTGATATATACTGATATATACGTCTACAAAGTAGAAAAACCCTAGATAATTCAATTCCATGGAATGCAAAAACCAGTATACTGATAGTCTTCGATTTATGACCACAATTGAGCCCAAAGTTTCTGTTGTTAAGCAAGACAGTTACTGAGTATTGCCCCATTTTACGATCTTTCTTGTCACAGTTGCTAAGTGAATCACTGCAGTTGTTAAGTTAGAAACATGACTGTTAAGTGAATCTGTCTTCCCCATTGACTTTAGTGGTCAGAAGGTCGCAAAAGGTGATCACATGATGCCAGGACACTAACAATCATCATAAATCAGTCAGTTGTCAAGCATCTGAGTTTTGAGCACATGACCAGGGTGATGCTGCAACAGTCATAAGTGTGAAGAACGATCATGAGTCACTGTTGTAATTTTGAATGGCTCCTAAATGGATTATTGTAAGTCGAGGACTACCTGAAATAGTGATGTGCTGATGAACATGAAAGCATTAATACACTTTAGTTTTATAATTATAAAAGCCAGCTGAATGATTTTGGGCCGGTCACTCTTTCTCAGGCTGGATGCAAATAAATGAATAAATAAGTAAGTAAATACGTGGTTCCTTTACAAAGTCCAATTACTGTTTTTTGAACTTTTTCTCTCCAAACTTTTCATTCTCTTTCCTCATGAAAAGAACACAGGGTTATGCTCCAGCAAGCTGCCATTTTTCATGAACTTCCCTCAGCCCACTAGATGGACTGCTGGCTAAGCTCCACAAAAGGCAAGCACAAAAGGCAGCAACTGGGTAAATTTATTTTATTTAACGAATGGTATCTACAGAGATCATGCAATCAATCACTGATATACAAATTTAGTTTAAATAAAGCATCATAAAATATGTATATACAGGTAGTCCTTGACTCACAACAGTTTATTTAATGAACGTTCAAAGTTACAACAGCACTGAAAAAAGTAACTTATGACCATCTTTCACACTTACGACCACTGCAGCGTCCCCATAATCACGTGATCAAATATTGGATGCTTGGCAATTCACTCATATTTATGACAGTTGCAGTGTCCCAGGGTTATGTGATCACCTTTTGCGACCTTCTGACAAAGTCAATGCGGAAATCAAATTCACTTAACAACTGTGTTGCCAACAGCTGCAGTGATTCACTTAACAGCTGTGGCAAGAAAGGACATAAATTGGGCAAAATTCACTTAACGAATGTTTCACTTAGCAAGAGAAATGTTGGGCTCAATTGTGGTCATAAATTGAGGACTATATGCATATATATATATATATATGTATGTATGTATGTATGTATGTATATAGGTATGTGTATGTGTATACGCATACATGTACGTTTCTAACATAAGATACGTTGGTGATACAGTATAGGGAGATGATGTATAATTAAGATAAAACCAAAATAAAATGACCATAATATGGAGCTATGGAATTGCAATGGAATACATATTATAATTCGATATCTAAGGAAGCTAACCATCTAACTGCTTCTGGTGTGACTGAGATCATCCCAGGTGCCTTGAAATTTCCTGGGTGAAGAGGAGCAAGGATGGTCCCCGCCAAAGGCCATCAGGGGACGGTGGAGCATCCGAACTGAGCGACCCCATGAGAAGCCACACCTGCCCACTCCTCTTCTCTCGCCCTCCAGGATTGCAATGACTGCTGGAGATGGTGCGTGAAGAGGAGAGAAGGCAGAGTCCAGCGCCGGAGCCGAACACTCTAGACAGATTTTTTTCCAACACCACATTAAATTGCAAACTAGATTTTAAAAGTATCCAGCCCGTTTTATTTTTAGGCGGTGGTCCGTGAGCCCCCGACACGTATTTGCAAAATGCAGCCGAGACCGGCTCACGGAAATGGAAATTCAAGTCCTGGATTTCAAAATCCACTCACGGTAGGGGGGAAAAAAAGCAAGGGACACGCGAGAGAAATAAAGGCGGGCAGCCTTTTGCGGCGTACCTGCACTCCGCGACCCATCGCCAAACTGTAGTGGCTGAAGAAAATAAGCAGCGCTGCTGCTGCTGCTGCTGCAGGAAAAATACACCGGCTTGGTCTGGAGGCAGCCATCTTGCCTCTCCGCAGGACCCAGGAAGGAGGAAGAGCGGTCGACGATTGGCTACCGACGCTTTGTAACTCCGCCTCTTTTTCATTTTTTCCTTTTTCCCCTAAAGTTTGCGACTCTGCTCTCGGCGTTGCGATGCCCAGTACGTAGGTCATCGGTGCCGATCTCCTGGTTCTGAAGGTAAATGTTAACTGGGAAAAAAGATCCCAAGTCTCGTGACGATGCTGAGCAAAAATGATAAAGGCCACTGATTGAAGTGCTTAACTGGAAAGCAAGGATTCAGTTAAAAGATCTTTGTAGGGAGATTTACTGCAGTTTTACTGCCAGGATGGAGTAGAATAACAGAGTTAGAAGGGACTACTTACTGAGCAGTTGAATCCTAATGTTGCTAGTATACTTGCAACTTATGAAATGCGTTGCTTCCCCTCAATGTAGATGGACAATCATGATGTAATCATGGTTGTCGTTATTGAAATCTGTTAATAAACAGGTTATGCCAAAGTTCTCTATTGTTTTCTTCTTTTTCTATTGTTTTCATTAAATGAAACTAGTTAATAACTTTAAAATTGGCATTTAGAATATGGATTTCTGTTTTATTTTTAGATAGACTTACACAGTGCTTTTTTTTTTTTTTTTTAAAGGGATCTCACACACGTCACACAACCGGCCTTGCCTACTCTACAAAGTTCCATCCAAAAAAGGTGCCGGAACTCCATTCTGGACGTTCTATGAGAAAAAAAAGCCCTGGGCTTACAGGTCCAGATTGCAAGTGATGGGCTGTCTGTCAAAACAAAGCAAGATTATGGCATACACTTGAAAGGAGACCAGGAAGCCTGTAATTGGGGAGTTTGTCTGGCAAGAACAAAGAATACTTATTCACAGGGAATATGGATGTGTAAAGCTTGTAACAATTCTCTGTGGTCAAAAAGCTGATAAAAGTAACAAAAGACTTAGGCATCTTGCAAGCTCAGCTAGAAACTAGGAATAGAGATGGCCTGGAGCAAATAGTATGTGTATTAGATAACTCCTGAAGCATTCATTAGCCAAGGCTTAGGAATAGGGACTGCTAGAGACCAGTAGAAACATTATTGAAATGTTTATTAGATGATGTTTCTTATATATCCCACCTTATCCCATCTTCTATTTCAGAGAAAATGTATAAAACTTTATGAATTCTGTGGTTCTTGGTTCCTTGGCATTTTGGCCAGGATCCCTTTTCTTGGAGCGCTTCAATAAAAGACAACAAAACCTGCACCTCATGTCTGGTGTTCTTCATTGGCCTCAGCACCCGGCTCAGACCCGAATTGGGGACACCAATCTGGGGGCCCATGCCAGGATTCCATGCCTGGATTCAATTGGAAGACACTAACGATCACTGGAGGAGGGCCCCCAGATGGGTAAGATCAACATCTGATATTAGCAATCTCAATAAAGGTAGTGTTAGCCTTCCTGTGGACTTGATTCCTAATCTCATCTGCCTGGCAGGGCTGTTACAGTGACAGTTTTAAGACACCAATGAACAGAATTTTTCCCATGGTATTATACAACTGTCAAAGGTGGACATTGAAAAAACAGAGAGAAAGAAGATAGCCACCTTCACATTATGGATATGAATATAGTTGCAAAGAGTGTTAAGATCTGCAAAAGCAACCAATCAATTTGTCCTGGACCAAAGTAAAGTTGATGGTTATTAGTGGGCAGAAATTCATACAGTGAGATGTGAATGGTTGATGGATGAGAAAAAATAACAATGTTTTCAAAGTATAAGGAAGTAAAAGAGAAAGATAACAGTTGAAGTAAATAAAGAGAATTAAAGAGATTACTAGAATGTTATTGGGGGTGTAATGAGTTTTTGTTAAGAAAGGTCAAGGTGGCAAAATTCAGCAATTCAAGTATGGGATACTCGAGAATTCCAGAATGTTCTGTTCCCTCTCAACAATGTCAAATCTCTCCCAGACCATTCTGGAGGTCATTTTACTTCTCTGCACTGGAAGTAGTGTGAGGTATCCCTCAAACACAGCACTCATTTTCCCATCCAAATGGTAACCAGGCTTGATACTGCTTCCTAACTAAAATGAGATTATATTCAGACGCTGCCATTTGCTGACGAAAAAGTAAAGTCTTTAAATTCATCTCGACTTCTAGCAATCATGTTTATAATTAAAGTTAAAATATACAAAATAAACACATCCATATTGTTATCCTGGCAATAGTATGTAAGTAGTTTGCCACTGCTTTTTCAATATTTTTTTTTCAATTTTCCAATCTAATTTAATGAATTAGGGTTCTGGATTATCAAGCAATAATCAAATCTGAAATGGCAAAGCTTTTTCAAAATCATCCAAAATCTATAGTGTTGCCAGGAAAACTGCATAGATAAGTCCATTTAGTCATCAGGAGTTGAGATTGATTTGAAGCATCTTTATGTTTCCATGAAAAAAAAGTCTAATTGAATGCAATATAGAGTACATTAAGGTTTGATATTGTATCAGTGAGCTCATGCATATTTGTGTGCCTGAATGAAATATGACTCTAAGGAAAATATTTAGCTAGTGGTTTATTATTTACAACTGAGGAAATTATACCAGGCACCTAGAATAAATGAAGATAAACTTTGTGCTTATTATAGGCATATAGGTATTTTATCAATTCATATGTTCATTATGTTTCTTATGAGTATAAAGATATTTTACGATATCAATTTATGTCACTGCTCAACTGTCTACCAACTATGAAGCTATTTTTAATCACGTCAACAAAGCAAAAATAAGTGATACAGTTAATCTTGATCACAACAGGAAATGATTTGGCATCACAATCAAAGCCTTAGTATGTGGGAAATTTTGTATGCTAGAACAATTTTGACCATGCAAAACTGGATGAATTATTGCTCAATTACTAATCCAAGAGGATATTATTGTTGCTGTTAATATTACTCTCTTGTTCTTATGCTAGTGCAACTGGAGTACTCAACTTACAACCATTCAAAGTTACAACGGCACTGAAAAAAATGACTTATGACCATTGCATCGTCCCCATGGTAATGTGAACAAAAATTCCGATGCTTTGCAATTCACTCATATTTATGACAGTAGCAGTGTTCCAGGGTCATGTGATCACCTTTTGTGACCTGACAAGCAAAGTCAATGGGGAAGCCAAATTCACTTAACAATCATGTTACTAAACAACTGCAGTGTTTCACTTAACAACTGTGGCAAGACAGGTCATAAAATGGGGCAAAATTCATTTAACAACTGTCTCACTTAGCAACAGCAATTTTGAGCTCAATTGTCATAAGTCAAGGGCTACCTGTAGTTTTATGGAGGAATAATAAAGACCTCCTGAAATAAAATTATTAATGGTAAGAAGAGGGGGAGGGATACCACATCATTTATCTCCAGTTTGCAATAAGTCCTTTCAACAGTTCCAAGAAGGCTCCACATCCATTCGCACTACTCAGATGACCCTGAGGACACAGATAAACGTCTAAATGGCCTCAACAATTCTCTAAAAGAATGTAAAAGACCAGCTGTCTGCAAGGAGTATAAATCCTTCCATTCCCCACGATCCAGACAGAGCTGAAGAAGCTTCTTGGATGAGAAGCAAAACATCTTCAAAGAAAAAACAAAGAAAGTCCAGTTGCCTTGTGAAAAAGCATCTTTGCGACAACTATTACTTGAAAGATTGAGAATCACTATAGACATTTATCGGTAAAAATAGCACACTTTTATACACAGCTTATCAAAATTACCGTAAGTCAATAAATAATAAGGAATCTAAAAGACAGTCTTATCCTGGAGTAGACATGTCAAACCTGCGACATCACGTGATGTCACGCAATGTATCAGGAGAGTTTTGGCATTGCCAGCAATGGGGTGGGCACAGCTTCCGCTTTCATTCTCCGGAATAGGGCGGCATAGAAATCGAATAAATAATAATAATAATGATAATGACGCATCTGGCCCATGGGCCGGCAGTTTAACACCCCTGTCCTGAGGTATTTGTCCTACAAATGCCTGGAGGAAGACTTGCTGTATATAAGTAGAAAGTGTGAAGAGCAGCTGTATGTCCTTTGGGAAAGCCTTCTATAATTGATATAGTGCAAACTGCCTTGTTTAGTTCAAAAGCACAACAGTTGGGGAAAAAAGCTTTTCGTCCTGACATTTATGATTGTGCAACATCCCACAATGCCACAATTGCCACTGGTGAGTTTAATGTCCGCCTTCCAACAAGCAGAATTAATGGAGAACACAGAAATGAAATGAAAGTTGCAGTCACATGATGTCTTGTTTAGCAACCACAGTGTTTTCTTCCGTGATGGAACCAGAAGTGATGTCATAGGTCCAGTGCAGTCACATGATTTTCACTTAGCAACCACGGTGCTTAGTGACAGAATTGCCTGTTCCAATTATAGTCAGTTAATGAGGCCTACCTGTAATATCCTGGTTATTACCATGGGTAATGGATGGAAGGGAATGAATAATACTGGGAGAAGCACATTTTAAGAACTAGGAATGCACCTAAATTTGGTTGGAAATTATTGCACAGACAGATTCCAACAAAACAGAAATACGCCTTCAAATTGGAAAAAAATATTCATCTAATACAGGGCTTTTCAACCTTTTCACCCATTGTACCACTTTTAGGATATGGCAATATCCGAGTACCACCAGCCGCCTAGCAAGGTGTCAAAAACTTGACCGCCCCCCAAAAAAGAAAAAAAGTGATGAAGTACAGGTAGTCCTTGACTTACAACAGTTCACTTAGTGACTGTTTGAAGTTACAATGGCACTGAAAAAGTGCCCCCCAAGCCACAGCCGAGCAAGACACCTGCCTGCCCACCTGGCGGCACTCTTCCTCCTGTCCGAGGTTTTCATTGTTGTGAGCATTTCTGTTGAGGATTAACAGCGCGGGTAGGGGGGGTGTTTGGTTTTTATTCCCCTCATCTGCTGGGTGGTTGCAGCAGATTTTGGTCACTTCACATGACCCTGGGACACTGTGACCATCATAAATATGAATCAGTTGCCAAGCATCTGAATGTAAATCACAAGACTCTGGAGATGCTGCAACATTCCAGCTGATCAGTGTTTCTTCTGGGCTCAGCAGAAGCGCCGGGATCAGTGCCGCGCTCCAGCTGGAGCCTGGTGCTGATCCTGGGACTTCCGCTGAACCCTGACAGCCCCGAAGAAGTGCCGATCCTGACGCTTCCACTGAGCCAACAACCCTTCACCTCCAGCCATCTCTCGCTCAGGCTTCTGCGGTGCTGCCACCAGTTCAGCTCATTCTCCTCCCCTGCTACCACTTTTCTAGGATGGTCGCATACCACCTGCCAGGTGCCAATGTATCACAGGTGGTACCCGTACCACTGGGTGAAAAGCCCTGATCTAATACCTCAATACTTAATATATGAACGAAACTATATCTTAGAGAAGTATGAGAACCTCTGGATAGTACAGGTAGTCCTTGTTTAGAGACTGTTCAAAGTTACAACAGCACTGAAAAAATGACTTAACGACCATTTTTCACACTTATGATCATTGCAGTGTTCCCATTGTCATGTGATTTATGTTTGAATGCTTAACAATTGGTTCATATTTATGACGCTTGCAATGTCCCAGGGTCATGTGAGATCTTTTGCGACCTTCTGACTTGATTTGTAACCAAGGCAAATAAACCTTATAGCAACATTTTGGGACTTTCTTATGGCACAAAGAAGAGAGTATGGGCCTTATTTTCCAAAGTATAATCTTTGGACATAGAAAATGCATAGTAACTTTCTGTGAGATTAGTTGATGTGCTGTTTGCTCAAGGGAACTTACAATTTTTGAATGTCCATCCAAACTTTGCAGCAAGTAAAGTAATAATAAAGTATTTAATAAAATGGGGGGGTGGGGGAATGACTGTTTAACTGAAATGCAAATCTATTATTCATATTAATTAAAATATTTGGATTTTAAGTAAATATAAATTTAGTTAAATTAATTTTTGTTAAGGTTTCATCCAACCTTTCCATCTGTATACTAGCATTCAGTGGATTGTGGCAAGGTACTTACTATAATACCTGAGTATAAGATAAAATTCAAGGTGAAATTAAAAACAAAATTAATTCAGCTAACAGTCCTAAAGTATATGAACGAAAATATATTATTTTTCTAAAAATAATCTAGGTTTTGGCTTTTACTTTCTGAACCCTCTAACTTGAATAAAGTTGTATGCTTATTGATAGTGTTTTCTTTCTTAGGAAGAAATGTATTTTAAATAACGTTATATGGTTACTAAAAGGCAATTCTGCTTTCATATAGCCATATTACTTTGGTGAATTTTATGTATTGTTATCGCATAACATTTGTTAGATAGAATTTTGGGACCTTCAAAGCTTCCTAAGAGCTATTTATTCTAAGAGACTTCCTTTGACTTTATTTTTTTAAATCTAATTAAAAAAACATTACCAGAAGCTAATTATTTTGTCCCATATATATATCCTGAGCCTCTTTCCTGGTTCCTTGCATTTTATTGAAAGCTTTCGAGTTAACAATTACATTTGTTCTTTCTCATCTTCCATTAAATGAACACAGAAAGAAAGTATTTATTTTAAAATAGAGCAATTCAGGAGCTAAAAAACAACAAGTGGCAATAAAAGCTTTCTGTATCTTTTATTATTATTTTATTTTACTTGGAACTAATGTAGCCAAAACAGAACATGAGCCATATACAGAGAGCACTTCTATTTAGTATTATGAATAATGTTGCTTTCAAGTATGCAGCTGGTTTGAAATGTGAAATGATTGTTCACAGAATTAGCTTTAAAGCATATGCTCTGTGCATCTACTCAAAAGTAATTCCAAAAATAATAATTTTGGGAACTTTGTGACCTTTCAGATGCTTTTTATGCTAAAGCTCCAGCATCCATCGCTCACTCTGGCAGAAATTGTTGAAAGCAGCGTATGGATTATAGTTGCCTATGCCTGGTACACAGTATTATTATTGGCTATGAGAATAACCTTGAGAGACAAAGGACAAAGAAGAGCTGCAGCCTAGAAAATGGTCTGATAAGAGAAATCTGAATCCAAAGATTGGGGGGGATAAAGCATTTTAGAAGGACCCTCCCTAGTTTTCTGAAAAGCATAGGTAAGGGAGGGAAACAGTGATTTCAGATTTGCCTGATACTGTTACCATAACTTCAGCATTAATACCCATGGTTTTGGTTTTCTCTTTGGAGTACCTTGAAAGCTGACACATGTACTTGCATGCACACACACACACACACACACACACACACAAACATACACATCAGCGAAACAATGTCATCTGGCGGGCCCTAGGGGGAGGTCTTTCTCTGTTGTGGCGCCCGCCCTCTGGAACCAACTGCCTCCTGAAGTCCGTGTTTCTCCAACTCTCCCGGCCTTCCGGAAAAATCTAAAAACTCATCTTTGCCGGCAGGCCTGGGGATGATTGTGGTTGATTGTTGAATTGAATGTGTGTTTTATTCTTTTTTTAGATATCGTTGTTTGGGTTTTTTATTGTAATTTTATTGTTATATATATGTTGTTAGCCGCTCCAAGTCCCTGGAGAGGAGCGGCATACAAACCGAAATAAATAAATAAATAAAATACAGAACTTATATATTCCTATTATTTTCATTCTGGACTTTTTAAAAAAATGTTTGCTTCCAATGGTTCCACGTAAAAAGGGGAAAAAGTGTACCACTTCAAGGCTAATAACAAGAGGCTATTTGGATTTAGCCTACATATTTTAGATTGTGCCAGTGAAATAAGCTTGTTGGAGGTACAGGGAAACCTTTATTACCCCCAAATTAAAATACCTGTAGAATAACTCAATTTGACTAGCTACTGTACCTGAGAGCTGAATTGAGGAAGTACTGCATGCGAATTTTTAATTGATCCTTTCAGCAGCAGCTTCCCCATGCAACGTGTGGGGTAAAGAGTTCAGCGCATAAGCTGGTAGGATGGGAATTAGAAAGCTGCATTTACAATGAATAAAACCATTTTTCTGCAAATCAGCTCTAAGGCACATTAACCCTCCACATATTTCCCCTCCCCCCCCCAGCATTATAATCCCTAGTCAGGGATGAAGGCATCTCAATTCCCATCCATTTAGATTAGCACTTCCCAACCATGGTAATTTTCAGATGTGCTGACTTCAACTCCCAGAATTCCCTAGCTAGTTGCTATGGTTGGAAAATACTGATGTAGATACACAAGGTTGAGAAACAATATAGATGAATTTATTTTTAATGTATGAAGTTACTTTTTTTTCCCGTTATCCTTTCAGTAAATTACAGTTAGTCCTTGATTTAGCATTTGTTTTGACCATGCAAAGTTACAACAGCACTGGAAAAAAAGGGATTTATGGCCGTTTTTCACAATTACAAAAACTGCGTCATTCCCATGGCCATATGATCAAAATTTGGATGCTTGGCAACTGGTTCCTATTTATGATGGCTGTAGTGTCCCAGAAGCATGTGATCACCTTTTGCAACCTTCTGACAAGCAAAATCAATGGGGAAGCCAGGTTAACAACATGTTACTAACTTAACTGCAGTGATTCACTTAACACCCATGGCAAGAATGAGTGTAAAATGGGGCAAAACTTACTTAACAACTATCCCACTTAGCAACAGAAATGTTGGGTTCAATTAACTGAGGACTACCTGTAGTGCAGCGGTTCTCAACCTGTGGGTCGCGAGCCCATTTGGGGTCGAACGACCATTTCATGGGGGTCGCCAAGCACCGCAGTCCGCCATTTTTTTTTTGGTCGGCCATTTTTTTTCCTATCGTGATGCGGGCCGTCGTGCCGCGCATGCACGACGCGCCTCGTCGTGCCGCGCATGTGCGGTGCAGGCCCGCCATTTTTTTGGGGGTCGGCCATTTTTTTCCTATTGCGATGCGGGCCGTCGTGCCGCGCATGCGCGATGCACCCCGTTGTGCCGCGCATGCGCGTTGCAGGCCCGCCATTGTTTTGGGTCGGCCATTTTTTTGGGGGGCGGCCATTTTTTTCCTATCGCAATGTGGGCCGTCGCGCCGCGCTTGCGCGATGCGGGCCATCACGCCGCGCATGCGCGGTGCAGGCCCGCCATTTATTTTATTTTTTTGGTCGGCCATTTTTTGCCCTATCGCGATGCGGGCCGTCGCGCCGCGCATGCACAATGTGCCCCGCCGCGCATGCGCGGTGCGGGCCCGCCATTATTATTTTTTTTGCGCGATGCGGGTCGGGGTCGAGCCCCGGAAAAGGTTGAGAACCGCTGCTGTAGTGTTTCCCTTAGCAAACATGACTTATTTTTTTTAAAGAAAGAACTAAGCGTAGTACTAATCATTTGAATAAAATAGCTTAATTTGTACCCATATTATATCCATTGCTATGGCTTGTTCATTAGAGGAGGGGTGTTTTTTTTTTTTGCAACACTGTCTTATTCAGTTTATGAATCTTAT